>RSEF01000002.1:97613067-97658747 GCA_003993805.1 Himantopus leucocephalus
CTCCCCTGGTGCAACTTGAGGTCATTTCCTTTTATCCTATCACTTGTTGCTTGGGAGAAGAGACCGACCCCCACATTGCTACAACCTCCTTTCAGGTAGCCGTAGAGAGCAATAAGATCAAAATGTTGCAGTCCTTGGCTAACGGAGTGAACACTTGGAAGTCAGTCCTACCTAGATAAATTCAAGCAGCTATTTGGAAGACTTGTTTCATATTTCAGTCGTATTTGAATCACCTCTGCCACAGGGTCGTGAGAAAAATTGTTTAGATCTACCTTTTTATCCATTCCTGTGTTATATGCCAGACACAGCTTGAACAGAGACTCTAATCTATATACATAAGGAGGGTTCATTTTTTAGGGATAAATATTTAATGTTTTATGGATTTATTCCTGTTGCTTATGTGTTACCCTTGCAATGGAGAGCTAAGATGATCACTTACCATGAAACTATTAATTAATTGTATTCTACACATTAAAAAAATGGAAGACTGTATGGAATATTCATTCTACATGTCTTTGCAATTAGTTTGCCTATAGTAAAGACTGTTATTCTCAGAGTTATGCCCGATTACAGCTACACTTTTCATTGCAAACAGCTAGTAATCTATTTGTACCAATACTGTCCTGATATGTAAGTCTTTTAATTACAGAACAGAATAATGAAAATATCCTAGTAGAGAAGGTAGAGATAAGGTTTCACTTAATTTGTATTTTACCATTTCCTGACATCTGACCTTGTCTTTGCAGCTCTGTTATTCTTTCAATAAAAGTAGTGGTGCTTATTTCCTTGACTATAGATTTATGAATACATGTAGGATATTTAAAGTGACATTTGTGCAGCTGCGCAGACACAAAAGAAGAAAAAAACTTGTTCCATCAGAGGTTACAAAATTTCCAGCAGCCAAAGACCAGGTCTGTGTGCCACATTAGGGCGGAGCATACACATCCTATAACATGAAAGGACTTTAAAGCAGCTGCTGCTCTAACTGGCACCTGGTAGCACCCTGGAGTAGTCTCAACAGGAAGACCAATGGACAAATACCTCATGAAGACTAAGCCTTATTCACTCATTCATGCTTAGCCTTTCTAAGGAAGGGTTGAGGCATATTTCCTAAGCAATCGAGAGGTTGACAAAGCTGTACTTGTTCCACTGACAACAGCAGTAAAGAGGAAAGAAAGCACCTCAAATTCAAGAAACGTTATTGGCATTTGCTCTGATTTGCTTGTTTGCATCAAAGTTGCAGAAGTCAGTATGTTAACCCTAGCTTCTGACCAAGGGAATTAGGTGATAGAGATTGTTTGGGAAACTAATACACATTAGTACTCAATGTGTTACTGTTATAACAGATGAGCTTGGAAGACAAGGAAGACACCGATAATTATTTTTTATTGTTTTTTATTTTCTTATGCCATTATCAAACAAAGCCAAAGTGCAAACTGCTCCATTTCACAACTTTTCGAGCTCTGAAAGGTGTATTTTCCCCCTTTTCCCTGGAAAGTAAACTAAATTCTTCAAACATCTTCTGTAAAATAATCATGTAGAATTGTTCGCTCTCATGTTCAAGTAAGTGTGTGTTGTGAAAGCAGGATCAAGATACTGCGCCGCTTTTTTGAGAGCTTTACATTTAGTTATATTTGATTAGTCTTTAGCCATAGTACGGGGCAGTTTGACAATCTTTCTGACAATATTTTATTTGAAATGTCTATATCAGTTTGGATAAATATTGGTTAATGTTGAGCATTGTACTTATTCCTTAATTGAGTATGTACAGCAGATCTTCAAAAAACTAACGTTCAACCACACAATATCAACAGAAAAAATAGCGTTACTTTATAATTTTATAATAAATGTTTAAACCTACAATAAGGACAGATTCTTTTGTCTGTGTGTGAATACACATGACTAAGTTTTCCATATACTATCTTGTATTTGAAAAATACTCTCTTTTTCCACAATTATTCTGAAAGTATTTGGATCCACTATTTTTACAGTGCATGCAGAAGTGTTAGATGTTAAAATTTGTGCTTGAGGGTTAAAAATACTGATGTAGTCTCACAATACTGTAATTTATGTAATTAACTATAAATTGTAATGTATTTCTGTTGTGATAGTTCTTATCAACATATAATTAACATTAATTCATATACCTATTACCTTTTTTCTCTTTAATAGATATGCAGTTAGAATCCTGCTATATTTAGTAAATTACATTTACATCACTATTTTTATTACATATTGAAATTAGTAGTAACTACAGGTATCAAGAAGAACACTGCAGTATAAATGCACAGTACCGCAAACTAATTACACCTTAATTAAGACACTCACTATAAAGTACGATGACACTTCCAACCTGCTTTCCTAAAGAAAGAACAATTACTCAGTCACACTTCTACTTTTTCAGCTGTAAATCTGCCTCTATCTCCAATAACTCTGGAACACATTTGCCAATCATCTCAGCCATGCTAAAAAGAGAATTTCAAATACTATTTCAAATATGTCCATACACTTCATGAAAATCGATGTTCACATAGCAAAGAGCTCTGAACAGAGTGTTGGTAGGGGAGAACTTCAGCCATTATGTATTCACCAGCCTGGCCACCTGCCACTCAGTATGCATGAAGTTCTTATCCATCGATGGTGCCATTAAACATGGGGAAGGCAGGAGCTGAGGCTGTTGCAAGAGTGAGGGCTGCAAGGGAAGACATGTTCATAGAACAAAGATTTGATACATAACATGATCAGGCAAGGCAATGTAAATTTTTTAATATTTCTTTTTTACTTATTTATTTATTTTAATTTAGAAATTAATTTGTGTGGCTGCAGTGGAGATACACTTCTTTCCTTGCTTTACAACTTTTTTTCTCTTGCAAAGTGCTTGTTCAGACTTTCTTCACCTTTAAATCACTTTGCAAAGTTTTCATAAATGACAATAATTTTAAGGCCTAGATGGGACTTGGAGAGGCAGAAGAGGTATAAATATAAAATTATACTTTTTGTCTTTATTTGTTAAGTCTTAAGTGTGTGAAGAAACATTTTGAGTTGGTAGAAGTTTTGCTCCTTGTTTCTACCACTTTGTGCAGCTAATAGCCTTATTTGTACACATGAGGGAACTCTGATTCCTAAATCATTCAGACAGAGCTTACACAGATGGACAATTCTAGCACATTATAAGGGTCCTTCTTCAGGAAATTACTTTGTCCACTGTGTCGTGGTGTCTCAAAGCCACAGTGGAATGGCTGAGTGTGGAAGGGATAATGATTATCATAGAATAGGAAAGAAAATTAATGAAGAGTTACATGGCATTTAAAAATGAGTTTGCTGTAATCTTTCTTAACCTTTGCTCTTTCTGTAAGAAGGGTCCTCAGAGGAGTATTCCCCAATTCAAGAGCGAAAAAGGATACTGCAGTGTAACAGTTCTCATTTTTCCGTAAAATCTGGGTTGTTACGATTCATTTGGAGTTTGATCCTGTGATATTTTATCTCAACATTATATGACATCATTAAAGACATCTTATATTGTTTTTGCCTATGGTTAGAAATTATGTCTGCTTAATCAATTCCATTATGCATTCAACCATCCATGACACATCAAAGGCTAATAAGATTTTTTTTAAAACTTTGCTTGCTTAAAATGATTTCCCTCCAGATCAAGATGCAGAGCACAAAATATTAATCAGTTTAAATAAATATCAAGACTACCCAAATAATATGAATAATTGGCACAGTGCAGTGCCTACTGCCCAGTTCCCAACAGCTGGTCACACTGGCACATGGCACCATCTCAACAGTCTTTGAGATAATGACTTTGGCATCTGCCGATGAGCGTTTGCTACTGCCCACAGAATTTACAACTCACAAGTGGGAAACAGAGGCTCCAACAGAACTTTTTTATGCAAGGTCTTTGAAATTTATTAATGTAATGCAAACACAAGCCTTCCAACCCATTAAATTGTTGATGTTATGCGAATCCACTCTGGAATTGCAGATCCTCATTAACATTATTTGCATGTTAATCTGCATCTTTTTAATTAGTGATATTATTTATGCACATAATTTTCGCCTACTGGTGCCAAGGCTGAAGCGCATTAATTAATCTACTGAGATGCCAAACTGTTTATTTTCTCCCGTACTTTTATTTGTTTACATGGTGTTTTGGATTCAGGGAAAATAAAAAAGAGCCTCAAGAATAAAAGCAGAAAGACAAGATTAACTAAAAGCTCTTTTTGTTTTCATAATTTAAATTGTAATATTAGCCAAATGTTGTGTTTCTTCCCTCAGAGATCGGTTATTCAGTTACATTACCTTGATGTATTATTAAAATTTATAATGGACTCTGGAGGCTTCTTTTAGTTCTCTCCTTCATTTACAGAATATACTCAATGTTATTTTAATCTTCCTACAACGCTTCCATGCATAGGCAATGATCAGTTCTCCCTTGCGAATCTCCAGTGCTGCTCCACTTTGCACAACTGATAAACATTTAAATAAGCCTTTTCAAAAAAGAATAGCATACTAAAATTATTAACCCATTAATGGAGTTAGGAATTGCCTGACAATTCATCTTTCCTCAAACTAGGTCAATTGCAACATTTATCTGATCAACAACACTGAACTGGTCTTATCTCTGAAATACTCCACACCTTACATAGGCAAGTTTAGAAAACACTGACTTCAGCATTACCTTTACCTTTCTCACATACCTACATATTACACTTGCTGGCATTCCTCCCTCTCTTTCTCTTTTTTTCTTTCTCTTTCTCTCGCACACATGCACTGGTTCACCTCCCAAAACTGTTTTCTCTACCTAAGAGCAGCATCACAATATTATCTCCTTCGTTGGATCCCTTCAGGGCAAAAAGCGAGTGCCAGTTGCCTGTAGGAACATAGAAATCTCTCCCCACTTGTAAAAAGCTCTTGTTTGTAACCCTGGAAGAGCTGTGTGACATCATTTTAAAACTGTGGTGTGTACATGCACAGGAAAACTTTTACTGGGTCATGGTTTAAACCTTGTCCAGCGTGGACTTCAGACCAGTATGATACTGGAAGGAAATGTCAGATTTAAAGGCATGGAGGGACCATCTGTGTAACAGGTTGAAGGTAAAAGATGGTAGCTGTTAGAGGCTCCATGTAGGCTTGAGATGTAAGATAAATCCTTGGAGACGTGGATTAGTGGAAGAGGACAAAAGAAACACTCAGATATGGAAAGTACATTAAATTCATCACAGAGCGATCATTTTCACATGTGCAGCTTAGGTTCAGGTGCATGAATGCTGGATATAACTTCATGTACTTTATGCAATGTTTTCTGTGACTGAAGTGTACCCTTTTTATTTCTTTTTTGTCTTTTTCATTCTCAACTGCTTTTTCTTTTCATGGTGGTTTGTACACATTCAGCCCCAGTCTCTTCTAGGAAGGGGAGCTGGACGGCACCTGTGTGACTAGCTGAACATGGCTAGTTGATTAAGCCCCCGTCATAATTTAAAGATTATCAACCTTGTTCCCCCACCCCAGCTGTTTTAGAAGAGAAAATTAGTTAAATAGACACCTAGTTATATTGAATCTACTTGCACATGAGTAATGCAGAGCAGATTTTTATTTATTTTACACTGTCTGGGGGGTATGAAACACCTAGGGTAGAATCAAAACCACCAGTGTTTATCAAGATGCTTTTTCTCCAAAGAGTCTTCTAATAATTTAGGTTAATGCCACATAATTTTTGGCAACAACCAGTGCTGAGTCCCTTAGACTTGAGGAGAAGACTTCTATCCAATTGGAGAAATCAATAAATTAGGCCAGCAAATATGCTATTTCTGCACCTTTGTATTTAATCTTTGGCATATTTTGAAAACTACAATTTAAATGGTTGCTTGTCTGTATTAAGTACTGCATGATACTCTATATTTGCCTCATCATAAAAAAAGCATATGGTTTTATATTTCATTCTTGAGAAATACAAGACGACCTTGAAATTAGTCTCTCATAATTCATTGAAAAAATGGGGCAGAATTAAAGCCACATATGCAACATTTTCTTTTCCCAGTATCAGTTAAATATTTATGTTTTCTTAACATATTTTTCTTAATGAAATCTCAATATATATTAACATATTTTAGTATGGATATGCATATGCATTGCATACAGCAAAAGACAACATGGTGACAGAGATTATAAGGAGGTAACACAACTTGCAGAGAAGGCCTTGTTTATTATGTCTTCTTAAGCAAGAATTGATGAGCTGGCAAGTGAATTTTGCAACATACCCCACTAACATAACAAGAAAACCTTTATTTTAAAGACCCTACGAGAAAGAAGGTTGTGCATTACTTTTGGCAAAAGTTACAGAAGCCTCTTTCATGAATATTTTAGATTTCCTGTAATATTTTAATGTCGTATAGTTTGTTTTTTTGCTGTGGTTTTCATTTTCAAATTCAGATTTAAAAAAAATTCAACTGCAAAAGTCAAAATACTTTGGAAATGCTCCCTAATGAAAATAAGTAGTGACCCTGCGAAATTACAAAATAGCAGTATCACTAATTAAGTAAAGAAATGGTGTAACAGAGATATTTATACTCACTCCTTATAGATCTGACCCTAGCTGAATTCAACCCAGGTCACACACAAAGCCTGTGTAGAGCTAAAAATAGAATTCACATCTCTAGACTTGTACCTTTGTTCCTTAATGATGCTTGTGCCTGTTTGGCATTAGGTATGGTCATAAAGTGATCAGATTCATTGGGTATTTAACATTATTCAAATGACAAAAATTAACTGGATTGTTAGTCTTTTTCAAATGAAAGGAACATAAAATGAAGTTTGACATTATTTATTGTTCATTATTGGTTAAAGAAATATAAATTCTTTGTAGAGCTTATTATTCACCATGTATTCATTTAGGGCCAAATTTTCAGCCCAGGGGATCACTTCAACAGTCTTGCCTGTTTGTCTGCAGACCAGGATTGGCACACAGAATTTAGGTAATTGTGCATGTAAATTGGTAGTTGGACATACAATAATCTGACCTGCATACATTCAGGCCTGTTTTTCCATTTTCTACAGGTGTGTATTCATGAAAGTTCCTGAAATTTTGCCCTGGCTCATCTTGGTGATAGAATGGATATTAACCTTTAAAAAGGAATATAAGTTAAATATTCATTGAAATCTCCTTTAAGTACAGAAGGATAAGTGTAGATGATGAGTGATCTTCTTGCCATCTCATCTGTAAGTGCATTCTATAAATATTAAGTGTTTCCTAAGAAATGATACCGTTTATCTGTTCTGCGAGCAGAATTTCAACAATGAATGCACCTTTCAAAATATTAAATAAACCATATTTTTTAATTGCAACATTGTTGTCAGAACTCTGCCTCTAAAAAATCACTGTATCCACATTTTTAATTATTTGTCATCACATAAATGAGCATATTTTATTTCATGTACGGACCTAAACCTTTAGTTTCTACCATAGACAGAAGTCATTGATTTTTTAATTTTATTCCTCAACTGGCTGAAAATGTAAGCCACCTTCTGATATTCATAGTCACAACTGTGGAAGCTAATTTTCTGAACGTATCTATCAATATGCAGAATATTCTTTCTCCAGGCTTTGCTGGTATGGTGTGAGAGCACACTAAGATAAATGTGATTTTCTTTCCTTGCCATAACACAGAAACACAAAGGACCTTCATTTTATTTTGGTTGAGGAAAACATCAGTTCATGATATTTCATGATTGAATACATTATTTAAAAGGGATTATGAATTAATTCCTTTTGAGGAAAATACACCCAAAAACTTTGTGAAAAACAAAAATAAACTGGAATATACCTGGAACGGCCTTCTTTTCTCTCAGTATTTTTTTTTTCTACAGACTACTTTAATGTTTTATGTGTTTTGTTATTTTTAAATGAAATTGTTAAAGCGGTAACTACTTTCAAGTAGACCATGCAGCTTTAGTGATCCTGTAAGACTCCAGCAGAAAAGGGTTAAACATTCCTTTTCTAACTTACATACGTATCAAATGGGGAAAACCAGGAATTTGCCTTTGGAATAACCCAGTGATAAAGATCCTGATAGTTTTAGTTCAAGTAGTCTTTCCCCGAAAATTTGTGCAAATTAGCTCCTAAATCTGAAGTTTACACATTATTTTTCTGCTAGGATTTGTCATCCTTAAATCTGTCTCTCCTGGCCATCTGCCTTCTCCATTGACTATCCTACTGCTGGTTCGGTGCAGATTCATACCTCAGCAGTCCAAGATGCCGGATACAGCAGCAATGATGCTAGCACGTAGACTACCAATTATTTTCCTTATAAACACATACTTACTTACAAGAGTATATAAAGAAGTTAGGTCCAAGAACCCTAGGGAAATAGGGTAAAGTTTGCTTGCTTATCTTTCTCGACTACACTTTTAAGCTATTGATGCTGTTTGTTCTCATCCAAGCAATGTTAAGTGCATTTAGAGAAGCATTTTATGCACGGTGTTTTGTGATTAATATGGTAGACATGGCTATTACTTAAAATTGCAACGATGTTCATGAAAGATTTTTGGCGTGTCCTTTATCAAGCTCTCAAATTTCACTGAGTCATTCTTGATAAATTCCTTCCAATTACGTAAGTTAAGGAAAGCATAGGTGTGCAGTGACATTTGCACTCTGTGTGTTGGTTTACAACCTCTTTAATTAAAACCAGTCTCTAAAGCACTTTCACATACCCTTAAATATAGCTGACCCTTTTTATATAATTTCATTTGGCTGCTAGTGTTTGGAGAATATCCAGCAAAGCACTTCAGCAAATTCAATAAAGTACATACTATAATTAATATAAAATCCAATAACGATGGTAAACCGGTCTTCCTAGAGAATGTCTGTTAAGACATCATAATTTGGCTATTGGCATAAATATTTTTAGTGAATTACATAACAACAGTAGCTTAGAATTCAACCTGACTTAAAATATGAGCTTAAAATACTGTGCAGTGCATGCAAATCGTATCAGGGATACTATACCTTAAATGTATGAGTAAGCACATTGCAAATTTATGTTACTACTTGTCCTCTGTTAAAACTGCAGAGGATGAATTCATATGTAGTTTCACTTCAAGGTTTAGCTTTACATTTACTTCAATAGCAAAAATGCCAGAGAGATGCACTGAGCTGCATTGTTATTCAAATATTTGTTCCAGTATTTATATTCATATATGACTGTGCATAGAGGAAAAAGAAATGGTATCTTTCATCAACAGCCATTAAGTAAAATCAAGCAGTTAAGGCAATTTCACTTTCTGACATATATACCCACTTAAAATGTCTATTCTATATGTCAAACCGGATATTGTAAAAGTGGATTTTAATGGGCATAATGTATCTGACTTTATTTTAAGTGTACCTATCATTCTATATTTGACAGGCAGCATCACAAGACTTTCTAACATGCAATAATTTTGGCATTCTTCTCTGTAATGACCTGTCCACCCAGAAGTATCTCTGAACTGGAAGAATGAATCTCGGTCTGAACAGAAAAATAAACTCCTCACAATCAGCTTGTTTTCAAGATGCTTCCAATGTTATTATTCCATTAATAATGCATTTTTAGTTGTCAAAACTGATCAGCATCATAGTTTTTTCCTAGATACTGTTTATTATAAATCACTTCACAACAATACATTATTTTGAGGTGAATAAGAAACAAAACCATTCACTGTCAACTGGAATTAACAGTCAGGAAGCTATAGTCTTTTAGATGGGGAAATAGGAAAATTAGCATACAGAGATCTGTTTTAAAATATCAGCATGTACTTGTTGACATAAAAAAAGAACAATGTGTAGCCAAGCAGAGACATTAAAGTTACCTGAAGCATTTCCTAATTGTTCTTGTTGGCTAATTAGAAAGTAATGTTTGAGCGATAACAACTTTTTTTTAACAGTCTCAGTTGGGGCTTGTATCACATGTAAAATAGATATTATATCAAGAACCCTCTCAAGAAATCAGAATTGTTTAAACCAAACTTTACTATTGTAACAAAATGTTAATCTTACCCTCAGACCTTTTAAAATCCTATTGTTCACCAGTTACAATAAGAATTCAATTTCCACATGATGTTTATGTATGTAGAATAGAGGGGAGACATTCCATCAGAGAGATCCCCATTGCTAGAACAGATGGGCATTGTCTCAGTACTGTTAAACAGGGTGATGTGGAACATTTTATTTCACACATCAAGCAAACCAAGTAAAATTAGCTCTTTTCAGTGCTTTTGACACTTTGGTGGAGAAAATCTCCTCTCACCTGGGGAGATGAGTATAAGACATCTGATTCAGTTTTCACTTGGGGAATTCTATATGTAAAAACTGACATTTTCTTTTTTCGGTTTCCCACCCAGTGCCCCAGGTCCCTAGAATAACCTGTTAAATGCTAGTGAGAAAAAAATGATGACGTTCTATCCTCTTTTGTCTTACGTGAAAAATAAATATTTTCACACTAAATTATCTTTATAATTTCAATTAGAGAAATTATGGTTAGCTTCTGCTCCTCAATAATGACAGTATTTAGCATTTCAACTCCAGATTTCAAGGGATCTCCATGAAGTTGGTCAAATGCCATTACTAAAGATGGGAAACTGAGTCATAGGGAGACTGTGATACAAGTAATGCAACAGGTACAAGTCACCACTGAAAAACGAAGTCCAGGCATTCTTGTGGGCCAGTCTTGATCCCCAATAATATATCCTAAAGACTCGAGGTATTCCACAAAATAAAATAGCACAGCAGTCATAAACCATATTGCTTACTGATGTATTACAAACTGCCAGGATGTTTGGCTGCTAATTATCTTTGGAGTTCCAAAAACAAAGTTCAAAAAACCTGAAAACATTTCCCTTGGGGTCCCCAAACTGGAGGTGGCGATTCCCTAACTACAATCTTGGTAAAGCAGTTTTGAGCATTGTGCTCTCATGCCTGCACGTGTCAATTAATGTCTTCCAGTTTCTCAGTATGCTTCAGACCAAATTGGTGCCAACTGTAAAAAAAAGACTCATTGCAAGCTTCCTTCTAAAGAATCCAAATGATCATTTCCTGCCAGTTGTCTTGTGTTAATGAAACCTTGTTTAAATGGCAATAAAGAAAATATCAGGCCTGTTCAAAAAGATACTGCACACTGTCACACAAGCCTAGGTCATCACACAAGATTTGGTCAGTCAATCCTTTAAGCAACTCCAAAAAACAATCTTCAATATAACCTGGTTGTCTCATCTGCTGGATACCTTCATTCAACTGTTTTGCCCTCCTTATTCCATACTCATTGTCAGAATAAGGCAGAAAGAGCTGACAGATTACACCTGGACCAAACAGGTAAGCATTTACTTAATTCATATCCCACTAAACTGCTTCCTTTTGTAGATAAATAAATAACAGACAATAGCTAAGTGAATACTTCATCTCTGGCAGTTATTTATAAACTGATCCCAAAGCTTCATTCAAATATTGTGATGGCTCAATCCAGATCATCAGCAATACACTCCAATTTGTTTCAATTTCTTACCGATCAACACTTAATCTGGGGTACCATAACCAGAGTCCAAATTAGTGGAAAGGAACCCCACCATTAAAAAAAAAGGACTGCAAAAGCCCTAAGGAAAAATATTGAGGCATTAAGTCATCTATCATCCCAGATTCAGGCCAAGATCATTAAAATGTTCACGTCTCCACTGAATCACTTTTACCTGGGTATCTTTTACCACGGACAGTGTCTGCAAGCAGAATTACACGTAGTTTTTGAGTACATGACATTTCTGTTTTCATTTTAAACATATTTTAAACATGTATTGCCTAATACCCATCATAGATGGCATGCTCATGGATTAACGAACTACGATACGAAACATCAGTATGCTCACCACCGATGTGAGTACGGGAGTTGTTAGTCGAGCGGGGAAGTATCAGCCTTGAAACACATCCATCCTTAGTCTTAATGACTGATCAGCTTCCAGCACTCCTCTTTTTTTCTCTGTCGCCAATGTTACTTACCATTCTCGTCCTGCGTAGAGTTAGCTAATGTACTCTCTCACAGCCCAACAATATTAATATGCCATAAAGCAGGGCTAAGGTCCTATGGTGGTGCTTCATAAGGTTGGTCCCTGGCATGAGTCCCTGGTAATCCCTGGCCTGCAAGTTACATGGGTCCTTTCGGGAGCCATCAACAACCAGAAGCCTCAGCAGCTGAAGCCAAATGTGATTTGTGTATTGTCTGACAGCTCTTCCATGAGCCAAGCTATATGTCTGTATGTTTTGACATGCACATGCACTCCTGATCAGAATAACACAACTCCAAAACACTAAATGCAATGCTTCTTATTATGTAGATAATAACTGCATAAAAATAAAAATCTTAAATCTAGATAGCACCTTTATCAGTGTTTGTAACTTTGATGAAACATGTTAGTTAAAGATAATTCAGCAGCTTTTGAAAATTCTTTAAAAATTGACAATAAATGCTAGGTTATTTTTACAAACATTTTTGAAAAATTCTATAAAAAAATTTTAAAATATTATTAAAAAAAAAAAAAAAGAAGACGGAGTCCATTCTGCACCCTGGGAAGAAGTAAACATTTTCCTCTTAAAATTATTCATTATTCTTAAAATTTTGCCTGCCTTTAGAATAAATGGGATATTGCAAGAAAGATAAAGTCTTTGCAATTTTTAATTGTATCAAAAGTATAAAAGAAATATTTAAGAAACTTCAAATGAACATGCATTTGCATATTATCAAATACAAAAAAAAAAAATACTTTCCTTCTTGCTATCTCCTGATATTCAGACCAACTTTGGCAGCCTAAGACTTCTGCACAGTGCATCCAAACCTGGATACTTAATGTTCATCTGTGATACTTAAAGTTTAACGATCATTTTTCCCCCTATACTTTTTCTAACTCAGAAAAGAGAGTTCAAGTTTGAAAGAGCTCTTTGATTTGTACAAGAACACAGTAGCCTGTTGCATGCCATTCGGATCTGAGGGCTGTCACTTCTTCCAGCCATCAAGAGACTTCTGAAGAACCAGAAACCTGTCAAGTACTACTCTCTGTCAAAAAGCAAAAAGGAAATACACATTTTGATCTGGAAATTCATCTCAGACCAGGTACATGGGCTTGCTGATGACAATTGCCTCTCCATGAGTCTATAATGTTTTTCTTGTATGGTTACATGAACCTTATATCTGTATCAATCAAAGTGTACTCAAGTATATGACAAGATGCTGAACTTAAGAACAAGTCTAAAGTCCCAGCTGGTTTTCAAGTTAAATAGAATGTGAAGGAGGTAAGAGTTTCTGACCGGAAAATAATTGTCTCATTGTAAGAAACTGTACTACCGCAGGGGGTGAAAAGAAAGGAAAAAAAATCCAGTCAGAACCTACTTTTCACAGACATTGCAATTAAGACATTTAAAAACAAAACAAAACAAAACAAAACAAAAACCCCAAATAATTTCAGAAATTATAACCATGACAAGCATTTCATTAAGGTACAAGTATAGGGTTACACCACAACTAGCACTGGAAGTGAACTATGACAGTAGAAAATGAGGTGAAGCCTTTAGGATATGCAATCCTAAGCAATTGACCTAAGAATTTTTGACCAAAAAAGGTCTCATCTACTCAGGACAAAGTTTTTGTGACAACTAATGTATACTACCAACACATAAACTAAATCATTTGAAGAGCTGATTTAGCTGACACAGTGCAAGAACGAGGAAACTAGTCACAGGCTTGTCTGTTGGAGATTTACTAGGTTACAGGTGACCTTTGAGAAAATTAATTCTTGTAGAGGACACTGGAGAGTTGTTGTCTTCTTCAACTGCTAAAAGAAGAACCTTCAATACCAGTTAGCAGCATGTATCTTAACCCAATAACTTGTAAACATCTTACCAAGCAATTAGAATAATTAAGAAATGACAGATATATATAATTTTTCTCTGATTGCTAGCTACATCTCAACTGTTTAGTATTTATTGAATGTATAAGTGTACTAATTCTGAAATGGTGTCTGTTTCAATGTGTAATGTTTCATTGCAGAAAGGAAATTATTTTAGAAAATTATTATATATAATAAATTTTTCCATATGACAGATCCTCCTTTTTAATTTTTAGATGCTGTCTTTTCAGATCCTTTTCAAAGAATTATAATGTTTGAGGTAAATGAATAGTTATTAATCAACGTGTAGACAAACCACTTAGAGGATATGTAACACAAATATTATTAATAGGAATAGATATTCCATATTTACATTTTTGGTTCAAAGAAGAGAAGCTTCAGTAGATTCTTAAATGCAATAAGAAATAGTTGTGCTCCATATGTATAAGCTGAAAAATACTGTTGCTGAGACCCTTACATATGAGAGAAGGGGGTTCATCCAGGCTTCCGAAACTAGAAAAATTTTATGTCCTCAGCAGGGACCTTCCCTTGCTGTTCCCTGACCAGGGGAGCTGGTTAAGCAGGACTGTCCAGTGGTGATTGTTTCTCCTCCGTCTGCAGGCTTTGCCTCACAGGAAAGCAGGCAGCTGAGTGGCTTCAGATCTGTTGGTTCATGGGACTGGTACCTGAGTACTCCAGTGCCTTTTCCTTGGGTCCCTTCATTGCTCAGGAATAGTTATTACATAAGGGTTGGTAGCATTAAAATCACATCTAGACCACCTCCTTGGATCAGTCTTGCTGTCTGAATAGCCAAGCTGCTGAATAATTCTTAAATGTTTTGATTGAAAGACTCTCTGCTGTTTTTTTTTTAGCTGTGTTAACTTCTTTTTTGACCTTACTCTTTTCTTTTTCAACATTATCCTTTTTCTCTTTCTCTATTGTAGCAAAATGCTTTGTTTCCCTTTATTTTTGCCACCTCAGTCATACAGATTTTACAGCACCAAGAGGAAGGGTATGATGCACCACCAGCGTTTCTTGGCACTGGTGTTTGCCTAAGGTCAGCAATAGAAGTCTCAAATCCAGAAGCAGTGACTATGAGGATATCAAACACCAGCAGAGAAAATTTACTATTTTGGAGGTGGGTTTTGGCCAAAATTAAAATTGCTTGACTGTTGTAACATCTCAACTCCACTGAAAGCAGTGTTAAAGATACAAGTACTGAAAAGATCCAGAAAATGCAGAAGTTAAGGACATGTTAAGGGCATATCTTACACTAAGCTACAATCCAGTATGGCAGTTATAAATGCTGTTGTTTTCTGCTCATTTATAGCATTTGGTGTATTCATACAATGTTCACTTACAGCATTCGTATTGCACAACTTGAGCTTTGCTTTCTTCATCATATGTATTGCACTGCTTTCCATCAGTGACCATATATTATTTCTCAAACAACATAGACACCCACATGTTTTATCCTAATTATTACATTTGTGCTTACCATAACATCTGACTGTTCAACTGCCAAAGAGAGCCATATTTGTATTATACACAAGACAAGGATCTTTTTGTATAGCCAGAAAGGGCAGCCCGTTCCTACCTGCAGGTAAGTTAAGATACAAGCATCATTAAAACTGCTGTTCAGATGCAATGTCAAGAAATTAATTTAGGATGCTGCAACCCTCCCAGTTACCATATTATTTCTATTTTTGATTCCCTGTGCCTCCCCACTAATTCTGTAGACATAAACACACTCCCTTCTCATTTTCCTTATTTTCTCCTTGCCAGTTGTGGACTTCTGCATTGCATGGAGTACGTGAGCAGGCAAACCTATGGAGGCCATATAGCTGTTCACGAAATTGTTCACTAAAGTTCTAGATCCCCAGTTTTGCACTTTCAAAGATGTTTTTTGTTGACTAGGTGATATCAGGACCTCTGATTGTCTTTTCCTGGCCAAGTTTTCACCATGCAGTGCAAGAGAGTGCTAGAGAGAGCCAGTGTAGGTTCAAAGGAAGGTTTGCAAATAGAGACTTGCAGTGCCTCTTTGAAGCAGAGATTCCAGAGACAAAGAACACCCTCAGAAACCCTCCAGGATGTAAACAGAGGCAGAGAAACAGATCTTGGCAGCTCCTCCAAGCAAAAAGGCCTTCACAAACTGATCAATATTTCAAGCTATCAGATAGGGTATTACAAAGAATAGAAAATGCCTAATCCTGGGCACCTGCTACAGCTCCAAGCTTTGCTGTATCAACCTGTCAGCCTTTTCTCACAGGTAATTTCTCAAAGATAATGTAGTTAAATCTTAAATTAAGCAAAAGTTCTAGATTTATCAGTTTCTGGAGAAGTACTCATTAATGAAACAGTCCCTGTAGAGCTGACAATCCTGGGATTTTCCCAGAACTACCAAACTGTGAGCAGAAATCTAGAAATCTCCAATGTGGATGGTTGTGGGGCATTTCAAGTAGGGAGAACAGGAATATCACTCTTCAACTATAGCAGCTCCAAAAACGCAGTGTCTTCATTAGAAACCCTAAGTCATACAGCGATAACGTAAAATAGACACATTTGTCTGCTGTTCAGCAAAGGTTGCAGGCAGATTAATTCATCTGCTCTCCTCCAAAGCCTTTTCTTTCCCACTATCTTACTCCAGCAGTTGAAGTGACATACTGCTGATGTGAAAAGCTTACCTGAAATGCTCCCTGCCCCTTCCCTACCCTGTACCACAATTGTACTATGCCTGGGGAAAACAGTTTGAAGAAAGGTCTCCTGTAACCACTGGTCTTAGCATCAACTAGAGATTCCAGTCAGCATGGTAAAATAGATAAAAGCAACAAATCATGGCCTTGCTAGGCAGATGTGTCTGAGGAGCCTAACAGGGCAACCTGAATTGTGGGGAGTTTAATTGAATGAGAAAATTGCCCCTTCTCATGTCAGGAAGCTTCAAAGACTGATGAAATCCCACCAATGTCTCTTTGCTCTACCCAGTAAAGTCTATGTTAAGACTATGCAACAGCATTCTTAGAAAAGTTGGCCAGAAGATGATCCTAAGGAGATTGTTGTGCCTCTGCTTCCAGCTGGAGAAGTGCCAGCTAAAGGACTGGGACTTTGCCCACCCAATGGAGCTTGCACAGTTTCTGTTGTGTGAATAGGAGAATATGCCAAAGCAGACTGCAGACAACAAGGGTTCCTTTAGGAAATAAGTCTCTGAAATAAAAAAGTAGCACTAGCTCCTTCAGGTTTCTTTTCCGTTCAGGTCCTTGAAGTGATGACCAGGCCCCTCAGCAAGGGTCACTTCGCTAAGGGCCTGCTGTGGCAACTCATGCTATTATGCCCACAATTAGACACAGCAGGGGTGGCAGAGAGCACTGCATTTCCATCACTGCTTGCCAAAAACCTCAGTGCATGTTTTCCACTATGGGATGAGGAGTAAAAATGAGAAGGAGGAAACCTTTGGGAAGCGGAGAGGAAGGTGCAAAGGAGCAACAAAAATTACAATCATATCTGAAAATGGAGCTGGTGGTGCTAAACAGAAATGATCAGCTTTTGAGGCAATGATCCCTCTTTTTTTTTGCCAATATCTAGGCTAGGAATAATTCCTTAATTTTGTATGTCTATTGTTTTCAAATCTGTAACATCTCATATACAGTGCTTCAAGCCCAAGGTAACGCATAGACTTATCTTTAAAACACTTCTTTTTTCTGCAGCCTTCTCGGCTTTGAGCCTCACTCCAGGGCCAATCCCCCAAACATTGAGTGAATTCATTCTACTGAAGTAGTAGGAGCTCAGATACAGAATCCAGCCCAGAATCCAGATACTGCTCCAGCCCAAGTATAGCCTCTTGTGATAAAGTCTCTGAAAAGCAGGACTGCATATGAAGGAAAGCTTCCAAAGAGTGAAGAAATGTACAAACAGAATATGAAGTTGGTGTAATCAGGAGGACATCTGCTTCTTGATATTAGGGTCTGACTTTCCTTCAGATATCTAGAGATCCTTTTTTTTTTGGAGCAAATGTAATACTAAAGCAAAGAGTTTGAGTGATTGCATTATATTTCTGACTATTTGAGGATGTCCATCCTGCACACTTCCATCAACACGATCTTAATTTTAGAATTGTGCATTTCAAAGTGATTTACTGCTGAGGGAAATCACCCATTGGGGTCATAGGGTTCATTCCAGAGCCTGATGCCAACATTTTGTGGATGAGATGGTGATTCCACAGACAACTCTGATGCCTCAAGAAAGAAAAGTTCTCATACACACCCAGAAAAAAAAACCCAAAACAACCAACCCTCCATTCTCTGTTGGTGGTCCCAGATTTGCAAGATGTTCAGCACTATGCTAGACACATAGTGCCAGAAGCACTGCTCAGTAGCTATTTTGTGTTCTATGAAACCTACCTCTCCCAAGCTCTCCAGGTAAGGTACAACATTGCTCAGAGAAGTACACTGTCTTGGGTTTCACATAGTCCAAGCTGCCAAAGGTCTCTTGATGACTAGCAAGGCTGACCTCTGCCTACACATTCACTTGGCCAAACCTACTTCTCAAATCCAGCTCCTCTTCTCTCCATCCATAGCTGAAGATGCCAAGGTGATGAAAAGGTGCCAACCAGAAAACCCTGATATCAGCTGCAGAAGACATAGGATTTATCCCATGCCTCCTGACCTTACCCTGCCACGACTGATGTATCTGCTAGGCACCTGAGACAAAGGTGTGCTACAAGGTTAGCCAAGAGTGTGAGCAACATGTGAAAAGAACATACATCAAGTTTTCTATTAAATATAGCTTCAGTAATTTTTTGCCTGTATTTTCTTTTAACTTTCCAGTCTTTTTGTCTCCTGTAAGCCTCAAAGAAGTTAAATTTATAATGTCCCAACATTATCAATAAATGTTTTCAGAAATAATAGCTCAAGACCATGACCTAAAGGGTTCTATTAGAAACAGAACTACTTGCTGGTCATATCCCATTTATTATTACATCTTGAGGTCTGTCAGACAGACAGTTTTTAATCCACTTAATGTGTGCCATGTTGATTTCGTATCCTTCTTAACCAATGCATTCTGTAGCATGAAACCAAATGTTCTGTAGTAGTCTAAGTACATTGTATCAACATTATTACCTTATCAACCCAACTTGTAATCTCACAAAAATATCAAATTAGTTTGACAAGATCTATTTTCCATAAAACCACATTGATTGGCATTAATTATATTTCCCTCCTTTCATTATTAATCGAGTCTCATACCAGTCATCCTATTGTTTTCCTCAGGACTGGTGTCAGGTTAACATGACTGTATTTACCCCACTTTTCTTGTTTACCCTTTCCTGCCCTTGTTCATTTCATCATAGTCTCCCAAGAGTTCCATATTATTCAAATAATTATTAAAAGAGTGTTTCTGTATTGCATCTGAAACAGATTTTTTTTTATCACAACCCTGATTGTTTTCCTACAATGTAGAAATATTTAGTAGACATTTTTGCATTTTCCACATTTTTATTGTTGAGTCTAAATGTATCTGCCTAGCAATGAGCCTGTGTCATTTCGAGGACAATTTATGTTTCAGTTTACTTAAAAATTTCCCAGTTCTTCACAGCTAAACATTCTTTTCTCTTTGTATCTTTTCAATTCCTTTACCTGTCTTCTGATTTTCCTTGCTTCTGTATTTGTTGCAATTAACTTCTCCTTTCTTTCAACTGTTATACATGTTTTTGTTATTTTTCTAGCTGCTTTCATCTCCACTTAACTTTACTGTTGTTTTCATAACCTCTGGTTCTTTCTTTCCTCAGTTGTAACGCTGGCATTTGGGGGTCTAGTAAAATGTTAACAGAAGGTTCCATATGATTATTTCTTTTTGCTGATTCAGTCCTTTTAAACTGTCCTTTCGGTCCTTCCTAACTGTTTTTCAGCTTTGGCAATTTGATCCTTTGGCTAAATTTTCGATTTGATAAAATATTGAAGAAAATGTGAGCTGGTCAGGAAAGCCTAACTTTTTGGAGCCTGATAACCATAGCAGATTCTAAACTCAGAATTAGAGGTGCATTTTTCCTATAGTGTGTCTGTGGAGGGTTAGGGCTTGGCAAAACCAGAAGCCCATGTCAAGTAGAAAGCTAGTTGAAGATAGATGATAATGAACCTTAGGAGTGGAGATCTGTTTGAGGCTGTAGCATTTCTAGAGCTGGGGCATACAAATTATGTTCTCAAGCATTACCTTTCATTTATGGCCTAGAGTCCAGAGCTTTCTTCTGAAGTTTGGTATCTACATTTGCTCTTCCCAAGAACTGAGTAACCTTCCCCCCCTTTTTTTTTTTCAAAAGATGACCAGTTTTTGCAACAACTTTTTACATAATATCTTAGCAATAAGAGGACTTGCCCAGAGAAAAGGTAAAAATAAGTTGAGATCATTTTAAGACCTTATGTCCCAGTCAGCACCCTAATCTGTTTTACAAATAATTTTTAATTACATTGTCTTACATCAAACAGTTATCAGAATAAAACTAATCTCTAAAGTGGATATAATTCTAGGAGCAGAGACCAGATGTGGAGTTATCACCGTCTGTGCTCTGGTCATACTGTTGGAGTGATGCCTGTGCTTACCAGATTGGTAAGGTATTGGTAAGCCATTAGTATGGCTTCTTATTCCATAGGTTTTGCATTCTTTTCCATTTTTCTACAGGAAAGGTGAATACTCCTGTTTGGACTATCCTATAATCTGTGCATTAGGGGGTTTCTCCAGAGAGAATGAGAGTGAAGCCCTTTCTAAATCACTGGAAATACATTAAAAGTCTCACACTTCCCTGCTGGCTGATATAGCTGGTAGGGTGTTCAATCACTTATAAAAGAAAATGAGCTTTTGAAACTG
The DNA here is from genome assembly GCA_003993805.1 of Himantopus leucocephalus. Lineage (NCBI taxonomy): Eukaryota > Metazoa > Chordata > Aves > Charadriiformes > Recurvirostridae > Himantopus > Himantopus leucocephalus. The sequence goes on from RSEF01000002.1 coordinate 97,633,825, forward strand.
CTTTTTGTGAATACGCTAATGCTGTTAGTTTACTTTATTTTCCAAATTTTCTTCTCTAATTTCAATTATGCTTGAGGTGATGAAGGTGTTGTCTGCTTAATTTCTTGAAGCAACTTCCTCAGGGTAAATGTAACCCTATTACACAATACAGAAGTGAAGGCTCAGGGGAGCTTTCGGATTGGAATGAAAAGTACTTTGTGAATACACGTTCTTATTGAGCTCGGCAGTCACCTACTTCATGTAGGATTTTTGGAGTGCAATTTTTGGATTTTGACACTCAAAGACTTCCAAGATCCCTGACTTTTTGTCTTTATTTTGAGAGCTGGAATGAGTTACTCATTCTGACTGATCGGACAGTTGGCATTGTTTACATGTAATATGCTCAGGTTGGGCATTTGCAATGGAAAAAAAAACTCAAACTTTCATGATCTCTGCTTTCAAGTACTAGCCATCTTAACTGCCTTCATGCAACTCATGCTAGCAAGCTGATAACATTGCTGTGCCTCTCACTAGGTTTTTAAAGAGTTGATCAGGTTGGAGAAATGAATGTATTCCTCCTTCAGGGGATCCTTCATGAAGAGCTTGTTCCGGCACTTGCCCTGCTCAGTGGAAGACCACTATGAGAAGCAAGGTATTTCTAACATCGGGAGCTTTGTGATACTGGTAACAGTGCTGGGGTTCTTATGAAGTCCCTGTGGTTACTAGCTGGGTCTCCCAACACGTAGCTCATAACTAGGATTTGGAGACGCTGTCTGGCTGGAGCTCAGTACCTGTAAGTGTCATGCTATGAGGAAGGAGTTTGAGGAAGGATCAGAATTAATATTTGCTTTTTCATGAAAGAAGGTTTACGGGTCTTCATTGTAAAAGGTAAGCAATCTCAGAGTCATGCTTTCTGATGTGACCCTCACAGCAGAAGCTGTGAATCCTTTTGATCCTGTTGCATGAGACCAGAACATTGCCAGTCATCTTTTTGATTGCAGCTTATCTCAGTCATTCATGCAAACACGGCAGTTTCACTCCAAAATACCACAGGTGCAGCCAGATACTCCCTTGAAACATCTGTTAAATCAGACTATGGTAGGGTATTTAGTCAGCTATGTATCACATGTGGAGCACATTACATCTGAACTTCTTAAAACATACTTTACATTTCAGATGAAATTTGAGAGTTTTGTTTTGATTTATAAAATCCTGTTTAATATGGGACTTGTTACTGAGTAAACCAATTATTTCCTTATCCCCTGACTCAGCAGATGAGCTCATCTTGGGTGCTTAACCAGACAGTCCCTAAAGATCCTTACTTTGGGGGTCAAGGTAGAAGATTTTCAGGGCCTTTGGGTTCTGGAGGATATTCAGTAGTACAGGGACCAAGGACTTCAATCTTATAGACAGGAGCTTGTGTATTTACTCAGGCTTTCTCAGAGGTAAAGTTAAGTGTTGTGGGAGGATTGCAAAACTACTACTGCTTACAAGGTGTCACTGTAGATTTTTTCTTTGTTTGTATGTAGGTATTAAATTATTTCAATTGCATCCGTATTTCATAATAGATACACACTATAATGTGAATATGTAAGTAGGCCCTCTCACCAAATTTACATTGTTAAAAACATTTTAAAAAGATGACACACAAACTTACCCAAATGAACTGGTGACCACACAGACTGAGACCAGCATACTTAAGTCCAACCTGAGAGCTGACCTGCACATTTTAACTTTCTCCACCTAAGGATTTCAATAGCATTTGCTGTCCTTCTACCCACTGACGAGTTGTCAAGCACTCAATTTGCACAACCGTACATCCAGGACTCCTGATCCCTGAACTTCTTCTCCAGCTTAATCAGGGTCTATGCAAAGATCCCTTGTCGAACCCACAGGAAGACCTTGACCACTTGTCCAGCCTTTCCGGGATCATTTGTGAACTTCTTGTATTTGTGTGAATGTCATTCTCAAATTGCTTTTCTAAGAATACATTTCTCCTTCAGAAATTAAAGAATCATGCCCATTTGCAATTCTATATTCTAAGGAAAAAACCCCAACTTCCTAAAGTGTAAATAAATAAATAGATAAATATAATCATGTTCTTAACAGAGCAAAAAGCATAGAGCATGTGTGATTTGACTTTTTTTCATGAGATTTTATAATAACTGTATGCATGGTTCTAACTTAATAGAAACTGATATAATATGTTTTCAGGTTGTTTGGGGGAAAACAGACTTTTTTAAAGTTATACATCATAGAAAAACTGTATTTGAACAAGCTTAAAATAATATGTTTTCCACTTTTTAAGTTAAAGGTACCGCATACATGTTATTTTGTTTTAATTTTTCAGAAGGAATTTTATATATATACATATATGTGTATATATATATATACATCTCCTTTGCTAGCATAACAAAGTAAAAATATGTGGGGGGGGGCTTCACAGCAGAACGATACATAACAGCTGCCTTCCTTTCTCTCAGAAAAGATGTAAAGGATTGTTTTTCCTTTTACAGTGATCCCTTAAGTCATGGCAACCTTCTCCAGTTGCCATTAATTCGACACCCTGACAACTTAAAGACAACGGCAGCACATCAGATCTAAAAGGAATTGTGTCTAATTTTCTCTGCTAATGCATTGTATCTGCAGAACTGATATTAAAGGTAACTCTGCACATCATGTCTCGAAACCAGATACCAGGAGGGGATGATGAACAAATTGAAACCTCTTGTGGGAAAGAATTCGACCAAATCCTAGCATTCCATAGACCATTCACATGAAATTGATAAGACTATTGTAAATCACTCCAGTGACTTTGAAGAGATGAAAAGATATAGACCTGCAATAGTAAATAAGCAATAAAAAAGCACACATTACTATACAAAAAGCTAAGTTAATGTTCGTGTTGTTCAGGGAAGATTGCAGACGGTAAATTTGGCTTTGAATATCAATATAGGCTAATAATTTTCACAGTTGTTTTTTTCTTCTTTAGCTTTATTTTAAGCACGGCAATTTCCACAAACATTAATTCCAAAGAGGGATGAAAGTCATACTGCATGTCCAGCAACATGCCTTTTTTGCCAATTAGACCTCTCTCTGCATTCCCTTATGAGAAAGGGATTGTCTTTCTACAAAAATTTTTATACACAACATGGAAAAGTATTTACAGCCTCAATCTTGTCTCAGAACTGAAATATGAGATGAGGCAGCGTGAAATACCACTGTGATGGCCTTCACTGGTTTGTCTACTTTTAAGTTCTTAGTAGCTCTGCAGTATAATTAAGGGCAGTAGCTGTTAACTGACTCGCAGGTCTGATCCACAAGCCAAGAGAGTGCAGAATGTGTTTGAGGTATGCCCTATACTGGGAGCAAGGTAGTCTACAAATCATTTGATCATTAAACTACAGGAAAGGAGGAAAGGGGATAGAACAATGGCATTGCTCTTCATCCTCCACGCTACACCATCATGTTGCAAGCCTTCAGCATTAGATTTTGTTGGCTCTAGGTTTAGAATCCACCGCTGATACAAAGGAGGCCTTTGTATCTTTAAGGATCTCAGTTTAAGTACTTGAAGTGGCTTGGTTTGATTTTATTTTGTGTGGGGAAGAGAGGAAAAAAAAAGATGTAAGGAAGGTGATATTGGCATTCTACCTATCTAAATTTAATACCTTCAGTGCTCAAGATAGAAGATTTTCCTGAATTTTTCATAAAACATTATAAAACTTCAGCTTAAAACAGCTAGTTTCTTAAAATGCAACTTAATTTAGAGATTTACTGTGTTTAAAAGGTAAAGTAGTAGTATGCAATATTCTAGTATGATTCAATACATGTACACAGAAGAACGTCTATTTAATAGCCAGAAAAGAAACAAGTGGCAAACACAGCCAGGTACCGCTAACAATTATTTTCCTTTTCTGAAAACAAAGAATTAAATTTTCTTTTGGTAAGAATTTTTTTTAAATATAAATCACAAAAGGTTTTTTTTTCTTAATATTTACCACACATGAGTGAAGCCGCAGTCTACTGGTTAGCACTAACGTGTTGTGAAGCACGTTACTGGAAAATAAAAAAATACTTGTAGCCTAATGACAATATTTGGTTGTGTCATGCTTACATAATACATATTTTCTCTCAAGTGGTTATCTTTTTCTGTAGGGGAAATAAGTAAAATATATCTCAGCTAAATTTAAAATCTTGTATTCAGAAATACATATTTACATTGGAAATGGTAAATCTCAGTTTGCTTTGATGATTCCATGGGTTCCTTAGATATCAGTTCTTCATTTGTCACATGTTATCATAGGCAATTACTTTAAGCAGTGTTTTTCAGTAATATTTCTCAAAATTCCTCATGTGATTTCCCATGAAAAGGGAGGATCTAATTGGATTTTTAATCCTTAGCTAATCAAGCAACACATTGCATATACTGTTTTAGGTAGAAACTGAAAAGTTCTTTCCACTGCCCTATTATAACAAGGCAAGTTTGGATGTAACTTGAATCAGTAGAAAAATAACACGGTAAAGTCCCTATACTGTATAGATGTTACATGAAAACAATGCTCTCCTTTCTTTAAACTGCAGCCAGTGCCTAGCCTTTGATGAAGCTCTGGAATAATGGAGTGCCATGGGCTATTTTCTTCTGGTTTCTATAGCTCAATACAGGGCTTGTCTCTTCTGTTTGTTTTCAGCTAATTGCCTCAAGATCTAATAAGTTAGTGATGATGTATGCTGAGCACCAGTGACCCCTTGCCAAAAGAAATATTATGTCGCACCAAAGTTTAAGGAGCTAGGTTTTTATCAGCCAAACATCTTTTCCCTAAAAGGCTCTAATTTCCACTGTGTAGGTTGTAAGTGGCATCCATGATTGCACTGGTTCTTTTAAATGGCTAAGACAGAAATAATACTTGAGGGGAAAAGCCAATGTGGAGGCCAAACGCTAACCTACACGTGCTCTCCAAGGCTTTGGCATTTGTTGTTCAGCATGCCTCAAAGGAAAAACACTTAAGAAGTGATCAATTTAACAGAACATTCAACTTAAATTAGATGTTTACCCAGGTTTTTCTCTTTGCATGTAATTTTAATGACACTATTTAAAATGTTCCTTACTTATTTTCTTCTTCTCAGAGCAAAGATATCCAGGGAAAGCAAAGATATTACCAGCTACTATCGATTATATTGAAAGTTTTAACATATATAAGCAATTAATAGAACAAGGCCTAGGTAGATAACTTATTAATACTACATTAAATAATATTACACAGATTGCAAGTTAAAATATGTTTTCTTTTTTAAAAAGTAAGACATTGCTCTGGCAAAGTTGAGGTATATCAGAAGCAAAAACCTTCCAAGGAAGGTTTCTGATATACTGAAAATTTCCCTTTTTTAAAATGGAAATTAATGGAATTTAAATGGAATTTTCTCTTTGTCAAGATGCTTAATAATTGGACTTCTATGGAACAAAGGCAAAAATTCAGAACATTATAGAAATTACAGGGGAAAAAAATAATTTCCTTATATGTGGAGTCATCATACTGCCTTATTAAAACAGTTTCTCATGTTGCAGGGCAGATCCAACAGCAGTCTGAACTTGACAGCATTATCGGTGTTGTAAAGTTCCTAACCTAGCTACCTTGCTGCTCACCAGAACGGACAGCCCTCAGCTCGGTGGAAGCACTTGCATGGCAGTCCCAAAAGTCAGCCTGCTGGTGAGGAGCTCCTTCCACTGGTGGACAGGAGATGTGGAGAGCAGACTCTGCCTTGACCCCAGGGTGCAGCTAAGGGACTACTCACTGGTTTCATCTAACAATTCTCTGTCGCCATTTTTTCTCCTCTGCTCTCCTGCACACTCACTCTTGCCCCATCTTTTGCGCTGCAATGTTTGTGCTGCTGGTGAGCCCATTTCCCTCACTGCCTGGCAGAAAACTTACCCCCGAGGAGAGAAAAAAGTATATTTTCTACTGTGTTAGGGAGCTGAACCTGCAGCTTACTAGAAGCAAAAGCCTGCAAGATGGAAGGAGAAGGAGACATATTTTTTAAGATTCAAAATTTTGTGAAGCTGCACCCATCTAAATCTGCATTTCTTTGGTCCTACCTCCTCTAGTCCCTGACTGACCATTCCTGAAATGTTTGTCACACCAGCACCGGCAATGGTTTGCCCAGGTGGTGCCCTGTCTTAGAGAGCTGATCTCTGCAAAATCTCAGGAAAAAAAAAGACTTCCAATTATCGCTTCTTCCGCAGAACAGGAGGTACGGGACATGGTCCCAGTTCTTTCCTATGCCCGAAGGGATATGAGCTTGCATTTTTCAATGCTCAGGTGAACGCACAGGCACAGACAGGCTGCAAAGCATGACGACATGGGGAGCTCACACACCCTGATCCCATGACTATTTTGTATAAACAGTGAAACGTGCACTGCATCAGAGACTGGAAGCCAAGTCCAAAATATTTTTTTTTCCTCAGAACTGTGATTTTGCTATTTCTGACCCCCTAAATAATCTGTTGTCCCACACCACGTGGAATAGCTGCAGCACAAAGAATCAAAACCATAGCTTCCGCACGCAGATCACAGGCTTTGGTGTAGAGGATCCACAAGAGAAAGAAGAAATGAAACACAGGTGTCCTACAGCCTGTGCAGATGCTCTGATCACAGGGAGTTGTTGGATAACAGGCCCTGATTGCTATTTGCTCTATTTGTGCCTCTGCAGTGGGCCAAATCATTACATGTCCCAGGAAAATGTCTACCAGTCTGGGTGGTGCTGGTGAGGTAAGTGGAGGAAATATGAGCCTGAAAGCTCTCCAATATTACCTGAGTGCCTGAACTGCTTGGGATTCCCCAGAGAAGAGGCAGTTCTTGCAGGGCCCAGGGACAGGCAGCTCGATGTGAAGGCAGCTGAACTCATAAGAAAAAACAAACCTATGGATTTTGGATGACTCTGGGGTCAGATGGCAGCTGAGAAGGAATGCTGAGACTCGATATGTTGGATTTAAGCAAGGAGCTTTGTAAGTTTTGTACCTTTCAGGGCGTAGTCAGATGTTGAGGTGCCAGGAAAGAGGTTCAAGCAAAATAATAAACCAAAACATTTAAATTCTAGGTGAGCTGCTAGCAAAACAAAAACTAAAAGCGCAATATTTTATTTAAATTTGCTGTTATATCAGATAGTATCAAGAGTTCTTATCTCCTTTTAATGGGAAATAGGGAAACTTCTGGGATTTATGAATTAATATCAGGAAATTGGTTGAAACTAATGAAAAGTAATGAATAATGTATAACGAAACAACTGAGTGGCCATGACATGATAGGAGCAAAGGCAAATTTGTGCACGTCACAATTCTCTGCTTTACAAGCAAATAATAGAAACATATTAACTTGTGCTTTCAAAATAGCTAACATCGCTTATATATGAATTTTAAGCAGTCATGAGGTGAAAGCTCAGGTTCTGCTTTTGGTTGGAAAATAGCTAAAAGTCAGAATCCGCATAAAAAGGGGTTTTTTTACAGAGTAATACATTAATAGCTAGATATCTCACAGTTCCTTAATAGAACCAGCAATATTTAATATTAGTGGGAAAATCAATAAACAATAATTGTGTTTTCCTTTGTCACAACATTTTTAATCTCCTTACATATTGTGATCATTCCTACTTGATAGATGTATCTATAAACACAATTGTAGGTAGAAAGGGTTAAGAAATGACATGCCAACATTTGCAAATGCCAGCACTCTTTATATTGGTCAAAATTAGAGAAGACTTTGAGAAGCTTCAGAGGGACTTATTGAAGCAAGTTGAGTCGGCAGTTTGATGGTAGTTAAGAATCAGTGTCTTCCTAATGAAAAGAAATATACTCTGGAGAGAATAATGTAAAGTCAATGAGATTGATGCATGTGCTTAAACTTAAGTGTGTATTTGACTCCCTCGTTGAATAAGGATGGAATTGCATTCTTAAAGTTACTTCACTGCTATAGACATAGAATCTTTGAATTTTAATGATTTTTAACTATTAAAAATATTACCTATTTAGAGTAACACTGTATTTTTTCATTTCCTTTTTTAGGATATTACTTCATCCCCAAAAAATCCAATTAGTAATTTATTATGCAACCACAGAACCATTATTAAATAAGACATTACTACAAAAATTAACATTTTAAAATTTTATCAGCTATCAGCTGCACTGGGAGGGTTTAGAGGAATCTCTGCAAAACACCAGAACTGATTCCAGAAAAAATCTGAAATCCACCAATAATGTCCAGTTTTCTAGAGAACACAGTACACACATTTATTTTTTCTGATATAGTATTCCATCTTGTTTTGGATTAAATGTCCAATATAACATTTATTTCCTTCATTATTTTATGATGCTGTTAAATATGTATTGTTCCATACTTGAGAACAAGTTGGCAATGTAATGTGTTAGCATGAAAGAAATAAAAATATATGTTGCATGCATGAGTCTTGATTATTTGAAACATTGTTTTGTGTAATATGATTTAACCCCTTTTCTGATTGAGATCATGTTTGCTATTCCCTTTGTTTAAAATATGTCTAAGAATTCTATTTCTACTGCAAAAATAAATGATGAATTATTTATACATACCAATTATTTATTATCATTTATGCAAAGCTTGTCATATTATGCATGCATAAGGGGATTAAATCACTGTTAACCCATAATGCCTTTAGGGGCATTATATGAGAGGCAAAAGGTTGCTTATGTTTACTATTGTAGATAAACATATACATTAAGAACATACATACTGTTTATACAAATTGCAAAGTTGAATATCAGTTCTGTTAGGAAAATGAAGTGTTTATTGAGCAATTGGTTTTATAAATAGTGACCAACTAATCTATTTAATGCAGTACACTTACTTTCTATAGCTTAAAAATATAAGCTTTTTTCAACTAATGATACTCAAGTTGAATTTAATTCAAACCTGAAGAATGAAAGTAGTATAAGAATGCACTCAAATCTTTTCTTTTCTTTCGTTGTCCCTCCTGAGGCAGCCTCTTCATCAGATAATGATGCATGATTACACTTTACCATTAAAATAAGTAGGCACAATCTATAAAATGTCAAAACAATATGATTTTCTATTATTGCAAATAATCAATCTGAAATACAAGGCAAATTCAGTGAGGTGGAATTTTTATACTAACATAAGCAGGTGGAAAGATTGGATACGGTTGCTTTAATGGGGTACAAAATGGAAGCACATTTTTGCAGGGTGTAGGCCAAAATTATATTTAGTAGTACAATAATAAAGCAGTCCTTATGTTTTGACATCATGCTGTAAAAAGAAGAAAATAAATTTTAAGTTTGTATAGAAAAATATTTTTTCCAGCTTTAATAAACAAACAGCACATTTAATTCATATAGGGATTAGGGCATCATGTGTGTGCTTGAGGACATTTCATATAACGGCAGGGTGAGAGAGTAATTCAGCAAGAGTCAAATGACAACAATTTAATGCAGTCACTCTCCAGAGTTGCAAGATCTTGTTACAAATATGGTTCAGGTCACAGTCTAAACATAGTTAAAGGTCTCAACCCAGTTCCTGAAGAATGTGAGTTCACATAACAAAACCTGCCCCTCGAAAGCACACATGCAAGTCTCTGATCAAGGCATTCTTGTTCTCATCTTTTCTTGTCCCTCTTCAGCAAAACAACATGTTGGTTTCTTGACCTATCCCAGTCTGACTCCCACAGCAGCTTAATTTGTTTCTCTTCGCTCCAGAGCCTACAGGTCCTGAGGATCTGTTGTTTTAGCTGTCATGGCGCTTTAAAGCCTTTCCTAAGCAGCCAGCACAAACACGCAGGAGCATATCTCGGAACTGAAGGTTGAGAAGTTGAAAATAACAATAAGTCCTGTGGCAACAGAGCTGAGGCCAGCTGGCTGACTGATCTTGACCAACTAAACTGAAAGAAAATGTATAACTGTTATTATATGTAGATTAGGAATAGGTCAGGTCAGATAAACAACACCTTTTCCTAATTTACACAGGCTGCAGTGAAGTCAAAGGTTGGCATTGTCTTCAGCAGAGTTTCTAACTGGACATTGCAGGCCTGATTCACCAAAATATTTGTACATACTTAGCTTTAAACTGGGAAGAAGTCCTCCAGAAAGCCAATTCTTAAGGTTTAGCACATGCCCACGTGCTATGATCAACCCGGTCTGAAACCTAGCGTAAGCCCTTGAGGTGACCTCCATGCTAAAAGCACTCCCAGGGAATCAGCGGCTTCAGCCCCAATTCCAAACCAAGCCACTTTATGAAACCCAGCCCTATCAGCAGCCCCTTTTTCACATTGCAGATTAGTGCTGTTACGGCCCAACTGCAAGTGCAGCCTTGTTTTAACCAGCTGCACTGAAGCAATATGCTGCAAAGATTCTCCCCTTGTTTAGGTTGATTTGATATCAGAACAATGCCCTGGCTTATACTGAGTTATTCTGATTAAAACCAATACAAGTGAGATCAAAATCAAGTCCACTGACTGCAAAAAGCAAAAGAATGTATTAAAAGCAAAAGTAGTTTGAGGGCAAGTAAAACCTCTAGCTTGTTTTTTTAATTAATATTTTCTTTTTGTGACATAGCCCCAGGCATCCAAATATATATTCCTCTAATCCCACTTGACCTCAACACAAATGTTTATGCCAAGGGTGTTCTCATGTTCCCAAGACTGGGGTTTAGGATAATGGATTCTACCAAAGGGCATTCTTGCCTTTTTCTTCTATCCTTTCATTTCCAACCACCTTTCCATCCATGTTTTAATACCGATTCTCCTCTCGCCCATAGATACGGTCTCATGCATAATATTCCTACAGATGCTACACTAAGGGCCATGCCTCCTACAATCAGTACTAATAAATGCCTTCTTACCTCCTAGCTACTAGGCTGAAGTAAAAGCAGTTCTCAGTTTCTCTCTACCTCTGGATTCTCTGTACATGTTGCTGCTATCTCACTTCTGCACAGATGATCCATGAAGTCAGACAAATTCATTACTTAATATATATAAAATATATAGAAAGGCTGGGAAGGACAGATTTTTACAATTTATTCACTGACTGAAATAACAGGTTTTGAAAGAAGGAACCTTCTCTTAATTCTTTTTCTTTCAGTTAATGGCATGACTTCTGTAAAAGATAAATTTGAAATAATGTTGCTGTGAGAAGTGAGTGGATCAGGATTTCATTCTTTGTTAGTGTAGACAGAAATGAATGCACAAGCTTTTTGTATATAGTTCTGAGTAAGTCTTCGTCTTTCATAAAATGCAGATCCACGCTGAAATTTTGTTTATAAAATTAGTCAAAATAGCATGCAAAAATGTCATCATATTTGTTAACCAAAATAAGCATTCTTTGAAAATTTGACTCATGAAAATCGGTAACAGAAAATTAAGATAGAATTTTCCTTTATGTACCTGTAAGCACTTTGAAGTGTTTCCATTGGTATATGATAAAAAACTTATGTCAGCTTTTGGTAATATTATCACGAATTCCTTAACTTTACTTTTTGATGTAAAAGCTTTTCTGGTGCACCTTTTTGTACATTTCAAAGAAGTCAGAGAAGATCCCAATCAAACATATTGTTCCACATCTGAAAAAAAGTGTTCCAAAGTAAAATGTTTAGAAGTAAAGCCCCTATTTACTTTTTTCTGCCAAAGTTTATATTTAAAATCTGTGTTTTGTAGGCACTAGTGATGATATGACATTCACTCAAAATAACCTGATGCACTTAGATTATTTTTAAGAAAAATTCTGATGGTAAAAATGAAAGATAAAAAGCCAAATGTAAAAAATAAGCTTTATCAGATAGAGGAAAAATCGACTATTTTTATCACCTGGTGGTTTTTTTAATGTGTTTATATATGAAAATATATACTTTAGTCACATTCTTTTAAGACATTTTGTGTAAAAGTTTTAACATCAATTTGACTGGAGTCTTCCTATTTGGTTTCAAGAGAAATATCAACTAATCAACACTACAGACCCAGAATATGATTGTGGCTTATTCTGATAGATTACCTTCATGACAACAATACAGTTTGGGAAATATAGGAAGGGGAATTTAGGAACCTGCTTTACTTTACAGAAAAAAATTAGAGGCAAATTAACCTATAGCAGAGGACCTGAAGAGCAAGTAAGGAATCAGCAAGCAAAAGTCAAAACACAATTGCCTGAGACAATATTTGCTTCTGTCTTTCCTTTTAGTCAACCTTACTCGGGATTTCTGGTAGTAGAGCCTACAGTGAAAGCTACTGCATTTCACATTATATGAACTTGGGCCTATTACTGTTCCCAAACTGCATTTCCAAAATGGATTGCTAATAGCCACTTACGGGAGATACTGCTACATGATTAGTTCCTGGTCGTTTTCTCCTGAACAAGGAAAAACATCTAAATATTATCATTGACTTGATTATTGCCCAGGAAGCCTGAAGAATAAACACTTTTAAGTCTTGACAACTGATTATGGAGGAGAAATAATTTTAAAACTGTTGCAAAATACAAACAGGTTGTAGTATGTAAAACACAATTCCCCATGTAGTCATATGCACATACACTGATATTCATTCCCTGAATCTTAAAGTAATTTAAAAGGATAATTAGTCTGTAGTGCCTGAATTGGTTCCTCAGAGGGTTAGTGTCCACCCTGTTTGTCACTGTTTCTTGCCTAATCCTGTCTAATGAGGGTTTATGTTAACATGGCTAAGCACTTGCAGATATGCGCTACCAAGCTATCTAGGCTTAGAGAAGACACGCTGTTCAAATGTCACTGCCTTTGGCTATCGTGCTATACGATACTGATTATTATTATGTTTCATATTCAAAAAGCTGCCATTTGTACTTGTTTGTAGGCTCTTGTAGTTCTTGTGCAGGTAACAATCAATGTCTGTATTTTTTCTAGATTTACATTTTTTAATGTACTTACTCTTTCTTTTGTTAATAACTCTCTCAGTGAGGTGAAATACACTTGATTTGCTGCTTTAAAGCATTTAGAGCAAGTTAATAAGAACTATACCAAAAATCATGCTAAAGTTTAAACATTGGTAAATATGCATATATAGAGATATACTTATGTTGGGGGTTGGATCGTTTGTTGGGTTTTGTTGTTTTGGGTTTTTTTTAATTGGCTTGCTGTCACTTCATTAGAATAGTTCAGTATAAAAAGTTAGTTCAGGTTTATCTGGTCTGGGCTAGAGGTTTTCTTTTCAAAGAAGAAAATCATTTCTTTTTTTTTTTCTCTTTCTTCCTGTTTTAGAAGCTACCAGACCCTGTAGAGCATAAAACATCACAGTCAGACCTTTTCTCTCTGGCTAGTTGTGATTATCCTTTGCAGGTAGGAAGGCATCCTACTAGAGTCTGAAAAGAGAGGTCAGTCTTCAGATCTGAGATTTTGTTCGAGTCTTTTTTTCGTTCCAGAAAGGTGAAGATTCGCTCCTGTTATAATTGCCTACATTAGCTATTTCTACACTGCTGCTAAAAAGCAGTCTCAGGAGTGCAGGCAAGCAGCTGACTAGCATGTACTCTCCCATCCACACTATTGCCTGCCAGGTTGCCTAAGGCCTGCCTGCAGGCAGCCCATGAGCAGCCTGTTTGGGCATATCTGGAAAAGCACTAAGCTACCAGACTCATCAGGGATGGAGGGTCCTGACCACTGACTCCCCTCCAAATGCAACGCAGATATATCAGGACGGTCCCTGACATCGGTTCAATGCCAGGTGAGCGTGCTGTCACGGCTGCCGTGCATCCCTTGCCTTCTGAAGGAGGAATCCTCCCGCGCACTGAGTTGCCCTGCCTAGGAATAAGCCATTCAGCTGGCGTGCCCTCGCCGAGGGCAGAGCAAAAGAGGGCAACAGGGCAGCAGCACGCAGCACCCCCGTGCCCTCGCCCTGCCTGGGGCTGGGGCTGGCTTCCACTTGCTCAGTTCCTTCTGTGTCTCACCTTAAAACCCTGAGCAGTTTGGTTTACTGTGGGTGAAGTGGGTATCATTGTGATTCACCGAAACAGAAGTGCATGTGTTTGTACATGTGTGCTTAAGTCAAGCCCATAATCCCAAAATAAATTAGCCTGAGTGCTTACATTTGCGACCAGCTAAGTCTTTGGGTGTATCACTGGTTTATACAGTTGCAGGATATATAAAATGTTGCTGTACCTCAGAGTTTAATAGGGAGCCTTGTGAAACACTACAATTTCTCTTTCCACTGCAGAGTAGTGTTGCTATAGTTGAGGTAAACAGAGCTGTGTATGCCAACAGTTTGCTTGGTTTCATCATGCGTGTCACTTAAAAATTGGCATAGCATCAGTATCCAACTAAAACTCAGCCAAGGCATACTTCAAAGCTTTCTGAATCTTCCTGTCCCTTTCTGCAAACCTGTGTTAAAGATGAACCACATAGTGCAACATGTAACTCAGAGAATTCACTGGTGAACTTTTGATACTAAAACATATTAGTTAAAGTATCTTCAACTTAAATGGAGGAAATACCAGTATAATTTAGCAGATAATGACAATTTTCATTGCTCCATTTCATTGTTTTTCTTTGGCCAGTAGAAACCCTTAGTACTACATTAAATGTGATGCTGATTTGACACTTACTTGGAAAGAATTCTAGACAAAACCCCCCTTTTCTTTTTTTTTTTTTTTAATAAGAAGGAATATTCTTAGACAACTAGTCTAAGCAGAAACTCACGTTAGTTTTAGGTCACCCTGGCAGCATCAACTCTCTAAGTTGGGGATGCTGAGGAAAAGAAACGAACAAATAGATAGCTTTTTATCTAAGGTACTGCTCACCCTCTGGAAACCAGTGGATTGTTTGAGTTAGACCTGTGTATGCACAATGTGTTTACAACTCCATCAGTGTGCTTATCTGGAATAAATCATAGGTGTCCTTCTTTTTGAATCTGTTAATATTTTTGGCTTCCTTAGGATCAGTATTGTGGCAAAAAGTTCCACAGTCAGAATAAGAGTACAAAGTCACGGCCTGAAAATTTCTAGTTCTCACCCTAAGATATTTGAGAACAAAATATAGTATTTTATAGTACAGTATTTTATACTATATTTGATTCTATTTTATAGTATAGGATGCTAACATTGTACATGAAAAGTAGAGTTGTTTGGCTATCAGACTGGTGTGTGGGAAAGGAGGATTGAACTTGTTGAATCATTTCTAGTACACCCAGCTTCCATCTCTTCTTCAAGTTAGAAAACTATTTTTAAGGAGTAAGCCCATTCTTCTTTTAGCTACTGTCTGGAAACAGATGTCTTTGAGCAAAGACTTCTAAAATTGTTTCCCAAGTCATGAATCTTGATGTAAGGAAAGAAGTAACTGGCTATAAGTAAGGATGGGAATCTATTGAGAAAATTTCCCAAGAATATGCCACTGTATCCTTTATGTGTTATCACCTGTGAATTTAATTTCTTCAGGAGATAACCATGGTGTCTCCTATTCCCAGACTGTTGTACCCACTACAGGGAATATAGCTTCCTCAGCTGCCAGAGCTCTTCCCTGCTAGACAAAAGGAAGGGTCCCATCGAGCGTTCTTGGGCTAGCAGCCACATAGATTATTTTCTGCTATATCAGTCCTGCAGTGATTAGTAATTACTGAAAGCTGAATCTGGTCCATTGTTAATTTATTTAAATCACTTAATTTCATTATATCATAGGCGAATTACAGGGACAGTTACTGTTTTGGCCACGCAAAACCGTCTGTGGCCAAGATGTACAATGTTTCTCTAATTTGCCTCCAAGGGAATTTAATTAATTGTGTAGTGGGCAATATGGCAAAGGCTGGAATTTGTATTCATCATTGGCTCAGTAAAAAGTTCAAATCCTGCTCCACTCATCCTGACCAGGAAAGACCAGAAGGCTGTTGCAGAACAAAGGTAGAAGCTCTTCTGCAGCTGCTCCTTCTGTCTTTGTGGCATTAATAGTTTTGACTTCTACAACATGAGGTCATTTATCAATAAAATGTACACCAGGTCCAGTTAGCCCTTCAAGCACCCCAAATATAAAAGCAGTTGATTTCTGCAGTCCTACAATGTCCCCATCAAATCAATTTGTTCCTCCTTCTCACCACACAAAGAAGTCCCATCAAGACTTCAGAAGAGGGAGAGCGGAGGAAAGAGAAAGGGCAAAACGGGGACATACCGTAATCACAAGAGGTAACCTTGGACTGTTATGGATTATTTTGAAGACATGATTTTTGAGTGAAAATCTATCTTTACAGTGAACATTTCACACAGTAATTGACAAATTCAGCAGCAATTTCACACAGCTCTAGTCATCAGTCATTTGAAATATACAAGTACAGTATTCTACTGCTAATGAGTTTCAAGTGCATAATAAGTTAATTTGATTGACAGCCCTTGACCAATAGTAAAGCCAATTTTTACAGTTGAAATAAATTTTTCTGCTATTGGTATACATTTATTAATTTCCACTGTAGAAAAATAATCATGTTTTAGCACCATGGTAGTCATAAAACAAATATGCTATCACTTTTAGGCATATGCTCTTAAAATAAGCTTTTAAACGGTTCTCTTTAGTGAGCATACGTGAATTTAGACCTGTCAAGACAAACAGGTTTATGCATCCAACTAAGAAGTCAGGCATCTATCTATCATGTCTGCATGTGCTGCTTACACGGATTGTGTTCACAAATGAGTTTTGCGACTTATCTAAGAGTACAGATGAAGATTCAAGGTTGGATTGAGGCCTCTTTAAAACCTCATCTTGAGTTTGATACATTTAATAAAGCTGAGTTTCCTGGGGAAGATGCAGTATGGCAACTATATCATGCATTCCAGTTATTTCCATGGTAGGATTCTCAAAAGCATACAGTAAGAACTGAAAACCAGATTGCTTTAGCAAGGAATTTTATCCTATGTCTGACATTGTAAGCAAATTATATTGCTACTCCAGTAGTTCTCTTGACTGCAGGATACAGAATAGTTAGCAAGAGCTAACCAACAGAGGAAAAAAGTCCAATAGCGTTATCAACTTTAATGGGATGAAACCATTTCTCAAAAACTGGGTCTTGCACTCTTCTTTACTAAACTATTTTCCAAGATATGCTAAACACATAATGAATAAAATAAAGTGGATTGGCTAAATTGACAAAGATGCCTGACCAAGAAAGTTGACGACATCCTAAATATCTACAAGTACAATCTAGTTATGACACCACTCTAGCTACTATTGGTTTTTGGAGCTAATTAGAAGGTTTGCAATAGAATAATTTTTGATGGGATACTCAGGAAGTATTCGAGTATGCCAATGCTTTTTTTCAATTTTCCTTTACAGAATACACACAGAGACTATTTTAGTTCAACCGCACTGGAGCTGAATTAAAATATAATTTAACAGCAGTAGTTTATTTTGAATTTGTCTACTCAATGACTGTATACTTGATCTGGTATACAGATGTCAGACAGGAAGAATCACAGAACTCTGACCTCATATAAAGGACACGAAACACAAATGATACAAAAATAAATATCGCGTAACTCATAAATAAATTTCACCCAGCAAAAATGCTCTGGATACTTAGAAGTTATTATCTGGGTGCTTTTTGCCAAGTATTCTTCCAAGTTGGATGTTTTCATGGTGCGACAGTCTCTTCAGCAATGTGCCATTTGTGATGTGCCATTCTTTCCCTTACTCAATGATTTTATATAGTTCATCACAGAATTTGCACAGATTAGAAATCATGTAAGAGGGAAGGAACTAAGAGGTCACAAGAGTTTTGCATTGCAGGAGTAAACATTTTTTACTTTATTTTGTTGAGAAGTCAAAGCATTATGCCTTAAAATACAGTGAAGTAGTGTCCCGAATCATTGCTACTGAGGATCGGGATATTTTGCTCACAATACTTTTAAGAGAAATCCATACTAACGGGAAACAAGTATTCCAGCATCTTGTATTTGTGACCCTAGATTCAGGGGTGATGTTTTTCAAAGCAGAAAGCAGAGTCATATTCCTATCCCTTACAGGAATGCAGCTTAGTCCTCAAATAAGCATGCTTGAAATCCTCATTAAGAAGCTGATGGGTGCTGTCACCATAAAAAGCATTCAGGACAGAAATATATTTGTCTGTGCATGCATGGTTCTTAAATAAAAACAAAATAATGTAAAGTATTTATAATTTTCAGGTATATTAACTGAAAGTTATTATACCACAGCATTTGAAGAGCCTCTTTTCAAGTGGGAAAATCTATTTAAATATACATTCAGGAGATATTATATATATATAGTGTGCATTTTAAAATGTACATGTTACGTATTAAAATACATACTTCAGCACACACAAGGAAGTCTCAAAATTTTAGGTTTTATTGAGAATACTTAGGTTTCTACTGCAAATCTATTGTGACAAGCTGCATTGAAAGACCTCGCTGTCACGGATAACATAAGTGTAATCTTTCTGCACCTCATCAACATTGTCTTTAAGTCATTCTCCAGAGGGAAAATTGGTTGGGCAAGAGGTCAATTCACTTTCAGTTCCCATTCAATGCCAGTGCACTTAGCTAACTGTGACCAATTAAATGATATTTTCTGTGAGAAAAACATTTTGTCTACAGGAACCCACTTCCAGCTACTGAATCGTTACTTATGGATTTCATGTATGGCCTTGAAAAGCCATCAGATAGAAGAATTCTGTTAATTTTGAACCGAAATGCCAAAGGCTTTGTTTCATGGAATAAATATAAAAAACAAGTTTAGCTGACGTTTATTACTATGATATCTCCACCTCCTGACTGTATAAAATAAATCTAGAAATCTCAGAAGAAATCACAATCTAAACCACTTAATCTCAGTTGACTGTGTTGAAATCACTGTGGGACGGATTCACGGGCCTTGAAATATGTCTAACAGTGAGATACTTAAAGATCAGAATCTGTTTAAACAGAACAGACTTAAGAACAGGATTAATCCTTGTCTGCAAACATCTGTACAAGGAGAAGATATCTGATATTAGAAGGTTCTTCGGTTAAACAGAGAAATCCTTCGTGAGAACCCAACATAAAGACACAAAAAAATCAAAAGAGGAAAGAGGCAAATTTATAAAAATGTGGGTAACTGCAACAGGAACAACCTGCCTGGAAGTGAAGATGTTTCTCTACCTCCTAAAGAGGAGCGGTTATATTCCCTGAAAGGTCATAAGTCTCCTGGCAGAACCTGGGCAGGTGCGGCACAGATCCAAACCTCAACCTCAGAAATTCACATCCACCTTCTACCCGTCAGTCAGTGCAGTTATCTGGCTGTCTCTCTGTCTGACTGGAAAGTTTCCTGGGCGCAGTGCCCAGAAATTGTCCCATCTGAGAAGAAGGCATATGTGTGCGGCCATGGCCCGACAGGGACCCAGAAAGCAGGACCTGCTCCGTGCCTTCAGGCAACATGCAGCGACTTCGCTGGGTCCCATGCAAAGTGTGATGGCATATTCCCTCTTCTAAAAGATGGGTAACTGCTGTATCATCGCCTCCCTTTTTATGAATTCCCTAGAGGCTGGAGCATTTGAGACTCAGTCAATATCCTCCATCTGAAAAGATTAAGAGCCACAGCTCCCCTCTCCCAGGAGACTGCGTTAACCACAAGCCACACAGCTGGGAAAGGAGGGGGCTGCTGCTGTTGAAACCCTACATCTGCAGAGGAAAGAATGCAATATATCCACGGAAGATGTAAGAGGGAGTGCAAGAGGGAACATGACTCTGTGGCCTAGTGCCTACGGCACTCATCTGGGAGTGGGCAGACCTAGATTCCACTCCTTGCTTCAAGAACAGCTTCTGTATTTTTATATTAAAGAGTTATTGGTTTTGGATACCCCAAGGCTGGGCTGATGAGGTTATTGAACCCAAATCTCCCACATTCCGGGTGAGTTCCAATGAGCAAAACAACGAGCTATTATACAAATGATAGCTGCCTTCTCAGGCAGCCTTTTAAAAGAAAGCAGTGGATGACTCTTTGAAGGAGCAGATGTCAGCACCGACCAGAGGGACGGAACCTGAGTCCGGAGCCTGCGGCTGCCTCCTGGAGCCCCAGGGCCAGGCTCTCATCCACGGAGCTGTACATACCACCTCCGTCCCTCAGAAAAGGTGGCCGCATCCCAGATGCTTACTAGGAACTCTCCTCAGCATACACTGCCCCAGAATTGTGCCTTGGGGACTATCTGGAAGAGTATCAGCTGGCCTGGTCAGACTCATGCCAGGGCATGCTCAAAGTTAAAACATTGCAGATGATGGCATGTCAGTGCTCAACCTCATATCTTGGTCTGATTTAGTTTACCAGAGGAATTTTACTGGGAAAACGGTAGCTAGGGGTAGCACTGGAGCTGAGAAACCTAATCTGAACTCCCTGTGCATCGTGATTCTGGTGTGGGACATATGCCTTTACCGTTAGTTTACTAGATGCGCTGGCAAGCCAGTGGTTAACCATACCAAGTTACTTTTATTTTCTGTGTTTTTCATGCTCATTAAAAAATTCCTTTACACAAAAATGCTCTTTTTTTGGTCATTCCCATTCAAAATCTTAAAATGAGCTATTTTTTAAAAAGTAATAAAAACCCTCTAAGTGTATGCACAGTAACCCACAATTCTCATGTGGCAAAATGCATTCAGGTTGCCATCTCACACAAATGGCCTTTGCAAGTGTCTCCTGATAATGGAGTCCTTGTGAGCTGTTACTGAGCCTTTTTCTTACAATACATGGTTACGTTTCTCAGGGCTCTGTTGTCATTCAGAAAAGAAAAGATGGAATCAAATGTACACGCTTACTTTAAAAATGTGTGCAAATATTATGATAAATAAAGAAGCAATATTAAAGTAAAAGTTAAAATTATTCACAGCACTAAGGGGGCAATTTTCCTGTTAGCGCAGAAGACATATAGGGAGTTTCGTGTCTGCAGCCCACTGAGGAAAACTTAGACAGCAATTACTTTATTTTTGTCTGCAAAGAGAAGGATTATGAGGCAGCAGTGAACTGGCAAAGTATCTGTGAAAATCAAGGCTGGAACAGCTGACGTGAAATTAGTAATTCTCAGTAATGCCTGAGAAAGCTAGCACATACAGTATACAGTACTTATGAACAAATTTCCTGTGGAAATGAAATCTTGTAATTCACTCTTAGAATGGCTTGAAATGTCTGAGTTTCAGACTGTTTCTTTGGTGTTTTAGAATTTGCTGTCAAGTTAATTAACTAACTACCATGCAAAATACGGGCTAGGTATTTGACTGGTGTCTCCTAGAGGCTGCTTAACAGATGCATTGGAACAAGAAAACAAAAAAAAAAGTAGACACACTAGTCAAAGAATGTTAGACATGAAAGAAAGTACCTAAAGAGGTTTCCAAGGAAAAAGAAAAAAAAGCCACTTATTATTTTTATACATTGTGACACAATGTATAGTTACACGCTTGCATATTATTTTTTCCTCATAAGACTCCATTCTCATTCTAAATAGTTTTCTCCCATTTTTCCCCTTCCTTAACAAAATTTTAATGTCATTTACTTTTCAGAACAGGTATTCTGTTTTAAGTGTTTAATTTCTACAGTTCATTTGGACCAAAAGCATTACCATGGTGAATTCCAGAAATTTAAAGGAACTCTTCCTGAAATATTTCTTTTAAAAAAGGCAATAGAAACTACAAGTGTTAAAACTAGATTAACCCTTTTTTTGTCAGTACTGGTGTTACTGCTATGTTACTAATAAGGAGCATTCAACACTTTTTTAGCTATTTACGTAAGATTTTCAGCTATAGCATTGCCCTAAGGCTGTAAAGCACCATTGTTATAAATTTGTGTTATCTGTTCTTAAATTCCAGGTATTTAAAAACAAACTCTCTGTCTTTTCTCCTGAGCTCATCTTTGTATTTTAAGATCTTATTCACTGTTCTCTGCTCATTATAATAAATAAAATTCATATAATAAAATCTATAGTGGGTTATAGCAAGCCATTTAGAGTCTGATTCCAGACAGTAACACACTCTTAGGGATAAAAAGAGTGTAAGAAATAAAACATAAGAAATAAAATTCTTCTTCTACACTCTCTTAGTTGTTTTTTTTTTAACTGAATTTGTACTTTTTGAACTTATTAATGATTTTTGGCATTCCCAGGAGCCCATAACAATGAGCTCCTTGAGAGGGGAATAGCTGGCATGATCCTTGTCAGCAACTATTTATTATTAGCCTCAGAATTCAAAAGAATGGAGTAGGAAGATCCTACGGGCTGAGCCAGCACATGGAAATCAAGGAATGAGGAAGGATTAGCTGGAAACAGGTTATGACTCTTCCAGTAGCACTTTCACTCAGTGAAAGGACTCAGAGGTGTAAACGGGACCCAAGTAGCTTACCCAGCTGGATTACCCTGGTTTACCCTGACAGCCAGCAGCATTCTTCCCTGCCCAGTCAGGAGCCTTCCCTGGGAAAACCCATCATACTTGTTCCCATCTCACATTCAGGGGGACCATTCAATCCCAGCTTGAGCTAATTCACTAGCACTGTTTTTTGTCTCTGCTTCCTTCTGATCAGTCTCTTCTCCAGTCTCATAAATCTTCTACATCTCCATTGTTCCCCTGCATATCAACCCAACAGTAAACACTCTTTGCTTCATGCATGTCTTGCTCTCTCCTTGCCAGCAGTCAAGGCATTATGCTTCAAGGCAATCGTCTCTCTGTACTAAGACAGACTTGCAAGCAGCATGGCTCATTGACATCCTGCCTGCTCTTGAAGCAAAACATTTAGTGATGTGAAAGGAAGCGCTGATCTTACTGACAAGTAAGATCAACCCGGGCTAGAAGCTGAGAACCCAGAACACATATGTAGCATAGGAGAAGGTGTCCCTACATCTCCCTCTCTGAGTGCTTTACACATGCTCATGATTCTTCTATAGTAAGATGGGAAACTAGATGGAGAAAGTAGATCAGTCCCACGAGTAAAACTAGACATCATTATGCCAAAGATTTATCTGGCAAAAGCTTCTCTGTCATTGCTAGGCAAAATTTCACCATTATGGGTCACATCCAAACTGATGAACTAGCAGAATATGGGACTACTAGCAAAGGTAGAAAAGCAGTGACGCAGGAATGATCACCATATGAAGCAGCTTCTGAAGCCTGACAGAGTGAATGCATTACGATTCTTCAGTTTGGAAAGGTATATCTACACCTATAAAAGACAGAAAAATAGATAAGAAGGACTGTCTCAACATAGAACACAGAGCATCTGATAAAATTATCTCACAGCTAGTGACAAATATAAGAACTGATTTTGCACACTCATCATAGTTAAACTGTGAAACACCTCATCTCAAATCATCTTGAAGTGAAAATGAGTTCAAAGACACAAATTCATGGATGATAGATTCTCTGTGGCAATCAGACTTGAAAGTCTGGATGAAACCTCTGATGCAGAAAGTCTCTGCCCTTCTGATTATGGTGTCAGAGAGAGGATACCAATGTTAGGATCTCTCTAGAAATGTCCAGTTCCTTTGCCTTGCCCCTGAGTTTACAAAAAGAATAATGCACTGTCTGGACCTGTCGTACTGCCATTCTCATGTCCTCACACTCTCTTAACAAACTCTTCACTACTGGCAGTTACCCTGTGCCTGGGGATGAGAAGAAACCCCTCTCACCTGTGTGAAGGAAGCCTGTGTTCTGAGATCCAGCAACGCCTTCCAGTTTCATTTGGGTATTTAAATCTAAGACATAGCAGGAGACAATTACTGGGAATTTCCGGACCTGGATTCAAAGACCAATGACCTGTTATAGGTCAGGAGGTCATTAGTACAGATTGTAGCTCCATTAACAACTATCCAGCAATCTTCTGAGCTATAACAGTTTGAAGATGAGTCTGATATTTTTGGTCAACGGTTGAAGAACTACGTGGTCCACAGTGGGCATATAAAGAAAAAAAGAGATATATAGCAGTAATGAAACAGTCAGAAAGGAAAGTCTTTAGCTCTAATTCTTATTCTAAAAAGGAGGTCCTGCACACACTTAGAACTTTCCTGTGACCATCTGAGCAACCTGATCTAATTTTCTCTGCCTTGGATCAGGAAGTTGGATCAGACGACCCCCAGAAGTCCTTTCCAGGTTAATTTCTCAATTCTCTGATTCTGTTCTAAAAATCAAGTTTTTTCCAGCATCCTGCAACCTGCTGCCTTCACTAGCACCAGATTCCCAAAAGCATTTTTTTCCCACCAATCACTCACTTTAGTCCTCTGTGTTTCTCAGCCAGCCCCATTCATAGAGATGCACAGAAATTCTTAAGCAAATCTCCACAACTGCCATGTTGTCCATGTTTCAAACGAATTTAACAAGAGACAGACATCTGAAAAGAGTCCATGGCCAAAAGGAGAAATAACATCCAGGAGCACTGACTTTCAAACAGAGCAAGAATTTCCAATAGAAATTTTTCAGAGAAGAGGTTATAGAAGCCAGCACTTTCAGACATCTCAGTCTTACTTGGAGAATTTTCCCATTTATAGTTAATCTGAAAGAAGCTGCTTAGAAACTGAGGGTCACATATCACCACATCATCCCACGGACAGAACACTAACATCACTTGGTTTCCTGAAATATTTTATTGGTAGTGACAGCTGGAGGGTCGCTCTACCTGCATCTACAGCGAGGCCAATGGTATGAGGTTCAACAAGAACAAGTGCTGGGTCCTGCACTTGGGTCACAACAACCCCATGCAACACCATGGGCTTGGGCAAGAGTAGCTGGAAAGCTGCATGGCGGAAAAGGATCTGAGAGTGTTGGTCAACAGTCAGCTGAACACGAGCCAGCACTGTGCCCAGGTGTCCAAGAAGGCCAATGTCATCCTTGCTTGTATCAGGAATAGCATGGCCAGCAGGACTAGGGAAGAGATCAGCCCCCCGTACTCGGCACTGGTGAGGCCCGACCTCAAATATTGTGTTTAGTTTTGGGCCCCTCACTACAAGAAAGACAT
>RSEF01000002.1:97658847-97678166 GCA_003993805.1 Himantopus leucocephalus
ATTGGATATTGGGAAAAATTTCTTCACCAAAAGGGTTGTCAAGCCCTGGAATAGGCTGCTCAGGGCAGTGGTTGAGTCACATCCCTGGAGGTATTAAAAGATGTGTAGATGTGGCACTTAAAGACATGGTTTAGTGGTGCACTTGGCAGTGTTATGTTAATGGTTGGACTCGATGATCTTAAAGGTCTTTTCTAACCTAAATGATTCTATGACCTGATGTCAGGAAATCAGAGGAAGAAAAGAGAATAAGGAAAGCATAACTTGAAAGTTGTAAAACTGTACTTTTCTCTCAAGAGGAAGAAATCTCTGTCTTACAAAAAATCCAATGAAGGCTTATATTTGTTACAAACTTATTGGAGAATAGTAATAAAATGCAGTTATGCTACAGAAATAATGTAGTAATCGTGGTGCTTGCATGAAGCTATTGCCTCTCAACACCCTTTTGTTCAACAAGCAGAGGTTCTAACAAGGGTAGTCACACACACATACACACACACATCCCTTTGTGCTGGCAGATGGTTTGATTTTATGAACTATCCACAAAACATCTTATAAATAACCCATTTGCTTGCCTTGTATCTGAGAATCAGGGAGACTACAAACCAAATGATAAGAGGGGGCTTTGCCTGCCACACTGAAGTTCTCAGGAAAAGGAAGTGATTAGCTTAGTCCTGTAACAGCCATTTGAGTACACCCTGTAATCCCTACCAAGCCCAATAGTTCATGCTGGTTCGTAGAAGGACATTCCGTAGTGACCCAAAGACCTGCAATAATAAAGGGTTTGTCTGGCTTCCGTGTCAAGCCATTGATTTTTGTTATGCCTTTCACCACTAGATTAAAGAGCTCATTTGTGCCCGCTCCTTGTTTCTCTTCATGAATGATACATTGTAATCAAGTCACCTCTCAACCTTCTCTTTCATTAGCAATGAAATTATTTTTGCAACTCTTTTCTGAGCCTTCTCCAATCTCAACACTTTTCTAAAAATGGCCACTTTGGTACCGTATGTACAATTTTAATAAGGAGTTTAAGCAGTGCCAGATGCAAACATTTCCCAATGCTACTTGCTCATTCCCTGTTCCCATAGCCTACAGCAGAATTAACCCTTTTTATCACGTAAATACATCGGAGTCCACATTGAGTCACCTCCACATCATAACTCCTAGCTGTAGTTCAGGATGATTGTTTTCCAGGACATAGTCCCCCTTTCTCTACAGAAGATCTAGGGAGCACAGTTGTGAATTGAGATGCATTGGAACCTCTTCTGTTGGGAGTGACTGTCCTATTTCTTTTTCTTCCCCAATTATTATATTTTTTGTGTTTGATAAATGAAGAAAAAAAAAAGTTGCATTTATCTTATAAAAAGTGCTGAAAAACTGCTACTTCAGCCCTAGGAATCCAAAGCTTTAAGCTGCCCTCACTTTTAGCGCAGGCAAAGAGCTGCCATTTCAGGGGTACATTTCAGGTGCTACAAGGGTATGGGAACTCCAGAGTGCCAAAGGAATGTTCTTTCTCTTCCTTGGTCAGTTGTCCAGATCAAGCAAGGCTAAATAAAAATTTTAAAAATTAAAAGAAAAAATTAAAACAAAAAAAACCCCACCAAAGTGAATGCCTCACCTGTTCCTGTTCTGTATAGACAACCTAAAGCAGTCGTCCACAGTCCAACCCTCATCACAGCCAGCTGTGCTGGCAGCAGCAGGAGGCAGAACAGCTGTGAAATGAGGGGATGGACACAGGTTGAACATGGTGCTGTTCTGTGATCTTCAGGCTGTGAGTGAGGGAGAGGACTTGCACTGAGGTATGCATTACAAAAGGATGTCTGCTTACAGGAAATTTGTTGTACTATGGATTGTTTTGCTTCCAAGGAATTATATATATATTTACATGTGAACGTGAAATTAAGAGTTGGATTTAGGCATGAAGGAGGAACTAAAGAATAAAATGTTATATATATTATAATCTACTTCCTAAATAAATTTAGTGGACTTCTTATTGTTTTTGAAGAATTCTGGGCTATTTCTATCAATTGGTTGTTGTTACCTCACATAACTTAATTATCTGTAAGTGCACTGTGGTGCCCGTTAGAAGCATCGCATGTGCAAGCCATGGGCAGCACAAAATGGCAATACAACACAAGCTGTGCTGTTCAGCTATTCTTTAACTGGAGTGGGGAGCTGAAAGACCACAAACAGAAGAGACCTTCTGTGGCACTGATAAGGGTATTGATTGTATTTTGGAGTCAGTAATTAAAGCAGGTTTTCCATTTACTTTGATCTAGCCTGATCATAGCACACTTGATTTCAGAAAAAGGGTCAGGAAAGTGCATGTGAACAGAAGTTGTTACAGTTCTGGGCCCTTTTATTGAATGCACAAGAAAAAGAAACTGTTATAAAGAAGCTGCTTCAATTTTATTAACAATAAACATAAAAAAAGCAGAACAACGTTATAAAAGTTTGCTTCAACTAGATGCCACACTGCTGTTTATTACTTGTTTCAATGTAACACTCAGAAAAACAAAGTCAGAAATATCAAGTGTGTGGGATGGGATTTTTTACTTTGTCTTTTTTCACCCTTACATAATCCAGTTACCATATGTAACAGCATGCAGTGGATCAGGATGCGATTATCAAGACTCATAGAGTGTGCGCATCAGGAAATATTTGTTAGCTTTCTAATAGCAACTGTGTATTTCTATTTTTATGAAGTTTGTGGTTAAGTATTATTAAGCACAGCAGATTGACTATCTTGACAGTCACCAAATTCCAAATTCTTCTCTTTTTCTAGATTTTCCCCAGATAATAAGAGTAGCATTCATAGGCCTAATGTTTTATGTTTACATAATTTAACAAGCTCTCACAAATGCCTCTTTGTGCTATCATCTCTATTTCAGAGATATAGAATCAGATGAACAATGCTTAAAGGATGTATTTTTAACCTTGAATGTCTGTAATTATATGTTTTAATAACTCTTTGGTACTTAAATATGTGATGTGCCTTCTTTTAAGGGTTCTGACTTGTACATATTGACAGTGAAGCCAGTGGGAGCTGAGAATACCCAGAACTCCAGAAATTACTTCAGTCATACAGGTAAGTAACAGATTTGGATGTCTAACTTTCAGCAGCTGTTTTCACATTTTTTNTCAGTCATACAGGTAAGTAATAGATTTGGATGTCTAACTTTCAGCAGCTGTTTTCACATTTTTTTGCCGAGTGTCTTGCCTCAGGGAGAGAGAAATCAGTGGGTCAGGGCCCATAAATTACTCTCTTCATGCCCCTTGCTTTGAGTATCATCAGCTTCATAAATACTTCATAAATCTTGACACTCATGTCCAAGTGCCATGGCATTTATTCTTTTTCCTTTTACTGTATTAATTTGAATTGTTGGCTTGGATTTTGGGGGCAACGTACAGTATTTTACTATAGCTGTAGAATTTATATNATGGGTTTTGGGGGCAACGTACAGTATTTTACTATAGCTGTAGAATTTATCTTTCTACTTTATATGCAGAGAAGCTTTGAAATAAGATACTGGCATTAAGTCCATGCTTATAGAGCTCCTGTTGTCATGTTGTCCAAAAAATGACTAGATGTAGAGTAAAAGGTATAGGTCTGATACTTCTTTCATTAATGAGAAATAGTGACATCAAATCAGAAATTACCAGGATCAATCTAAACTATTATTCAACACTCAGTCAAACTAAGTTCACCAAAGTACCACTAATTTTATCATTATGTTAATGTGTACATGGCTTCAGCTTGGCTTGCAAAAAAGACCAGCAAAATGCAAGTGAACTTTTTGTTGGGTGTTTCAAACACTGCAACTCCAGGCAGTAACAGAAACCCCATCCCCAGGGAAGTGGCCGGTGCCCGGGGCTGGGGCTGCCCCATTACCCCCCCTGCTGCCCTGCTCCTGGCTGGGGTGGTGGGGTGAGCCCTGCCCTGGTGGACCTGGGGGAGCCCTCAGCATCCACATGGAGCCCCCCGGCCTGCAGGGCATCCTGACAGGTATTCCTAAAGCAACATTCAGTATTTTGGGTGTGCTATCTGCTGTACTAAGGGATGGATCACTTAAAATGTTCACAGATTTCCTCTCAAATAAGAACAACAAGGAAGCAGGGCTATGAAATATTGCTTCTGCTTGAAACGATTAGTCTTTCCACAGGCTGAGAACAGAAAAGGAAAATGGTCAACCTTTTGTACTCTGCCGACCTAAAGAGACCTCTAAGCAGACCACTAGACTGTCTGCCTGGAATTGGGGAGAGTGGTTCTCTAAGGAGGTTCAGAGATCATTATTATGAAGGTATATTTCTATTATGTCTGGATAAGCTTTTCATAAAGGTATCATGTAGCTCAATATTTTGTACTCAAAAGCTCAAAAGCACAATATATTTCAAAAATTAAGTTGGATTATTGGCTTATGCAGACTTGGTAATTATTTCAGTCTTGGATCACCAATTCTCTGAGCAACAGCATTTTGTTGCACCCTGTATATAATAACAAAAATTATCTTGATTTTTTTTAAAATGTTTTTGTTTTCAGTTCCACTCTGTCTTTGGATAAAATCAAGGAATCCATAAAGATATGTTATAAAAGTACTTTCCAATTAATCTTTGATTTCTATGCTCTATTCATGAACAAGATAAAAGGTACAAAATGATGGTTAAAATGTATGTGTGTATATATATAGACACACACTGTATTTTAACCATCACATGTATGTATACACACACATGTATACGTGTGTGTGTATACATATTATAAATACATATACACATATTGTATATACATTTTTGATATAGATATAATTTGAATTGCTTTTCTTCATTGGTAATTGCTGAACAGCAGAACCTGTTAAACATCCTGCTAAATAACTGCTAAACATTCTGCAATGGGTAACACAGAACACCACTCTGCTCTTACATACCAACGCTGTTATTTTTCTGTTTGTTTTTTTTTTTCCCTCTTTTTTAATTCTACAAAGAATGCTGCCTTCAGTCAAAACCTTTAATCCTCGTGTCCTATAGCGTTTATGGCAAGAAGTGAGAAGGTCTATTTAGAGAGGCATTTCAATTCGCCCTCAGGCCAAAAGAAAAACATGTTATTTCTAATGCCAGCACTGTGGCCTCGTATGCTAGGAAACTAGTGACATTTTGACACAGTCAGGGACAGTTCTGAATTACGTGGTGCTGCTGTTCATATCATAAACTGGAGCTTAAGCACTTAGTGAGCCTTCTCTCTATATCTGTAACCTTGTTTCTTTGCCAGACAAGTTACTGTCTGTAGGGGATGCAGCAACACTGATGTAGTATTTGAGCCAGCCTGAGCAGTGTGTTTTGTGGGTTACCCCGCTTACTGTACACCAGCAGTGGCCAACTTGCACCATGTCAGCAATTCAAGCACAGCTCCCATGCTGGGGATATGTCACGTCCCGGCTCAAGGACTCAACCACCAGCTGTAAGGGGATCAAGCCACAAGGGTCAGTAAGTACTACACTGTCTTGGTTACCCTGCGACCCCGATAAATGTCTGGCCCGGCCTCAAGCTCAAGGGGAAAGGCTCTGTGGAGTAATGTTTCCATGTCCTGCCTGCGACATTCTCCTTTCTTCATCTCTTCTAGATGTGTCTTGCAATTTTTTCTTATAGCCAATAAGATGATTTTGGTGTGAAATCTCAGAGGATCAAAATGTTGTTGAAGAACTTGCAGGTTCTTCACTTTTCTGTTAATAACGTATAAAAGCAAATGTTTTCATGTATCTTAGTATGAACATAACAATGTATTCCTGGTCTGCATTCCCCTCTTCCATTAGCATTATTTGGTGCTACCAATATTCTGTGTTCTCTTTGATAGTGGTCGGCAGCAGAGGGGTTTGTTTTGTTTCCGCTTTACGTTCTGACCTTGAAGTGATTTGGTGAATGAAATAATAGTTTCCTTTCTTCTTACAGCTCTTACTATTCGAAATTCTGTGCAAGATTATGGATTCCTAAACCTGTTGGGACAGTTCCTTTAGAAAACATAAATACCTCCCAGTAAACTTCAGGTAGATTGAACCTATACAAATACTCTATCATCTGGATACCCCCTGGTTCCCCTGAATGACTTCATTGGGCTTTCATTTTCTAGGGAACTACTGATCTCTGCATCATCTTGATTGTCCTCTGGAGAGAGAAGGGACTACATAGTCTGCTGGACTGCAGCATTTTAAAATTTCCTATTCTTAATCTTAATCTCTTCATTTTACGATAAGTATTAGAACTGCTTAGCAATAAAGTATGATAGCCTATATTTGCTGGAAACGGTTATACACAAAGGAATAGTGATACAGGCAAAGGCAAGAAAATCATCCTGTTACATAAGTCTAAATGGTGCACTTCTACAGGTATACACAGTTTATACAGGTATGTATTTTTTTTGCATTTCTGCACATTTTTAGATATTTTAAAAGGAATTCTGAAATACAGGGGGGTTTGTCTGATATTTTGTCTTTGAGTCAGATTACATTAAATTACAGTGAGTATTTCAAGTGCACCAAAGGATCTTCAAATATTCACTGTTATTTTATTAAAAATACTTCGAAGCAATAGCAAGAAAATACTTGCTATTGCTATAATTCTCATTTTTCTCTTCTTGATTTGAGGTCTCAGTAGAAAACTTCATTTGAAGTTTGATATATGATGAAATTTTTGCTCTTTTTTTCATGTAGATTCTTGTTATTAAAAGGCCTGGGCATAATGATTTGATAGATTTTCACCCTGCATGTTTGGGAGACAGACCCTACAGTAAGTTTTCCTCAGCACCCACTGAAAATGGAATCTTTTTAAATTTTGTGGGGTTCGGTCACTTCAATTTTTAATGTAGCAGAATTGTACTTCAGATCTGTATTTTGTTAGAACTGCCAACATCAAGTATTTTAATATTCTTCCCTTTCAGGAAAACTAATTTTAAATACGTCCTTCAAACCTCACATTCTGGGAATGTCAGCTTTAGCATATGCAATGCTTTTTAGGAAGAGAAAATGAAACCCATTTTTTCTTAAACAACAATTTTAAAACTCTAGAGATGTGTAAAGGTATAAGTGGCAAAAGTGAAGAATTTCACTGAGGTGGTTTCAAGTGACTGAATGAACTCAACAAAGTGCATCTGAATTTTGAAGGAGGTACATGAAATGGCTGGTAGATCTCATAATTTTAAAATCTGTGGATACAACAACCAATTACAAGTCTTTTAATTACTGGTTTGTGCTGCAGAAAGGGTGGGTTTGTGCTTCCTTAAAACCATAATTATCTTGTCTTCATTCTTGACAGTATATTGTGTAATATGAACTCACACTGTGGGAATATGAACATGCAACTTTCTGGCTTATGACTTATACAGTAAACTAAGTATGTTTTCCTCATTAAAATAACAAGAATTTTAATCACATGTATTATTACCTAAGCTGTATAGACTAGAAAAGGAATTATGTTAGTGTGGATTTGTATTACGAAGAAGACACCCTGGATGACCCTCTGGTTTGAAAAGAGAGTTTGTTGAACAGACTTTACTACATTATGTCTGTTTACGTAACCATAAAAGAGCCAGAGATTTACTTTTTTCCTTCTATGGCATAATTATAAAGTTTATCCAATGGCGGTACAAAATAAGTGATAAGGGGCTTCCTGATTTCAAAGCAGAAGAAATAATAATGTGACCGTTCTCATAAATTTACAACTAAAATAAATGATTTCTCACACAACTTTTTTATTGCCAAGATAAACACCTCATTTTCATTGTTAGTTACTTATCAAAATCAGGCATTTTATTAGTATACACTTTCATTGATAGACATGGCATTTCCAGAGATTTTCGTAGGGAAAATCATAAACAGGTAGCAGAAAGTATTACATTCTAAAAAGGAATGAAGCCCATATTCGAGATTAGTATGAAAAGTCTAGCTTTAATAAGGCTAACAGTAATATTTACAAAACTGTCAGGGGGAAATAAATAGGGTTTTGTTTCTTTTGTCTTCTTGTTTATCACAAAATCTTATTTCAGAATAATGGTGACACATTCTCAATAGTATTTGAGTTTGTTTATATCTTAAATCCTGATCTTTTTCTTACTTTTGTAGCCAGTAAAGGAATTGCAGCATAGTTTTATTAAATAACATAAAATTCACAACTATTTCCATTTCAGAAGACTCAAAACAAACCCATCCTCTCTTTTCCTTAAATTCTTACTTTAAAAAAAAATCATTTACATAAAAGTCAGAAGAAACAATGTTTTAAAATGCAAAGAGAGCAACTCTTTGCTAGTATTGTTTTTTCATCATGTTTCACTTTTGAACAAAGGCCCTCGAGAAGAAGCGGGAAGGGAGTGGAGGGTTATGGACATCTGTGGCTTATGAACGAAGGAAGAGGCTGGAGAGACTAGAAGAAGCCTTGGTGTCAGGAGAGAAGGGAAAACTCACAGAGAAGGACTGAGAAACATACAATGAAGCTTTGTTGCTTTCAAGTCAATGAAGTAAGCTAACAGCTTTCAACAGTTATGTATTTTGCATAAAACAATAGCTCAGAACATCCGGCCTTCTTGTAGGCCTATGCCTCCGTCTTATTGGCAGAGAAGGCTGTCTCAGCCACCGGATCTCTTCTGTTGGAAGAGGTTGCAAAATGATTGCACAACTGTGAAACAGGGAACCACCAAAGGTGTTGCTTCTAACTGAAGATAAGTTACTGAATAATAAAATTTTCTTTGGTATCGTGCAGTGAGACTGCCTCAGCTTATGTTTAATCCAAGCTTGCAAACTTAGCAAACAAGGTTGGTAGTTGACAGAGGAGGCAGCTGAAGGAGATGAGTGCATGCAACCAGCTGAATGATACGGACTATAACAAACGAAGCTCAATACAAGATCTATCAAACTTCAGCGAGGACCCTGCAATGAATAGGAGAAGAGAATTTCATCCCTGAGCCGTGCAGTGACAGGCAGGTTATCAGATGGAGACCGTCAGTAGAGTAATTGTTCAGGTAATTGTGGTAGCATGTGGCCAAGTCTCATGAATCTTCTGTTAAATAAAGGTCTGCCTTGGTGGATGGGCTGCAGCCTGCTCTTTTTCATAGCTCTCATGAAAGCCTATGTGTTGTGTTCTCTTGGGTGGATAAATTAAATACAGTGGCTCTGATGCTTATGATTCTTTCTGTCTCCATTTCTGTATTCTATCCATCAGTTATCCCCTGCTCTCATAAAACCTGTGCAAGCCCAGCAGGAAAGCAGCTATGAAACAGTGAGAAGATTTTAGGTCTCCAGCAAAGGACACCCCTCCTACTGGTCAAATTAACAAGCATTTGCTCTGCAGTCATTCTTGGTATAATTGCAAAGGTCTAGATAATGGTCAAGATGGTTTGGGATTGGGAAAATAATCAATAGGAGTATGCACTCTGAAAATAATAAGCACAGAGAGGGAAACTTATGTCAGTGTAAACAGAGGGGTCAGACCACCATTAATTCAGTAGATCATTCCTTGAATTGATGGGCTTGCCATCAGCTTGCCTATCATGAATCACTACACAATGGAACAGAAGAATATTCTTTCAGAAAGATTTTTGTAAATTCTCATGAAAAAGTACTAAATACTACATTTTCTTTCAGAGTTGTAATGAGTTTTAATGGAAAACATCTATAAAAATGTATTTGTACAAAACTGCAAGTGTAGCATGTAGAATATTTAGTGGAAGAAAACCTACAGCTATTAGTACCAATAAAAGAAAAGCAGTGGGAGAACTTGGCACATTGCACTAACCTGAAAGATAAGGTATATGCAAGTTTCCCTCGCTCACCAAGTAGCCATGAGTTTTCCACTGGTGCCCACTCAATTGGCTGGAATGTAATTTAGGAAAAAGTCTCAAAACTGGGCTCATACAAGTCACTTCTTCTACAGTCCTTTGGTGTTTACACTGAGTACATGCTGTGTTTGGGTGTCTGAACAGAAAACTCCTTGAAAAATGCACATTCCATGGTACAGCAGTGCTTAGACTGAGCTCAAAACATGAGAGCAAATGGAGAATCAATTCAGGTATTTAAATAAGAACATGACATACAGTTAATATGACCTCAGAGGAAAAATGTAAGTGGGATGAAGAGATGAAAAGCAGTAAGGGATGGAAATTGAAGGCCTATGCTGGATACAGTAGGACTCAGTAAGATGTTCCCATGTGAACAGCAGGAAATGGTTAATCTGCTGCAAAATTATGACACTTCCAAAAACTCTAAACTCCTATCTCATCAGGTAATATAACCTATAAGATGTGTCATAGGAACACAAGTATTTCAGTGTGCCAAAAATGAGCTTGGTGTGGGCTAATTCCTCCACCCACATCCCCATGAAGCTTTAGAAAGAAGCACTTATGGAATTGGTATGTGAACTGCCCTGATGAAGTATTTAAGATAATTTTACAAAGCAGTTGGAAGCATGCTCTGTCCTGAGGGCATCAGATCTTATGTGGCAGTGCTCACATAATTATCCTAAGATGGATTGCCATATCACTCCCTGGGCCTCTGACTGGAATAAATCCCACATCCAGCTAGAGAAAGAAAAATGCGACTTGCAGGACTGGCATGAATCTTATTACATCTCAGAACTCTAAAGAGAGACCCAAACCTTTTCAATCAGTGATTTCTTTTAAGTGTCACTCAATTCTGGCTTCTGCAGAAAATACTAGCGATAGCCACTTAAAAAAAAAAAAAAACCAAACGTAGCTGAGATATTACTTTTGAGCTGAGCTGTCCCCTGAAACTACATGTCCCATGTCTCTGTGGTGTTCCTTAAATTGACTGGCTATACTTAAATGAATGATATCACATGCCTATAATTGTGTGATACCTTCTCAATGTGAGGTACTGTTGCATTTTTTGAGGTTGAGTTTACTGTATATACACCCTGCTCTACAAATATATTTTGCCAAATTATTGACAAAGCTGTGCCATGCCAACAAAAATGCATTGCACAGTTATTGAACAAGTTTTGGTTCAGAGACAAATATAGGTGTGGGTTCCTTGAGAAAAATGGTATCTCACATGCTTAAGAGACAGGAAGCCTTTGCACTTTGCAGCTGAAAAGCTGTACTAATTTAAACTATGCTTCTGTACAGCCACAGAATTCAAATTAAAAATCACCATCACTCAAAATGTATAGAGATGGGACATACAAGCCAGCACTCAGGTTGTAACTTGAGTTTACTCTTGGGCACGTATGAACTGTCAGAACCTGGGTACTGGCTGGTGTTCCAAGAAAAGAGGCAAAAGACTGAACAGGACTGAAAACAGACAGATTCTTTCTTCCCCCTAAACAGACAGGGTACAGGCTACTGAAGCAGTTTAAGATTGTCTCCGCTGATGATAATCAGCATCGTTATGCTTAAAGAATGAAAGAGCCACTTAATTCTCGAGGTATGCCAGG
The DNA here is from genome assembly GCA_003993805.1 of Himantopus leucocephalus. Taxonomy (NCBI): domain Eukaryota; kingdom Metazoa; phylum Chordata; class Aves; order Charadriiformes; family Recurvirostridae; genus Himantopus; species Himantopus leucocephalus. The sequence continues at coordinate 97,670,275 of RSEF01000002.1, forward strand.
CACCTTTGACAGTTCCACTGGAGCTGTGTGTGTTGTGAAGAACAGCTGCCCCAAATGCAGGCACGCACTTCTGGATGTCTCTGTTGATTCAGCTGGGAAGAAACATCTACGACAAAGAAGTCCAAAGCATTAATAAACTTGTCTTTCTTTTCACATTTTAGATTGTGAAAATTTAGATTTTAGATGATTTTAGAACTTCCCCCTTTCTTAAAACTCCTTTCCTCCTGTCATTACTGAAGCTATTTGGAGAATTTATAGAGGCTTTGCACACAGTTTTACTAAAATGTAATATTAGTGTTATGCAGAATTTTTTCCTGTCCCTTTATTATAACTTTAAAAGAAAAGTGACTAAAGCCTGAACTCTGTTGAGTTTCCCTATGTGTTCTTGAAAACAGTAACACTGTCCATAGGGCATTTTTAAGATAAAAAGATCATACTAAGTGTATTTCTACACTGAAATAATACTGTCACAAAGGGTGGAGAGTAGAAGCCTTATAAACATATTATCTCTGTCCTCCTCTTACTTTCTCTCCTCTGCACAAAACATATCCCAACTACAACCAGTATTCTAGCCCCATAAGTATCTTTCAAACCTAGCTTTTGCATCTGAATTACCAGCAAAAGTGACTAGGAAAGGGTTTATTTCTCAGTTATAGTACACCAATTTGTCCCTATCTTGACACTGACGAAAGCATTATTGATCTTGTCTATACATGTTTATTTGTTCCAGTAACCCTTTTTTTAGAAGCGTGGATTTGGCTCCTGCCTCTGTCATGCGGGTCCTATGGTGTAGTGCTGTCTGGTGGGGCAGACTGGGACAGCCTGGCAATGTCATCACTCCACTGGGCCGAGCTGTTACATTTTTGCTGAACAGTGCAGCACCATGGAAGAATATTAATTCATGTCCTTTTTAGGCAGTACTAATTGGTCCATGAGGAGCGCAATGCTGACCTGTCTCTGCTGCCTCCAGATCCCAGGCTAGTTCAGCTCATTCAGGGTATCGCATTGCACTGAATCACACTGCGTAGCGTTCCTGCTTCAGCAAGAGCTTCTTTCACATGGCTGCAGAAGACTTGAGGGCTTGAGTTGGGCTTAGTGGATATCAGACGTAAAATGATATTGGCTGATGACCTGCTGTCAGACAGACTTCTCATATCTTGTGAAAACTACCATTGGTGAAACCAGGCTGATACATCTCTCTTGCAAGTTTTCCGTGCAGAAAAATTACTTGTGCCATTCTGTAAGCGTGGTGTAGCTGTAGTAGCCAAAGAGCAAATGTTGTGAGACAATTACAATTTAACTTATTCTTACACTTATCAGTAGACAAAATCTTATGATGTCTCAATATATCTGAATGAATCCTTTCTCTTTTTTTAGTTAATCAAATGTAGTTTGAAATGCAATTCATCACAGGCCAGATTCTGGCCTATATATGCATGACAGCCAAAGGCTTCTTGGCAGTAATGGTTTAAAATGGTGAATAATTTTACTTCCCTCAGGTTTTTGCTTGACATTTTCTTCAGACCTCTCTCCTCTACCTTTTCCACTTCACCACTGGGTTTCATATTTCTTAGAAAAGAAATGGATCCTCTTTTTTTGCACATATTCCAAACTGCAGACTCTTCTTAGTCTCAGGGAGGTCTTATGCCTTCCCTTCCTTGAACCAGTTCAAACATGGTGAAAGCATTCCTGTTGGGGTCTTTTTCTGTCATTACTGATATGCACTTGGACCTTTCTGGTTATTTAGACAGGGGAGAACACAGTATTAACTTTAAAAAGTAAAGTATTGAGGAGACAAACACAGAGAAAATATCATCTACGAAGTCACAAATATTCCAATAATAATATGATGAAGCATATCCAGAAAATGCTTTTATCAAATTAAAAACAATGAGCAAAACTAAGTAAAAACAATAAGTAGGTACTTGAAAAGTGATTGTTACATGACTTTCAATTTAAAAATTTTGTCCACAAATATTGAATATTTTATCAGGAAATTTCATTCTGATGATATGAAAGACTTCATTATGAATTGGTATAATACAATTTTTTTTATCATTTCAATGTATTGAACAGACTGAACTGATTTGTTTTTTATATTAGCATTGCATCTGCCTGTGATAGAATCCCACATCTCACAGAAGTTATCGGGACCACTCAGGCTCCTTAAGTTCTTCTCCCCTCAAAGGCAAAGCTTCTTGGCGGGACTGTGTCTTCCATGTTGGAAATGGCATGCTGTGCATGAAAAGAAACAATCTGATGAGCAGAGAGCAGTGGGAACCTGGCAGCCTTGAACTACAGCTCAGAGAATGCCTCACAGCACCGTGAAGTGCAGAAGGGTCATGAACATTTTTTATCCAACAAACTGAAATGAAAATATGCTGACTCAATAGTGTTTCAATGTTTTCTGTTAATAAAAAATAAGCAAGTTATATAGCTCACTATTTCTCAAATAAAATTAGGCGTAGTTTCTCACTCTGTATTTCTCAGTGTTTTGAGGTGAATGTTGAAAATCAGCGGCAGAAATTCTGAAATTTTGACTTCTGTTTGACTGCATTAGTGATCAAAAAAAAAAAAACAACTTCATTTTTTTCTGTCCATGTGAAAAATGGGTTTCTTCCCTCATCATATTCCTTCATTATGTAATTCTTGAAATAAATACTTCCTTTAGAAAACTCCAAGACTGATTTAGATTCAATGTCTTCCTCTACAGCTGCCTCACAAAATCCACTAGACATTGAACATGTGTCTTAAGGATGTGAGCTTCAGATGAAGTTACGTACATAAATCTGAGTCAGGATACAGTTCAGTTTACAGCATATGTGGAATATTTTCATAAACACACGAGGTACATGATAAATGAAAACCAAGGTCAATCCAAAGGTGTAATAATAACAGAAACAGTAAAAAATTAGAATGCTTCTTCATAAAGCGTATGACTTCTTGCCATGCACAGCCTTGAGAATTATTTCTAAGAAACTCTTGAGATAAGTATTTTCAAAAGAAGACATTGTTTCTCTATAATCTTATCCCTTTCTAAATCATGCTTTTCTTCTGTTCAAAAAGTAGTCATGAAATAATAAAAGCTTTCCTTTTTACATCATTAATGTTATCTTTCTAAGTTGTGAGCCATGTTTTGGCACAAAATAACAGAGCGAGGTGTTTAGCAGCAATTAATAGTTACACCCTTGCTTATTTGCAAAAGAACCTGTTATAGTTTTAGTTCACACTAAGGTATTCTTTATATCAGTGGTGTGACCTTTGCCAAGAAAAAAAATGCTGAGTCCTATACAACTAGTAACTGATGAGAAAGTGGAATCTTTCGTTCTGCCAATTACAGACAGTAATTGCCATGTAATGAAGTTAATGTTTTGTAGAATTTACAACCTGATATTAATGGTGTTTCTTTTCCACCCTCTCTTATCCCACTTAATTTTCACCCAGCTTTTTCACAACAAAAGAAACAGGACAATGTGTGAAGGCTCATTAATTCTATTTAGTTTTGATTTTTTTTCCTCCCTTCTTTTCTCCCCGCCTCCTGGAGGTGAAACAAGAGGCATGCCATCAGGCCTTTCCGTAAACTCTGGTTCACGTAAGGGTGAAAGTTACAGCCTCCGCGCAGCAGCTTGCACCGTATAAATGCTCCCCTTTCAATTTCAGCTCGGGCCGTTTAATGGCCATGCCGTTTTATTGCCTTCTTGATCACCAATTACACCACCAAGAACAATGAGCCCAACACTTAAACGAGCAGGCCTCAAATTTGCCTTCATTTGCCAACGTGTTTCATAGCAACACCTTCTTTGAAAGCGCGGATCGCCTAATTACAAGGATGAAGATGGATCAGGGTTTGAAAAAGGCTCTCAGCCCCAGAACAATATGCTAACCTAACTGTACTCTCTGTACTCCTACTGTATTATTCTGACCCCAGGCTGCCCTTCTAACACTCTGCCTGACCTCCCGCCTCCAAAAGGAAGCCGTGCCTGCCCTCCCTATCTCCAGTGTCACTGCAGAATTTGGGAGGGTGCTGCTGAGCCCCATGACAATGGAATCTAGGAAAAATAAATCATAAGACAGGAACTAGACAAATTGAGGAACTGCAGGATACCAAAAGCATTTCCACGTTATTTTGTTTTGCTGCTAATGGCTGAAACGAATAAATCAGGATGTGTTAACTCCACCGAGTTCCGCAGGGCAAATGCTAAATACCTTACGTTCTTTGTTAGGAACTAATAGCAGGGCTGAGGTGTTGTAGACGCTTGCTACTTCACCGGGATTTTGAAGTGACAGCTAATATATTGAAAGTAAACACAGTTGCAACATATGGTAAAAATAAAAAATAAATGGAATAAAGTTATATACAAGTTCAAAGACCAGAGTTACAAAAATTACAGATGTTTGCCCCGTTTAAAAATATTTATTAATATTAATTTATGGTTACATATATCCAATTCCATAAATCAGTCACCTGGATATTTTGATTTGGTTTGTTGCCGCAAAGTGCCACTGGACAGAATGTTACTACTCCAGAATTAAGCATCCAGCATGTCTACTACACAGGTTGTAATATCTCCCTCCAACTCTGGTGTTACCTCGTTCCATGGGATGCGCTGCCAGAACTGATCCACTGAAGTAAAAGTTAGATTACAGATATTCATCACCATGGAAAGGTTTATCAAATTAATTCTGGAAATACACATTAGTATTAACTCGGATGGACTCAGGTAATGATATATAAAACTGATGACAATTTTTTGTTGCTGCTTCTTTAGGTTTCCAAACTCTCCTAACTGAAGTTAGTTCCTCTCTAACCAGATAAAAATTTATGGATATAGTTAACTTTACATACTGTGTGTGGTCCCAGGAAACATCCAGTAGCTAATAAGTATTTGCAGGATTGAGGTCTTTGTTGAAGAGAGAAAAAATATGTGGGCTAATTGTTACAACACAATTATGCAGTAATAAACACAATTAAGCATTTGCTTCAGGGAAAGAATCAAGATTTCATTTTAAATTTTAACTTTCATGTTTCTTATCTTCCGAGGCTGTAAATGTATAAACTTACCATTACAATAATGTAAGGCTTTGTGTCCTGATTTTCCATATGAAATAAACCAGAAAATTCAAAGCTTCTGGGCTTGGGTAGCTGACAATTGTTCCATCTTCTGTTGCAATCTCACTGCTGCCAACTGCAGGAATATCACAGGAGAAATGACTTCTCTTTTAGTGAGGAAGTTAACTGCACATGATCATGAAGATTTCAGAAAAAAACTATTCCTACAGTGAAATCTTTTCTGTATAGGAAAGACTTTAGTTACAATGCTAACTGATTGCATTTAAACAATGTCAAAATTTCCAGTAACAGAGGTGCTTAGTGGATTTAAGCTTTAAACATTTAGTATTTTATTATACTTTGTCTTTCTCCTGTGCATACAGGTGTTATCCACAATACGGACAAGCCAATCAAAACATTACACATTAAAAATGAGACAGTCAGACAGACTTTTCTACTACGTTCTCAGTATTGACAAATTCTGTGCAAAAAAATTCAGACAAAAAAGATGAGATAAGAAACATATGAGCATTTACAAAAAGATGTATACTAACAATATAAATTCACCCAGCTGAAAAAACATTTATTGTAATAAGTGCAAAAACCGCGTGTATTCTCACCATTTTAGCACCAAAAAAATAGTGTGTGGAAGGGAGGGGTGCAAGAGGAGGAAAGCATCTTTCAAAATTAAAGTGAAACACAGACAATCATAAAATGGTGTAAACTCACTGAATACAGGTCATAAGACACTAAAGACAGGGGAATACCATGCTTCCAGCATGACGTGGACTTTCAGAAAGCTCTCTCAGCAAACAGTTTGGCTGCCATCACACTTATACATAAGGCAACTGAACCAAGATATCGTAAAGGCAAAATCAAATGGGATCTAAATGAGATTTAAATGTCAAATAGCCACTCTTAAACCACCATGAATATGTTCTGAGCGTATGGGCATGTCTTGCTTTTATTTTCTCATGAACTCCAATAGCAGAGCAATTAGGGCGCACAACAGTGCTCAGCAATGTCTTATTGTGATTCAGAGAGACTTCAGAGTAATTTCAAGACACAGAGGTATCAGACAAACATAGCAGTTGTATTTTACAGTGAGTTAATTAAACTACACCCAGAGTTTTTAAATTAACCTGTGTGAGGTTATATTTGTCTTTTCAACATAAGTTGAAATGCATTTTAAATAAATACATGTAGAAATATTTGAGACCATAAAATCATTAAGGGCTACGCCGTACCTGTAAGGCAAGTTCTGTTTGGAGAGAGCAGTCTGGCAGGGGTTGTACTTTGAGAACTGCAACAAGATGGCTGCCACAAGTTAAAGGAGACTCCAAAATGGAGTTAAAAGCATTATTGTCAAACCCAACTTTACTGCTTATTGGTAAGGATAAGTGCTTCATCTTCTGAGCTTCTGGATTGTTTGGCTGACGAAAATGTGAGGACTTGCATCTCTAAACAGAAGGCGCAAACTCTCCTCGTGATGTGCCTAGCTTCAGAAGTCACTGTTTGTTGAAATACCGAACTTGCTTGCCAGATATTTTAATTTGTCTACAGCCGTCCTTGTGGGCAGGGTGGGGCAGATGGAGGCATCCTGATGCAGAACTTTCTTTCCCGAGCTACAGCTGGCAGGTTGGCTCAGACATCTGTGAGTGTCTGTGCACTGGAGTGCGTGGTTGAGCCAGAGAGGGAGGGAGAAAACAATATTGAAAAGACAAATGCTTAAAAATTATTTCACTTGTCTGGTATGTTATTTGGTTTTGACTTCTGAACATGTTAAGCTTTTCTAACCGTAGGAATTCATCAGAAGCAATACTTTGAGGGGAGGTTTTTATTTTCCATCTTCCAGGCTGCATTGATATCTAATGGAACACGCAAATATTCAGCAGCTTCCAATCGCTTTTGTGTTAGAGCAAGACATTAGCTATTACATGGTTGTGATCTTCTTGGCAGAGAAAGTAAGAGTTGCCTGATCACTGGCATAGTCTTTTCTTTCTCCATGTTTGTTGTTTTTCCTGGGAAAGAAGGCCACCTCAAAGTGCTGACATGGGATTTCTTTTTGCTATGTGTTACTCAACAAAACATTGTCATACGAGCTCATAAGAAAACTCATATGGGTTCAGATCTTTGCTTTGAAGAAGCATGCTGTTTGGAATCATGTGACCATAATGCCAAAGTAAAAGAAGTCTGAAGAGAGATGAGTTTAAAATTGATTAGGCCACAGGCCCCAAAGGACAATAATCAGTGGCTCGATATCTAATTAGGAGGCAGTAAGCAGTAAGCAATACTGGGGCTGATCTTGCTCAGTTGCTTAACTAAAAACCTGGATGATAAAACTAAAGGCAAACTTGCAGATGACACTAAACTGGAGACAAGGACGGGGATGGACTGCAGAGCAGTAGACCTTCAGTCCAGAGTGATTTTGAGATACTTGAAGAAACCTCTTCAACAGAAACCTCAAGTTCAATGAGGAGGTATGCAAAGTTTTGCACATGCATCAAGTAGGCATTAGAGAACCAACAGACTGAATACCAGCCCAGCTAAAAACACCATGAGGTTAATATGGATGCCAAACTGAATTGGAGTTAACAGTACACTCTCTTCACAAATGATATATGCCACACCTGGAATATTGTGTTTACTCACAAGGGCCTAGTGGGGTGTTATTGAGACAGTTAGGAGCCTAGATCACTAGTAAACTGGCTTGTATCAGAAATATTGTGGCCAGCAGGACTAGGGAAGTGATCAGCCACCTGTATGTGGCACTGGGGAAGGATGCACTTTGAATCCTGAGGTTTTGGGCCCCTCACTACAAGAAAGACATTGAGGTGCTGGA
>RSEF01000002.1:97678266-97697526 GCA_003993805.1 Himantopus leucocephalus
ACTTAATGATCTTAAAGGTCTTTTCCAACATAAATGATTCTATAAGTCTATGATTCTATAAACCTATGACAGCCTACAAGGAGATTCTGAGTAAAGTAAGCTTTTTTCATCTGGAAGAACGGAGTCTAAGGGATTGAATCTACAAGTGTTTGAAGGACAGTTACAAAGATAATGGAACCAGTATGCTTCCTATGACACACGATGTCACAAGGACAAATGACCATATGTGATAATTTTGGATGTTCAGACTGGATGTTAGAAAACACTCCTTCATTAAGACAGAAGACACTAAAAGAGAATGATCAGCAGAATCTACTGTCCAAAGGTACAGTAGAATCTCCATCCTTGAAAGGTCTCAAAACTTGGCTGGTAACCTAGTGACCTGATCTAGTGTTGGCAGTAGTTATCCTCTGACTGGGACTATGTAAACTCCAGAGGTCCCTTCTAACCAGCACTTCTATGATACTCTGAAGAAGCCAGGTAGAAAAGCAGATGTAAAACAGAAGAGCAAGCGTGCTACACTGAAGAGGAGAAACAGAGATCAAAGCTGGAAGATAAAACAGCACTGAAAAAGAGCTGCTCTCTCCTTAAGTGTGGAAGAGGAGAGCTTGAATTAGCCAAGGCTGGTGTTGAAAGAGTTTGCACGCAGAGTAGTCACAGGGACAAGGGAAGGGAAAGCAATCTACAGACGGGTCACAGGATGTAAGGAAGAGAACTGAAGTTTCAGACCAATCTGAAGAATAGGCAGGTCCACATAAATAGGAATCTTCTCATTTAAAAGAACTGACAGATGTGTGATCAAAAAAAAAAAAAAAGGGCAAACAAAAATCCCATGCACCATGTGGCAGAAGCAATCGCTAAGGCTCTGCATATGAAGCTGAAAAGGATCCTGCAAACTGTGTGAAAGAACCTGTTGATCATTTTTTGGCAGCGTTACTGTAAAATTTTCAGTGCAATGCAGCAAGGATTACTACACCAAGCTAAGGAATATGCTTTAGTGGTGCTTCTACTCTTTAAACAAGAAGGTTGGAGGTAATGATGAACAAGGGATCAATGATGAATCAAGGACTGGTGCTGTGAGGAAGGCATGGAGATGTTCATTCAAAACATCCATGGATATATACATGTTTTTCCTGGTGATAGGATTGCTATGACTCATAAGAATAATTTTAAAAAGAAATAAGTTGAGAAATCTGAATTAGACAAATGGTGTCTTTTCTCCTGGGCTTAGAGAATACTACCTAAGTGAAGTAACATAAATGTGGGAAACAAAACATAGCAAGAAATAAACAAATAAAGCATCTATATCCATGAGAACATATAAACATCACAAAATTGGTGAAAAGACTGTTCTTTTACATTGAGAAACTGACAGCAACCACTGTGAGTAAATAAGCAGTGGACGAGGCAGAAAAACAGAAAATCCTAAACTACTGGTGTAAGAAACATAATATTAATAACTAAAACAAAAAGTACTGTAGTAAAGCTGATAAGGCTGTGTTTGGGAAGTGTTACCCTCAATTTTTGAAGTCTGCCAAGATTAATAATAGTCCTGCCCATAATATAGAAGCTTAAACAGCAATTTCTGCAGGAATGTAGTACGGCGATAGGAAATCTTTTGAAGGAAAGTATAACTTATGCTAAAGAAAAAACTTAAAGCTAATGAAAGGGTTAATTGGCATGAGTGTTATGTATAAGCACACAAAGCAGAAAAAGGGAATAAAGTTACTTAAGTTAAAAAGTAGTGAATAAACTGGATTTTAAATTAAGATGCATATATTTTTGTCTGAAATTAGGTTTATAGTTATAAAAGAAATTAGGTTCTGGAACAATCTTCAGATAGGGAATGATGAATTAAGAAATTAATAACTTTTCAAAATGGAGTTCAAAATGTTTGGAGTTTATTATCTAATGTGATATCTCCCAGTACAGGAGACTGGACTTTATGATTCAGAAGTTTCTTTAATTCCTCCTTTTCCTTATTCTTGTTTCATCTTTCTATGCCACAACCCTTCAGCAAAGATAAGTGTATGCTTTGTTTTGGGGACCTCTTTTTGTTTTTAGTGAAGCAAAGTAAGATTTAGAGCATTGATTATAGCCAAGTTTCACCAGAGGCTTTGATCCTTTTCAATGAATTAATGAAAACTCATAAACAAGAGAAAGACAATGCTGCTGTTTTATGATTTGCATGTAATCCTTGATGACATACTATTTATGAAAAACAGCAGTTACAGTGGTAAACAAACACAGTTTAACTTAATCCTTGCCTTTCATGAAATAGTTTAGTAATGGCTTCCATTCTGAAACAGGAGGTGATATCCCTCATCCGTACTAAGACGTGTCTTAAGATTCTTGTTCATTCAACAAATAGTCTTACATTCCTTTAGTAATTAAACTATGCAGATTACATGGTTATGAAAAACTCGCCGTTAGCACATGAAAGCAAAAAAAAATCATCTGCTAAATCCTTATCAAGAAGGTATGTAGGAATGGATGCTGAGAATTAATGGATGTTGTGCTTTATGCAAGTTAAGGCTCTAACTTACAAAGAATTTTTGTAATTTCTTTTCTGTGAGAAGTTTCATTTTAGATACTAACGTACTAACATAGCTAACTCTAAGGCAAGAAACCTATTGCCTTTTACTTTCCAGATCCCTTTCCCCCCACCAGGCTAATTAGGATGCATTAGTGTATTACTTAGTGCACAGAGAACTACAAACCATATTTTCAGACAGACATTTGATCAAACCTGAGTATGTTCAACTGTTTTGAGATTTTGCAAGGAAGTAAAATCTTTCAAAGGACAGTGACCATGTTTACAAGTTAGGAATACCTAGTGAACATCCAGTGACAATTCCTGGAGGGTTTCAGAAAGTAATAAATGTTGTCTCAAGGATAAAGATAGCCAGTTCCACAACTCAATTGCTTGCAGAGGAACCTTCAGAGAATTCTTTACCTTGTGGCATTTTTGTACATTGCTGTTTACTGAGTGTTCCGGGATGTTCCTTTAATAAAAGGCCTGTTATTATGTGGAATGAATCCCAGCATGAAGTCATACTCCTTGCTAAATGGGTGATAGCTGGACTTCATACTTGATTTTTTATTTTTACTTTATGAGTTCAATAATAAAATAGGCCAGGTACACAAAGTAACTAAATGCTAGGGATCGTCTTCTAAAAGTAAGGCATTATTGAAATAAGTTAGAAATTGAGATATATAGCACAAAATGAGAAAAATTATGACACACTTCTGCCAGTGGTTCCTCAAGATCATCACAAGGTAGAAAGTATATGATATTGACTTATTTATTGGATTACTAGAGTTATTATTTATGTGACCCACACTACATTTACTGATCATTTATGCATGAAAAGGAGTTCTGAAGGAAGTTAAATTTGAAGTTCTTTTTTTTTATTTATTACTTGATTTCATATATGTTAAAACTTGTTTGTGTTGATTACTGAAATTCTGAATTCAGACACAGCCATCTGATATAGCCCAGTCTGCCCGAACTATGGACTAAACATGTTTTTGGTAACCTTAAAATAATCATAGTAAGCCAAAATAAATGTGACGGTTGCATTTGTAACTATGGAATATACTGTATAAAGCAGCAGGCAATGATCAAATTCAACTGAGCATCATTCAGCACAATGGGTAAAATCTATCACAAAGATTTAATCAAAATCTAAACATGAATAATTGGATGTACACCCTGAAATTGCTTGGGTTGCCAATTAAGGCGCTCAACTTATTTCACAATAGACACATATCTACAAGATGAAACATCTAAAAGAAAATGCTATTCTTATAGTTATGATGTAGAATAGCCTGAGAAAACGTAAGAAAATGTTTTGATCCAGTTCCAGAACCCGAAGAAAGTGCTCATTTATGTTGTTATGATAAATGCATATAAAATATCTAATATCTAAGTCACAGTATTTTGGAGATTCAAATTGGAGCAGCTACAATGTTTAGCATAAATACCAGACATATGAACTGTAGGCTAAAACTATAACATTTCAGTCTCTTGAGACACCACTGGTGTGACCATCCTTAGTATATTTTGCTTTTTTAATACTGATAGCTAGATATAAGAATTTGAACATTTTCATCTCTTAGCTTTTACACAATATGTAAAAAATGCAGTGGTTTTTTTCATATTATTCTTTACTCCTCTGTTAGTTTATCATATGGATAGACTCTCCATAGCCAGTCCTACAAAGAAAATAAAAACAAAGCAGAAGAATAACTGAACCAATGATGCAATATGGTTGATTCACTAATTAGATGTGGTAGTGAGTCTCCTCTTTTTTCTGTCATCAGACATGTTTCTTAATTCAGCTTACATCTTGGTTCACAGGAAATTGAACTTATTTCTGGATCTTTAATATTACTATCATCAACCTTAACTCAGATGCTGATGCTGAGAAATCAGCAAAGGATGCTTTAAGAACTCATCTGACAAGCAAGACATTTCCAGCTGTGTTAGGGAATACAAATAGTGACTGATACCCTAGACAAGCATGATATATCAACATCAGTATTCCCAGTGTCACCTCAAGCTAGTCTAGCTGCTGGCTTTCCAAGAGACACTAAGGGACAGGGAGGAAAACTCAGAATCAGAAAGTGTGTCTTCCTTAGGCTGTTTTTTCATACAGAACAAGAATACCTACACTTGTGGCCTTTTGACTGAGCCTCCAGTTATAAGAGTAAAGACAAAACTTTTCACACCTTAAACAAGCTAATTCTACACTAATTCTGTAGTGAAGCTACATTTTAGAGAGATTACATGATCAAAGATAGGGGTACAATTAGGGAAGGAAACAATTTTTTGATGAGTAACGTTAATTGGTCATGATTTTATTAAAGACATGGTGTTGAAACTTTAATTTAGGCATATATTGATAACAAAGAAGGTGTGATTTGTACTAATACATCATTTCTGTTCATGTTATCTAAATTGTTGATTAAGTAGGTTCATAAGAAACCTAAAATATGTAATATGCTCTGAAACACAATTAAGTTCATTGTGTTTCAGTTCAACCCTTGCAAATACACGCATAGAAGATGCAAGGCACATCAGGGTGCTACACAAGCAAGAACTGCTATTAAGATGAGGTATAAAGGCGTACATCCAGTATGAGTGACTCCTTGAACTTAAGTCCTACTCTTTGCAAGCAGTCTTTAAATTACCACCTAGAGTTATGGTTCATATCAAAAAATGCATATTGTGCCTGTGTCTTGCTTACAACACTTGATAGTATTACAGGAATGCACAATTTTCAGAAAAACTAAGCAAGAGCAGTAACTAATAATAGTTACCAATTTGGTAGATGGGGTTCAACATCTGTTATCTTTATGTACTTATTAACATCAATGAAAACTCCTCGGTAAAATTTCAATGTGTTGCTTTCTCATATACTACAACAAATCATTTCAGAATATATGTAACAATCATTGCTGTAAATAAAATATTTTCATCATAATAAAAGGAGGCAGCTCTAATGCAGATCATAAACCAGTCATGCCACATAGCAAAGGTCCCTAATGATTTCAACAATTTATCTTCAAATGTACTTAGTTAATGGTTAAACAACTGAATCCTGTTAAAGTTGCAGAATCTCATGCCTGGAAGACAATAGGCATGGTTAATAAGTATGTTGTCATTGAGCTAGTGATACAGTACAGCTTTTTGTATTGTCTGCCTTATGACAGATTTAGTAACATCGTGATTTATGAAGGGCAAGCATTGACAATTCAGCAAGTGGTAACATTTATACCTGATACTTAGTTTCCAGTGTACTTTATTTCAAAAGTAACGTTGCAGGTAGATGTGCTGGAAAATTATTGCTATTGCATAGGAGTTATGCTTCCTGAAAACTTAGAACATTTATATGTAGATGCACACTGATAAACTCAACTGAATGCGCACATCTTACACTTTTTTGCCTTTTTAATAGAAAATATGGGGATATTTAGTTATGAATTAAACTCTCATTCATTTCTGAAATGCGAAACCAGGACACAGGATGCATTTATCCGTTTATATAAATTGAATATATATACTAGCATTGGTTTGTCTTTCTTTGCTCAATATTAAGTGCTCCTTTTTGCAACACATTGTTGTATGTGAAATAAAGTCAGCAATTTTTTCCAAGACCATTAATAAGTGCCAGGTTTTGATGACTTTTCCTTGCGATATGATGTAATATGGGTTTGTTCACCATTCTGTAATCTGACGAGTCATCAAGCTATGGCATAGATGTAAGTATAATTCTGTGTGTCTTTTGAATCTTATCTCTTCTGTATCTTATAGGATGTTACAATACATTCCTTTTGGGAAGAATAGCATCAAACAGATTAGACAAACATTGTGTAGCTTTGAACACAGAGGATCGCAGTTTACATCGCATGTTCAAACACATGCATAAGCAGTTATGCAGGACTGCTATTGAAATCTTTACACCCAAGAATGACAACATGGAAATTGACAAGTGACTGGCAGACACTTTGACAGAATTTCCAAAACCACAGCAAAAAATGTTACTTATTCTCAGATACAAGTAAAGCTAAACATATAAAACCCAGTTTTGCCCAAGTTTGGGCTTAGTAAGACAAGGTTTAGCTTAGGTATTTTTGGGGGGGGGGTTTCCCCTTAACAAAATGTAGTTTGTGCCTGTAGTCACAGAAATAACTTTCAATGGCTCAACATTTGGAAGCGTTTTTTTCCATTTTCTAAACAGCAGTTTCCTGTATATTTTTAATTCTGAATCTTTTATACATATATATACACTTATATACATATACATTTATACTTTTTTACATCTATATTTATATATATTCAGAACCAATCCTATGTAAACATATATATTTTTTATACATACACATATATATATGGGTGTATTCACATAAATACTCATGAACAATAATGTTCCTTACAGGGAAAACCATATAACAGGCTCGAAGTTAATGATTTCTTTCTTTTCTCCCAGGAGGACAAAACAACAGAATAATATTAAATTACTTAACTGTTGCACTTTACATATTCAAGAAGTGTGAATTGAAATGACAACTCTGATATCTCAGTGGTGTTGTGTCATGGCATGATTATTTTTCATAACAGACAGCATCACTTGCCCATCAGAACTCTCTTGAATTACGTAGACTCCCATTCCAGCTGAGTCTTCCTGATGGTCTAAACTAGCTACTTGCTAATCTGTCTGTGACTTTCATAAAGGAAATGGGAGAGATTTTTATGTATTTACATGGAAAATATTTATCTTCCCTCCAGCACCATGTTAATAATGGCACAAGCTGAAAATGTAAATTGCCTAGCTGTAGAGTAATATGAGAAATTTCAACATTTACTTTGTCACACATGGAATAATTTTAACATTTTGGGAAGCTATGTCATTCCAGTAAAGATGGTAGATTATGGTTGGGAAACACAAAATATTTTGTATGTCACAGGAGACAGCATAGGGCACTTTATTCCCCATTTGTTTAATTTGTGAGGTATAGCATCCAACTTTATGGCCTAAAGAATAACTAAATTGGCGTACCTTTCCCAAATGTCTCTTGTGACTTCCAGGAAAGTTACTGAGGAGCAGTGCCAGCTTTGGAGGACAGTAGTGTTTTATGCAATAACTGGATGTTCAACAGTGAGAACTGTAGGCTGAGTTCCTATAATTTTAGAATAAGGAACAGAGAGTTGTACACTAAGTCTAGTCTGGGCCGTCTGGGCACCTTTTCTATCTCTTTTGCTGGGCTACGATGAAAGCTTAGACCAGAATAGACAGACTAGACTTCTAAGCTATGGACAATTGAAGTTACGGGAGATGAATCTCACTCTCAAGTGCATTTCTTCATTGTATGATTTGATTGTGCCATAACAAATCCTCACAAGATTCACAAGTGATTTCAGTTGGGGAGCAGGAACGGACAACATAATAGATTTCTCTCCATTGCTGGTTGCTGCAGCACTGGGTACTGAAACTTGTTGCAGACTCTAGCTTTTCCTATTGAACAGAAACCAGTCAACTTATTTCACGTTTTTCTGTTTCATTTAGCCTAGCTTTGTTGCCAAATTTCAGCAACACTTTTATAGTTGCTACTATTAATATAGATAAAATATGCATGGTGAATCATTTAAATACAAAGCGTATTGCAGATAGGTTTGGGGTTCCAAGCTGGAGATGCCAAAGAAAAAGTCAGAAATGGATAAAACAGTGAGCAATTAAATTAAAATTTTCTCATTAAAAATGTAAAGTTTGGATATTAAATTTCATCCAAATTATAAAGGCTACAGCATGCAACACACAAGAGAATTAAAAAATGACTGATACTTGCAGTACACAAACAAATTAGCAGGAGCTGACCTAAATGATAAGGGTGTTATTGCGCATTAAAGTTAGATGTCATTTCCCCTAATTTAAGGGTATTCCAATTAGAGTTAACCTGAAGGTTAGCTACTTTCATCTTTATCATCTTTGTGATGGTGTTAGCACTGATGTTGTGGCATCACAGAAATTATACGCATCATAAAAATGCAGCTAATTATCATTGAACTAGTCACATTTTATGTAGAATTAGTTTAATATTTTCAAGCAAATATTTGTGACCTGTTTGTCTGATAACACCATCCATTATCGACCTGCGGCACACCCTGTCTATCTTTCCTTTGTTAAGCTCTAAGTCTCTGCTTGACATTGCATTTTCTCTTGCTGGATAAGAGAATAGTTTGTGGGGTTTTTTTAACATTTAACACCCAGCATGTCCAAATGGGATTCTTTGAAAGCACTAAATTTTGTATTCAAATTTGCCTTTGCAAAGGATTGGAATTGCAAAGGAAAGGAATGCAAGTATTATTCATGAACTGTGAGCATGAACAGGATGTGAATATTTGTGTTAATTAAGCATCTAAAAATACTTTTTTTTGTTCATTAGTTATTAAAAAAAATATCAGGACTATGTTTCCAATATGAAAATTATTACATAACGTTTCATAATTTTGAAGATGGATTCTGGAGGATTACAGACCTTTTTGGCTCCTAACCTTTTTGAAAAATTCTGGGGAATATATGAAAAAGAAAAGTCAAACTCAGAGAAGCTTTGAAAGTTTTCTTATCATTAGCATTTGAGTTTGGTTAAACTCAGAATTGTGTTGATTTTCAGGATAAAGCAGGATAAAAGACAAAGCCTTAACATCTTGAAATATTTCTCTACATCTTTTAAGAAAAAAATTTTAGAGCTGAGTACTGTTCAGTGAATACATTATTCAGTGAATTTTGTCATTTTTCATTGAATAAATTATTCAATGACTTTTCCTCTGAGTATTTCACTAGGTCTATTATCGTTATAATACCATTCATTTAGCATATTACTCTACAAAAATTTATATTAACTGAATAAACTGTTTGATTAATATTTTTCCCTAGATTTTTCCCACTTTTATTATTTCTTTTTTACAACAGTATAAAAGAATTTATAATTTTAACATCTAAATACAGATGTGGGAACCTTGGAAAACTGATGAAGTGAATCTGAGATTTCCTTTCCTGAAATTTTGTTATCATTCAAAAACATGGAGGTGAATGTGGACTGCATTTTACCTATTGTTGGCATCAAATTCCAAGCCGTGTAAAACCTAGCTGTCAGAAATGGTAACAGTCATAACAACAGTCTCAAAATATAAGATACCAAAACTGAAAGGCTACATGAGCTCTCTGCACGGGAAAGTTTCACAGGTCTCTAGTCTTGTGTTCAGAAGGCGGTCTGATATGACAGATACCACTCACACAACTGCTTGATAAAATTGTTCTTTGACTTGAATACAGAATTTCTAGCTAATATTGCAAACAAAAAAATAATTGGGAAGATTGCTGTGTATGAGGAACCTTTCCCTAACAAATGTTTCGTTAACATGTACCGTTTAAAACCTTTGATTGGCTGAAGCATTAAAAGCTACTACTTTTACCTCAGGGGCTCAATCTGTCCAGCTGGTCATTAACTGCCCTGTGAATTACATAAAGGTTACACATTATAGTTAAATTAATAAAAAGCATATTAAGAAAAATGAAGTTGATAATGCACTGTGAAATCTCTTTTACATACAATGCCATTCAACCAAGTACCATGTCCTTTACAAGGGGATACTAAAGAGCTCTGCAACAAAAATTGGGAAGTCAGAAAACCCTAAGTAATGGTGCATTAATTTACTGGGTGTAAAAAATCTTTTCCTGGAATTTCAGCTTCACAAGGCAGCACTTGTGAAACTCACTTCTGGGAACGCAGGATTGGAATGGATCTTCTGGGTGAAAAACAGTCTTTCTCTATTATAAGGTATGACATACACGTTGTACAATTATATCATCTTTCCAGCTTCTGGTTAAGATGATTCCAAGGTGGAGTTTGGAGTGTTTTTTTCCTTATGCCATTCGAAAGGCTGACTTAGAATCTCTCTCTCCTGATGGCCTTTCTTATAATTCCAACCTGCATTTTCTTAGGGCAATTTATTCATGAGCTAACACTGTTCATTGTTGAGCTTAACAAGCTCTCTTCTGTCCCTGATTTATTTCTGTCCTGATGAATAAACAAGGACAATGAAAACACAGAAAGCAAAATATTCTTTTTCAGCCTGTATTTTATCAAGGGAAACAAGTAAGCTTTTTTATTCTTTCATGCTCTCCTTGTAGGAAATTTGTAATGTAATCAAAACAAGTAGCAAGATCAGTATATGTATTTAATATGTAGCAGGTCTAGCCATGAATAAGGTATCCTTTATCTGACCATCAGCTAGTATAAAGAACAAAAAGTCAGTGCCTGCCACAAGGCGGTAAGGTTCAGATCCAAGGGATGTAAACATCATTTTATGTAGCTGTGGAGTGTGGGTTTTTATTTTTCTTTCTTTCTGGTAAGGGCACAAGACTCCTGTGATAAGGGCACCTATGTAAAATGTCCATCCACCGCCACACATGCTGTGAGCTTCCAGGACTCACTTCTTCACCTGGATAGGCTGGATCGATGGGCTGAGGTCGATAGTATGCGCTTCAACAAGGCCAAGTGCTGAGTCCTGCACTTGGGCCATAACCCCATGCAATGCTGCAGGCTTGGGGAGGAGTGGCTGGAAAGCTGCCTAGCAGAAAAGGACCTGGGGGTGTTGATTGACAGCTGGCTGAACATGAGCCAGCAGTGTGCCCAGGTGGCCAAGGCGGCCAACAGCATCCTGGCCTGCATCAGGAATAGTGTAGCCAGCAGGGCTAGAGAAGTGATTGTCCCCCTGTACTGGTGAGGCCACACCTTGAGTACTGTGTTCAATTTTGGGCACTGAGGTGCTGGAGAGAGTCCAGAGAAGGGCAACGAAGCTGGTGGAAGGTCTTGAGAACAAGTCGTATGAGGAACAGCTGAGGGGCTTCGGGTTGTTTAATCTGAAGAAAAGGAGGCTGACGGGAGACCATATTGCCCTCTACAACTACCTGAAAGGAGGTTGCAGTGAGGTGGGCATTGGTCTCTTCTCACTAGTTACAACCGATAGAACAAGAGGAAATGGCATCAAGTTGCACCAGGGGAGGTTTAGGTTAGACATTAGGAAAAACTTCTACACTGAAAGGGTTATCAAAGACTGGAAGAGGCAGCCCGGGGAAGTGGTTGAATTGCCATCCTTAGATGTATTTAAAAGCCATTTAGATATGGTTCTCAGGGACATGGTTTAGAAGTGGGCCCGGTAGAGTTAGATAACGGTCGGACTTGATGATCTTGAAGGTCTGTTCCAGCCATAACAATTCTATGATTCTCAAGACAGAGCCAACTGTAGGATTGCAGCATCTTCAGGATGAACACTTTCTTTATTCTTCTCTTCAACTGGTCATCTAAGCTGCCAGTAGTGCAAAATTCAGAGCCAGATGGAGGCAAGCTAAAAAGCAAGCAAAATTCTGAAGGCTGATAGCGAAGACCTTCAACTGAGATATTCTGGGTCCACATCCTGGACTGCTGCTGTCATTTACATATGGCAATCACCTACTATGAACATTCTCTTGAATTTAACAGTTCATGTTGGTAGGCAGGCAGATGCAATCCCAGATGTCACAGGATCCTATCCTTGCAGTTAAATCTATTCAGAAACCTAAGTTAGGTACCCAGGTACTGCAGTGCCCACACTGCGTGACTCATAGCTCATTAGATACCTCAAAATAACATGGAAACAAGCCAATGGGCTGCTCTGGTTGTTACAGAAAATCAACAAAGAAAATTCTGATTACCTCACGTTCCACTCAAGGCATCATATCTTGACCAAAAATGCAAATCTCTGAGATTTTTTTGTCAGTTTTGAAGGTTATATATATAATCTAACTTAAAGAAATTGCAGATGAGTTTCACTGCCACTCTGTTAACACTGGTGCAGGCTTCAAGTAGCCCTTCAAACTTATAATTCAGTATACAATTTTACATTAACAATGTACTTTATCATAATTGGCTTCCACAGCCAAGCTTTTATACTTCATGCTTTCACAGTCTTCAGTGATAGGGCTTTAGCTTCTCAGTCGTATTTTTGTCACACAGGTATCGGCCGATGAAGGTTGTTGTGTTGGTTCCTGCTTCATACAAGCAGGGCCTTTGACAAAAGGCAGTATCTCTGTGATTAGTGGATTACACAGATCTGTCTTTACCTTTCCAGATAGCTCTTTGACTTGCTTTCATATAAACAAAAGTGTTTTGAAACAGATTTTGAAGAATTATCCAACGGTTCTTTCATTATATAAAGCTTTTCCGTTATTTCAGAAAAACAGCAAGTAGGCATCACAGAAGGGTTAAGTGCAAACTCATGGTGAAAACCTGGTTTAAGTCAGTAAAACTTGGCAGGCACTATTGGCTATTGGTTCTCTATCATTAAAACTTCCTACGCAATATTATGCATGGTAACTACAGGACTTTTAAGTCTTTCCTAGAAATAGCAAGCCTTTTTGGAGTCAGGATGATACAGGAGATAAATATTATAGCACTTTCCTCAATACCATCATGAGCCAGAAAAAATACATACAAAGGAAATTTGATATTTGTACAAAAATCACAAGCAGTCAGCCTTCTCACTTTCATATTTAATAAAGATCTTTCCAGTCAGCTGCAGCTGACGATAAGTATAATATCTTTAAATGGTTAATCCAAGGATCACGGCTCAAGTGCTTTATGTGGTTAGGAGCAAGGAAAGCTGTTAGTAGCCTCAGTGTGCATTTCATAAATCCAAGGATTTTTTTATTCCTTTTTTTCCTTTTCTTTTTTTTTTTTCTTTTTCGTTTGGCTTTCTACTATATCTTAAATGCTTTATTTTTCAGAGGAGAGATAAGACTTGGTTCTTCACATAAAACTACAGCTTAGCCATTACTTAGTCTTTCTCTGTTACGGAAAAGGTCCTGTCTGTGCACAGATGTCTCAGATTAAATTGTATCTCACAGTCCTTACAGTGCTCAGTACTAGATGAACTGCCAAAAGGGCCGTAGGCAAGAACTAAATTGCTTTGGTTTCAGTACACAGTGAATTTGGCTCAGACAAGCTGAATCAGTACATTAAATGCGAATCCCTCACAGATTTGAAAGCAGCCTTTAGCACAATTATTGACTGTGAGTGATGATTATGTCTAATTGAAGGAGACTTTTGCTACCTGTAGCTCAGTTGGAGTCCATGAGAGCCACAGCAAGGCACTGCATCTTAATTCAATGTTCCAGCTTGAAAGAAGCAATTGAACCTAAATCCTGAAGTGTATACACATGGTCGATAAACTTTAATAAACTTTACAGGTTCAGTAACTAGACTGAGTGTATATAATTCAATTTTTTAATTCAGGAAAGGAAAATAGCTAACAAGTATGTTAGGCTACAATAATGTATTAGTTCATCTCATGCAGAGGCCCTCTCAGTAAAAGGAAGAGATATAGTTTCATGCTTGTCTTTGGAACAAGTCATAAATCTGCTGTTCTATACACTATATTAATGCTCTACAGGTGGGAGATTACGGGGTTACTTGGGTATGACCCAACTTCCAGTAAAATTTGTGAGGAAAATAAAATAATTTGACAAATTTGCATCTTTTGCTATGGAAATTATGCCAATAATAAAGACAAATGAATGTTTTTCTTAATAGATTCTGCCTCTCTCCCCAAGATGTTTTGGCATGTTTTCACAGTATAACAACCCTGTTGTACAAAAAAATGATTATATTCTATGTCTTGATCCTTCCAAAAAAAGTTATTGATTTTTCTCAGTGAACAAAAATAGATATTCTCAGGGGGCCTACAATCAGAATTGTGTTTTTCTTCTGTTCTATAAAAAAATAAAAATCTGTCAATGTGTTCACAGCAAACATTTCTCTCCCACAGACATTTGTTGTGACCTATTAGATCTTTTCTAGGCTTAGATTAGGTTCCCTTGGCACCATTATTATGATAACATTCACAAAAAAGCTCTGTGCCAACGCATTTTTCATATTTTCCATGAACATGTAACTGTCTGAATCATGAAAAATTTCCATTTAAGTTGCTCCCTTACTAAATAATTGATAGAAAGGGCACATATCAGCCATGCAGATAGTTTGTTCCTTCATTCTAGAAGCTTGCTTACATATTTTGTAGGCCTGAGCTTTTAGAAAGAAAAATTAATTCGAATCTTGTCTTGGAAAAGCAATATACACCATAGGCTTCATGAGCAATAAGAAATGCAGGATGAAAAGAGAGAACTGATAACATGGTTTGACAAAATCGTTCCATAACTGATAGTACAAAAAAAAAAGCCTTGAAATATATTATGAAGTATCTATGGTTGTTACATGCAGACAAGCCCACATACCATTTCTATTGTGTGTCATTTTGGCCTAAAAACCCCAAGACTAGGGAGTATCAGAAATAGGAAATCTCACTTTAGCATCCTTTATGCATACTTTCTGTAAGTTCCTAGATTTAAAGCAAGAAAAGCCTTTAAAGTAGTCGGCTAGCAGAAATGTGTTCACAACAGACTTCGGTCTCTTGGGCTAGTAGATTAACTGATGGTGACACTTCAAAATTTTATAGGTGAATCAGTTTTATGAACTGCACACTCTCTCTTGTATGGTTTCCAGGTATATGATAAGACAAGGATGCTTTTCCAAGGTTTCAAGGAAGCAACACAGTAGTAGCTTCCTCTGATCTTCTTCCCTATACTTTACTTTTTGAATTTGTTATTACTAAACTAATTTGGCCTGTATTTACATCTTATCTACCTTGGCTCTTTGTTCCCTTTCAGATACACTGTTTCTTCCACTCTTCAGATTTTCTTTCTAATTATATTTACCTGCATTCAATTTTTTTCTAAACTTTACCACCACCACCTAATACTTCATGCCTTCTCATGTCATTCACTTTAACCAAGCAGTCATCGTCTTTTCCCCCAGCTATGAGATCTCAGTATTCTCTACAGAATGTCTTGCATTTAATTTTTCTTTCTGTTTCTAATTCCAGTCTGCCTACTCTATTCCCTTTATGTCCTGGGACACATTTCCATTCTCAGTCTCATTCTTTCTTCAGTGTTACCTCTTATTTCTCTGGACTATCTGCTTTCCAACTCCAGACAAATTTTTCTTCTTCTCCTAGGTATGCCATCTTCCTCTTCTCAGTCTTCTCCCCTCTCTCATGGTTTAGTAGGGTAAATCCTTCACACTGACAGAACAGGTGAGCAGATTTCCTGAACTCAGTTGAGTTTCCAATAGCACTTCACCCCACAGACACCAGTAGCAAAATTATAGGGTCATTCTGTGGGTATTTTATGCACAATGTGCTCAGCACTCCAAGCTGTGGGGAGGCAAAATATCAATGAGATGTTGTCAAGCTAAATAAGATTGTATTCAGCATGTGCAAAATGCAACTTGTTTGAGATTTAAAACATGTTGCTATTTATGACTGTTTGTCCAAATTCATCTAATCAAGCTAAATTTGCAGTCCAGCTATTTTCCAAAACACAAAGCTGCTAAAACATCTGAAAGGAAGGATCTTGGTAATTTTTAACAATGACAAAAAAGCTAGCAAACCTAGTTGAAATTAAAAAAAAAAATCAGGCAAAAATCAGGCACATGGTACGGGAAACTTCAGAGCAAAGAAGTTGTGTTAAAATTAAAAGAAAACAAAAGCTGTATTTCAAAAAGGAATGTCAGGTGACCAACCCTGTTTGCAATATTTTTCATTTTTCTGGCAAACATTCCTTTAAAGTAAGGGGAATCTTATCTGAAGCTAACACTGAGAATGAACTGCATTTTTTTTCTTGATATGGGGGTTGTGGACTGACATTTTCCAAATAGTCTCTGAAATTTGCTGGTTTGATCCAGCATTCAGCTGGAAGAATTTAAGTAGTGACACCAAGATAACATTACATTTTAACAGTCAAACAAAGAAAATAATTATCTCACAAATAAAATACACAGGACAGTAAGAAGTGGCTTAGCTTAGGATATCAGTTTATCACAGGTCAGGGTTTAAGCCAGGATCTTTAACAACTGTTAATAATGGTAAAGACTTATTTTTATGCAGAGGTTTACAAAATTTAGGTCTTTTCCCTTTCTCACTATTGCTTTTTCTATAAAGCTGTAATTTATAAAATACTGCTTGCAGTTAACCTTTTTGTAGAAAGAAAGATTAAAGACTGCTTCAGAAAATAAAATACTGAAGAGAAACATAAGGCTGTTACAATAAAATAAAAAAGATGGTATAAAGAAAATGGGATATGAAGGGAAGGGGAAATTTATATTAGTTACTTTATATGTTTGAGACCTATTTATTTTTACTTACAGGATCCAAACTGTCATGTGCATATGAGCAGAGCTGGTAATGAAGTGAGGAAAACTCCATAACGCACTATTGCTTTAATTTTTTAATGCTACTGGATTTAATTGTTATTATTTTTCACCGTGCTTATTCTGCATTAGCTAAATTTTCATAGAAAGACTCAATGAAAACTTTACATCATTCCTCAAAATGAGTTCAGTGACTTTTTTTTTTTTTAATCTCCGTTTCCTTTATTAGATATAGCACCTTTAACCTACAGTGCCTGGGCTTGAAACAGACATTTGCCAGAAAAGTCTTTTACTGTCCTCAAAATTACCGAGTTTTTGATATCACAAAAATATTTGTTCATGGGATTTCTAGAGGCCTGTTGCTTAAATCTCCAGCCTTCTGCTCTGTGTTAATTGTACCCTAAATACCAATTTCACTGAACATGCTCTATTTCTACACCCAGTCTACAACACGGAAGGGGACTAACCTACAGATTTGGGGAGTAACATTTGGCTCAGCAGTGAAGTTATCAGACGGGAAGCCGGCAGGTCACTCCCAGTTCTCAGTTTGTGTTTCTGTTGACTGATCATAGTTCATTGCAATTTGTAGTTTTGTTATTGGAAATAATGCAATACTCCTGTGTCGGGACCCAGGTGAGATTCAACTGTCTGTTTTATAAATCTGAGAGACTTTATAACATCACTGGTCACATACCTGGGAACAGACTTCCAGGACCTAACATGGAAAATCTCAGATAGTGCCACCTTTCCAAATCGAGGTGCCAACAAACCACAGCTGAGGTGCTATATCCACAAGCAGATCCAGAGACCTCCCACTGACAGATATTCTCTTGAACGCAACAGGGCAGGAAGCCACGGCTTCCTGAGAAAGGCAGCAGATCCCATCTCCTGCTTCTCACTGAATTTTGAAGTCAACAGAGCCAGGAGTTGCTGTCTTGCACAGAAACAACGTATCACCTACTCAGTGACTGGTAACATCTTCCCTCTCAAGCAGAAGGGCATGTTGAACTACATTCAGTGTCTGCCAATAAATTTAACCTCATATTTAGAAAAAGACAGTCGAATATCACTCTTGAAATGTTAAAATTTTACACAAGTCCACACATCTGCTGTTAAGAAGATAGTTCTAAAACTCACTGAGAAAATTCCTTTTTGAGGATGGATCACACATAGAAAAACATGGCTTACCATTACTAGAAAATACTTTTGCACAAAGAACAGAACTCTGTGCTGAGGGTCAGAAGGTCCTAAGTTAAAAACAGAGCTGGTCAAAAATATTCTTTCCCACAATATATATTTAGAAAAAACTTACTTGAACTAGTGCATGAAAAATGACAAACTTTTCCCTTTTGAGATTTTAATGAAAATTTAAAACTATGAAAAGCAAACTCTGTAATTCCTATTTACAAATTCATCAAAAGATTGTGTTTCACGGAAATATTATTCTTCATGACATTCTGCATTGAAAAAAAAAAGAATTTAAAACAGACTTTGAAATATGTTATTCTGAAAGTGAAATTTACCATTTTTAAGTTATTCTTACTTCATTACCCTTATTTCATGTCATATCATATTATTATAAAAATAAGTCTGAAGCAACATATTTTGATCATTTTAAGAGAAAGTATTTAACAATATGTTTTCATTTCATTGTAGAAAAAATACTTTTTTTCTCTGAAACATAACATCTAGTTCTCACCCAGCTAGATTATTTGTCCCACAGGCCCTCACCATCCCTCTAAGTACAAATGTGTTAAGAAAGAAGAATAACAAAGGTTTTCTTTGCTTACAACACTGGATTGAGGTCTAGCTGAGTTTAATTATTTCAGAGTATATATTTTATGCGGCCAAACTTGCTCAACACTGTCTACCTTGGGCTACTTCGACTCACTTAAAAAAAATCTAATGGGACGTCAAAGTGATGTGTGGTAATTATACCACTGAAAGTATTCTATTAGCAAATATTAGCTTTTTATTGCTAACAGATGATATAACAAAACCGCTATGGCTATGGAATTGCTACTGGTATAAATGGGATGAATTCTTACAATGTTCATAATTGCTTTGTGAGGTTCCAGGAAAACATACAGAAGCACTGGTAAGCATGCACTTAAGATTTCATGTCTGTATTAAACATTGCAAATCATGCCTGACAAATTTGGTGGCCTTCTATGACAGGGTTATAGTGTTGGTGGATAAGGGAAGAGGAACTGACATCATTTACCTGGACTTGTGCAAAGCAACTGACACTGTCCCGCACAACATCCTTGTCTCTAAATTGGAGAGACATGGCTTTGACGGATAGACCACTCGGTGGATAAGGAATTGGCCAGACGGTCACACTTAAAGCAATATCTCGATACTCAGGTGGAGACCAGTGACAAGTGGAGTTCCTCAGGGGTTGGTGTTGGGACTGGTGCTGTTTAACATCTTTGTCAGCGACATGGACAG
>RSEF01000002.1:97697626-97743325 GCA_003993805.1 Himantopus leucocephalus
CTTTAAGGTCCCTTCCAACCCAAACCATTCTATGATTCTATTACTCTATTTAGTAAAAGTTTTTTAAAAATGACTGGGAAAAATATATGTATTCTATCTAAAAATAAAAGAGGTGTTAGGATCTTATGATACTTTAAATGTAATATCAGCTGCTGGCTACAGAACATAGCTGTCATAACCTTTTAAATTACTGTCTATGTTAAAACGTCTTTAAAATTATAAGACTAATAAACAAAACTTCAGTTTGGGGATCAGCTCTAAGTACTAGGGATATACCTTTCACATTATTTGCAGGCGGGGGGGAAGCCTTCCTTACTCTGCTGAATTTCTTGGAGTTAACAGCTGTAACCAGTAAAAATTTAAAGTAAAATTTAAAAATTTGTGTAGATTAGTCTTTTTTTTTTTTTTTGCAATTAAATACACTATGCAGCCAACAGTTTCAGAAGCAATAGGTGAATGCACATTCTCAACTAAAAAGTGTTGAAAAAATCTGGTTTTCCAGGAAGAATCTTAGCACTTTCTCAGAAATCCCAGACCTTTAAAGTGTCTTAAATGTTGTGAATTTCTGTTCCTCAGTTTTGGTGTACCTATCACAGTAAAAATTTTGTCTGGCACCTAATAAACTAGCTATCTCAATGATTTACTTTAGCTAATACTGAGAAAATAGTGGTGCACTGAAATCCAAGTGAAGCATTAATAGGAAAATAAATCATTTTTAAGTCATGAAATTCCAAAAACTGTTTCTTTCAGTGTGGTTACTCAGTCTCATGGTATATTCCATATTTTTATGGTATGCATGACTAAATTAAATTCTGCATTTAACAGGGAGAAAAGGCTTCGGAATTATTTCATATAAAAAGCCAAAGCATACATCTGCAGCTTTCAGCAATGTTCACCTAACACTCTGGAAAGTAAAAGCCCCAGATTAGGTGTACAATTTTGCCTGTGAATATACAAACAGCCTGAACAGCCAGGCCGAGCTTTATGGTCACTGAGGTCAGGGAAAGAATTGTCTTCACAGAGAGTGGAAAAGCATCAGTGTTTCTGGACCACCTGCACGCACACATGCACGTCTGCATCCCTGTTGTTTTACAAAGCCACTTGAAATTGCTGGTCCTATTTCCACTCCTTTCATCTGACCCTGCCCGTGCATCTGAGCAGCTGAAGGCAAGGCGATGACGGTGTGAATGCTTGTCCCCAACCGCTTGCTGATTCTCGGGCATCATGTTTTCCGCAGTGTAGAACTCTACCACCTATTCCTAGACAACTAATTCCCAGATAACTAAATCCAGAATTACACTTAGTCTTTCATTTATTACTACTTCAACTGGCTGTTCCTGCTTCTTAAAGATCCCTACTGCAAGCTTATCAGCCAGTCACTTTAGTGTGAGCAGCATAACATAGCCTGTATGTGAATGATACTTGTTCTGCAGCCATTGCAACTTTCTTTGCAATACTTGAACATTTGTTTCTATATTTCTGGGCCAGTTTTAGCCCAGATCTAGTTTCTGCCTCTTTAAGCCCAGGTCTATTTCCTCTCCTTTTACGTTTCTTTTAATAACTGAGGGCAAGAAATTCCAACAGGAGGTGCATCTGTTTATAGCCAGTCTGAATTTGACTGAGTGCAAGTCTATTAGATGGGAGTGTGTGTGCTTGTGTTTCGCAGTGCACCAAAAAAAAGATAGGGATAAAATTTTTCAAATTAAAATGGTCATTTTCAGCTTAGCTGTGGCATATCACGTACCTGTTGTATTTTTCCAAATATTTGAAGCATAAAGTGTAAAATTGGAGATGACATCGTCAACTAGAAAGTCTGACCGATAGGAACAGCATGGTATGATCTACAATAGAAATAGTTTAAGCATCCACCTTTAACATGTTTACATGTAAGTTGCAGGCAAAAAGAACTCATGGGAGATTTGAGATACTTACACATATTTGCTGCTGGTGCCGCTGGTTTTTATTCCCAGGTTTGTTCATTTAACACTGAGATAGTGGACATTCACCTCCACCCATGATCTGACTTCTGGCTACCTCATGTTCTATGAGATCAGTTATACCTCAAAATCCAGAACACAGTAACAAAACATGGCACTAAATCAGGTACCTGCCCTTTTGCCTAGCCAGTGGTAACGATTTCCAGAAAAACACCAATACATCCCAGGCACCATGGCTGGTTCCAGGCGCAAAAGGCATTTTCCTGAAAAATCAAAAGAGCAACATGCATCTAGCCCAGATTTCAACAGTTAAAGTTAAACACTTTTCACTCTACTGTCAAAATCACCTTTGCAATTGATTATAAATACAGTACACAGTGTGCAGTGTTCAAGTCTCATGAAGTTCTGAGATGCTTAAATTCTGACCCCAGAAAGAAACAGTATACTTATCTGGACTAGAAAATATTATTCTGTGATTAAATAACACACAAAACTTGCAGTAGATGCAAGCTTGGCTAGAGTATTTAATTCTTTGTGGGACCAGCATGACTTTCCATGCCCAGCTTCTGTGACAATGACAGTCAGAACACTGTTTTAAGAACTCCACGGACAAGACCGAAGGACCGTGTTCAATTCTGCATGAAATGTATCACACAGCACTAATACAATGGACATCAAGTTCTGCACCGTGGGGCAGAAATACAGTGCAGAATAGCTTCTTCACAATCTCTCTCTGTTTTGTTGTTTTGTCTACTTTTCATACACAATTTAAGACTGACTTGATATTTTGGAAGTACTCAGTACATGGCTACTAATGCTAACTCATTTCATTAATGGGTTTATCACTTTTTACTCCTGCTGTTCAGGTTCATTATTTAACTTGCTGTGAACAACAGTTGTTCCCTTGTCAGGGAATCTCTCATCCAGCAGAGAGTCTTATCTCACGTCGGTGGCCCTGAGAGGCGGATGATGGGGGAATTGGCTAGGTAAAAGTGTGATAAAAGTGTGACATTCCACTTAATAATTACATTTTCATTGAAGTAGAAAATTCCATGTTTCACCAGTACCATTTAAGGGCATCTGGAAGTGGTTTTCTTTCTAACCAGGCCATTGGAGGTCTAAGCTGAGTAGGAGCAATTCTGCATTTTAGTAGGGGCAATAACAAATTGGTCTAACGTAAAGATGCCTCTGACCTAGAGCAACCAAAATTTTTCCAGCTCTACTGGCATCATGTTAGGTAAAGGTTATTCAGCTATATAAACAACTCCACACACATACACAGAAAAGTGGGATCATTCCTGGATTATCCCAGCCTGCTTCTGCTGTATCTGAAAAAGGTTGAGAACCCACAGGCAGCTTTTTATGTCTTTCCCCACCAAGTGCATGTCATTTCAGCAAACAGATACAATTTGATAAAGGGTCCTTATAAGAATTATTATGAGCATTTTATTTTAGAGGAGGAAAAATGAATAACTGTTTTCCCTTTCCTTTGTGGCATGCAAACTCCCTTACATTTACACATTATGCAAACTTCAAGGAGGAAGCAGTTAGCATGTCAGAGAACCAGCAATGATAACACTTGAGTGGAGCAGTCTGTAGCAGTCTCTTTAGTTTCACGACAGGCACATTAGTCTGGATGTTAGCTGCTTCTCCTTAATTGGATTGCTTGCATAAATTGCAATACAAGGTGGACATGTGATAGCTTTCTTTTTCACCAATCAGTCATGTCAAGAGAACCTTATGTATTTTATATAGAAAGTAAAAAAAATGATAATTTGAAGAGATGAGAAGATGGTGCAGGGTAAAAGCTGATATTCTTCCTTTATAACAGATAGCCCCAAGTTGTAGAGGCCATTATTTCTTGCATTTTCAGAGCAAATGAACTTGACAGATGGCTGTGTCACCTAAACCCCTACCTACCAACTTGATTATGCAGAAAACAATACAATAGAAAAGAAATCATTACTGAAGGAACCTGGTTAGTCCACAGAGGGCTGAGCGGTGCAGAAGAACAAAATTACAGTTGTGGAATTGAACAGCAAGAATACATTTAACATAAAGTGGGTTACAGCAAGGCAATCAGTCATGGCTAAAGCTATTGTCTGGGCTTGCTTGCATGGTATATGAAGTAATCTGTCATCTACCACTGAATTTATGCTTAGTTTATAGTAGAAAAATACAAAGGTTTTGCCAGGGCATGTTCCGGTAGTCTTAAGTAGCTCAACTATGGATCTATGAAATTAAAATTATGGGAATTCAGGACGTTTTTCTGTTTTCAATGTGTTTTGGAGGACATTACTTTAACTCCAAAGTAGTTTCTTCTCCCTTCTCCCCTGTTACTCAAACATTAACCAAATCACACCACTTAAAGAAAGACAAAGCAGACTGGGCAAGACAGATATTTGGCACATGTCCAGGCTATACAGCACTGTCGTTACTCCATAAAAAGTTACACTGGATTTACTGGAAGTCTGGCTATGGAAGCCATGGAATGACATCCAACAAGACAGGACCAGAACAGGACAGCACCTATTCCTGGTGGCCCAGTCCCCACTTCATTAATTAGTACACATTCTTTGCAAAAAGATAAAATATCTTATCAGTATTATTACTATTTATCAGAGGTATTATTATATGATCTCATACATCATTTGCAACAAAATGGGCTTCCAGTCTCTTTCTGTTCCTCTCAACAGTTTCAAGCTATACTATCTACTACTATATGCTTGAGGGCTTACCACCTGGTAAGACCTTATATTAACTAATTATTTCAATTAACTACTTTTGAAATAACCCGGATCTTCTAGTATGCCATTAACACCACTGAAAATATAAGTTTTAGCATGCCATATAATCCATACAAGCAGAAAGTTCAGTTGCTTTCATTTTGCAATTCTCTTTCAAACAGATGTTGAAAAATATTCACATCCTTAACAGAAAATATTTCATTATTTTTGTCTTGGAGCCACCTTGCATACTTTGTTCATAACAGCAAGGTAACTTGCTATAATACTAGTAACTAGATTTTATTGGGTTTTTTTTTTGGTTTGCCCTGCAATGAAAATTAAGTATTATGACTTCAGTGTATTCTAATTACTTTTCATGAAACAATAATCAGGTCATGAACCAAAAGAACAAACACAGCTAGAAGTATCTTCATATAAGAGACTCAAATTTGATAGATGTTGTCTTCAGTACCCAAACTTCATTCTGTAAAGTAGATAAAGCCTAGATTTTCTCATTGTGCTTATTCATTAAATAATGCAGTAACTTTTGTAAAAGCTACAGACAACTAAAAAACTGTTGGTGAAAGAACCAATAAAAAAGAAACCCTGACACCTGCATCATCTATGAATCAATTCGTGAATGTACAAAAAAAAAAAGAGAAGACATTAAGTGTTTTACTTAGGGAAAAAAATAATCCCTCCAATACAGAACCCCAAACTACATTTATTTTTTTTTTGATTCAGTCAACAACTCTTTTGCTGATACATAATTATTTATCTATATGTCTGTTTTCTTACTCTTTGCATACTGAATTTGCATAGTCACTATACAGGTACATCTCAGTAACTGCACATTAGCACTCAACTAGCTAATAAAACACAATCAAAGTGCATAGATTTGCAACACCATCAGATGACTTCCCCCTGTAGTGGCTGTGTTGGAAAGACATGTTTCTCAGCGCAGCTTGGTTCTCAACATACCATGAGGGAAACCACACCACCCCTTCCTCCTTCATTGTACAACATTTTTCTTTCAAACACAACATTACATGGATTATAAAGGTAAAGAAGAAAATACTCCCAGATTAGCTAGGTTTTAAACACACCTATAATCACCCTGCACCTTTTCCTCTTCACCTCATTCCTTCTTTCACTCATGCGGGCTCTATGCCCAGGATTAATACCAGGTGTGTTTATTCACAGATGGGTGCATTAAAAAGTCTTGATGCAGGTGGTGGAGAGTCAAGGTTACTGGGAAAAAGTAAGGGAGTGGGGAAAAAAACTCTCCTTACAGAATACATAGTGGATTTCCCTCACAGAAATAGCTCTTCTGTCTCCAGTGCCAGGCTTCTCTGCCATTCAGTATGTACATGACCGGTTCCCGCTTATTCTCTGTCGTTCTTTGGGACAGTCACGCGCTGACATCACTGGAAATCCACCCCAGTAGCAGTACACCACGTGTCCAGGAGCAAGAATCTCAGTCCCAGAACTCACTCAACATCCTGCAAAAAAAAAAGACAAGAAAGAAGATGGAGTCTCCAAAAAAGAAGAATCTCTGTTTTCATTTCTCTGCCACTTCCAAGCTCCTTGCTACCATATTAAAACTGTTTCATTTGGCTAAAGCCAAACACTCTTTGACATATTTTTTGCCTCACCATATGGTCCAACCTCTGCAGATGCAGTCTTCAATATTTCCCCAGAGCTGTAATAATTAGCAGCTCAAGCAGCTCCACCGCATCTACTTTGGAGGCTTGTGCCTCTTCCCTTGAACTGAGGTCCAAAGACCTGGGAGTCTTTGGAATACCTAGGGATTGAGCCTGATTTAGGGGAGCAGTGAGGAGTTCACATCCTCCTATGAGGTGTTAGGGACAACAGGTTGAATAGAGCTCACTTATCATTTGTTTTTCCAGGCCAGAAATGCTGTCTGCAATTTTTATGTGTTGGTGCAGGATTCCCAGATCTCTACTAGGTTGAACAAAATGAATACTTTTGATAGTGCTGACATACAACCAGAAACCCCACTCTTGACAGTAGGATAGCCCAAGAAAACCAGATATTTAACAATGAAAAACTGTGTACAGAGTCTAGATGTAAAACAAAGGCCAGATCTGTGTTAACTATCTTGCAAACAAGAACCTTTGCCACTTGAAGATTTCTGAGTCTACAGAAGTACATGAGCAAGGAAAGAAATAAGTTCTGTAGCCTGAAAAGGGTAGTTTAGACTATAACTGTTCATTTGGATGAGGCTTTGGTATGGATGATGTTGGGGAAATACCTGCCCAAAATAAAGTTGAAGCATTCTCACAAGGAGACGTAGAAGAACAAACCAAATCAAAATAATTCAGTGGGATAGGACATCATCCACTCTGGAGTTCAATTTCCCTTAAGCAACTGTACAAGTGACAAAAACACACAATTTCTATTAAAAACAGAGAAAGCGAGCATGGCAAATGACTCAACCACCTTCACAAGTGCTGACCCTAGTTACTGCAGAACAGAAAGGCCTATTTTGGTGTCTAATGTACTGAGAGAAATGAAGATTAAAAACACAGATTGAAAACTCCTAAAAGAATTTGCTAAAAACACCTTCAGAACTGAAACTAAGGCAGATTTTTCCCACTCTACTGAACAGCAGCTCTTCTGGTCTATCCTCAATGAATGTGAATTCTTTGCCATATCCAGAATTTAGACACCCCCCTGCCATTATTGATATTGATATTATACATACATATATTTACCTACATACTGGTAAAAGTCCTAAATATAATAATCTTTTTCAGTCATTGATTCCTATTCAGCTCATCTTTGCAAAATTATAATTTCTCTTACCATCGTTGCTTGGTTTCTGAACTCTTTCTCCTTCCAAAAGATTGTCGGGATGTTCCATGAGAAACTCGGAGATTGCAAACATGCAAGGAAGATATACAATTTTTCAAAGATGTCTCTGGAAGTCATTGGAAGGCAATGTTTCAGCACCCAAAATGTGAAGGTCATTGTGGGGATACACCTAACATTTAGGTAGGAACAACAATTAAATTCTAGAGACTGTATTTATGAATTCAATGATATATGTCTGTATCATCTCAAATCCTGTATCAAAGTGGGATAAGAAGTCTGACAACTAGGTTCAAAACAAGTTCTCATTTTCCCTCCATGCTTATTAAATCTTGAAAGAACCGAATATTTCACTTCATTTCCAATCAATTAAATTCTTCCAGAAGTAAAATATTTTTTGAACATTAAGAACATCATTCTGTTTTACCCAAAAAGCTCACAAACTGACAACTAGCAGTTTAGCACAGCTTTATCAAGACCATCCCCCTAGCTTCTTGATTTCAGACATTTTATTCCCCTCCTTTCATACGCATTCAGACTTTTGCCAGAGCAACCCACGCTTCTCTTGCTGCTCGAATTCCCAATATCCGTCAGATTAATGCCAGGATAGGATGTAACAGTGATCCTCTTCTGCTGATGCACTCTGCACTCTGAACAAAAAATCTCTCTCATTTAAAACTAAACGGCAGATTACAAGAATCACATTCTCCCTCCTCTAACCTCTGTCTGTGTTTTTACTTCACCCAGGGTAGATTTTGATCTTGCCTTGGTCATTTCCTTTCAGCCCTGCACCTGAATCAAAGACACATGTTCCTCGCAAGCTAAAAATTGCTTTGAGGAGCAATTTTCCTCATGCTTCACACTTAGCATATCAGCCACTTGTTCATCTCAATTTTGATGTACTTTTCTGTAGGTTAAGTAATCCAAAGCTTTTCAGTTACTGTGTGAAAAGAACATATGTGTGATTAATTGTCCTATTTTATATTATTAACCTACTAGAGTTTAGTGGATTGAGTGTTCAGGCGATCGCAAAATCTTGAGATAAGAAAAATACCACCTAATTCCTCTCCCTAGCAGGATACAGTTGTCTCCAGATGTATGTTAGATAATGGTTGTTCATCTTGTTTTAAATGAACAATCTCACCTTAAAGTTTATGCCTTGTCATTATTGTCACAATTAATTATATTAGTTTGGAATTTTTATTTAAAACAGTGCTTTATTTCCTCTATATTGAATCTGTAAACATAATTAATGACATGAAATTGACCTGAATAATTGTTGACACGTTTTGCAGCTGATGAAGTGCACAGGGCTATCTCTTCAATAAGTAATATTCACTGGCCACAGCTCCCTTGCTCGTACTCTGCAGGACCTGGGAATCCTTCAAAACTAGCACACTTCCCAGCTAGCCCTGGAACTAACTTGGACTACAAGACTTTTGTAGACAACTCAAG
The DNA here is from genome assembly GCA_003993805.1 of Himantopus leucocephalus. NCBI lineage: Eukaryota > Metazoa > Chordata > Aves > Charadriiformes > Recurvirostridae > Himantopus > Himantopus leucocephalus. The sequence continues at coordinate 97,706,580 of RSEF01000002.1, forward strand.
ATACAAGCCCCATTTGTCTTTTCTAACAGGTGACATTGGGACCATATACAGAGAAGCCCGGTACCAGTATTAAGGCAGAATATCTAAAAGAAACCAGTCTGGGGCATCATTCCCTACCCATTGACATGGGAGCTACATGAAGGATGGGTCACTCTAATGGGTAGCATGTGAACCTGCTTTCTTCTCAAGCCCCAAACTGGCACAGCTGTAGAAATTAAATATCTGTCTTTCAGTGGTTATTTGCTGGCTGAAATCTGCTTCTAGAAATGAGTAAGTACATGAAATGCTCAATGAATTCAAATTCTCATAACACGTACACATAACTGTCTAATTGTTGCTTTTGTAGTAGCTGGGGTGCAGTAACCTGTTCTCTTCACCAGTAGGCTTCAGAAGAGACAAAATCCCAGGATTTGGTCCTGTCACTGCCTATGTGTGTCTTCTGCTTGTAAAAAAAGTTAATTGTATACTCTGGCATTGGCTTTTAAAGATGAATCTCACCTTGCCCTTAGAGTCCAAAAACCACTAGAGTTTGCAACTTAATTCTCCAAAACTTTTCTTCATATTCTACAACATGCTGCAAGGCAGTTCACAATTCTCAGTTGTTCACAGCATTAATTTACTTTATTGATGACATCATCAGTATTTTATCACTGTAGAGTTTAGTTGTCCTGAGCAAAGCTGACCGTGGAAGTTTTGAACATTGATTTTTTTTTTCCCCTTCTGTAACACAAGCGAATGATTTATCATCTTCTACTGGGACATCAGCCAGAGGCAAGAAATAGCTCTAATAACATGCTCTAAAGTGACTTATACTGACTGCTTGTTTAAAAGTCTGGTCAAGAAATGTGCTGTACCCGGACACAGGAGCATCAACCAGCATGAAAGACAGGAAAGCTTTTTAAACAGATAAATGACACCTGCCACACACCAAACACAGAACCCAGTTTTCTTTCCAAAAAACTCAGGGACTTCTCTGACTTGTATGTGAATGTATAACATTTTGAACTCATATTTTATTATTTAAAAACCTCTGAACAAAAATATTGTGAAAATGCATCTCAAAATCAGGAAAAGGTAGAATAAAACGTAAGTTTCATGTAGAAACTGGAGTTTAGATTTTGCCATCACTCTCTTTATTAATTTTATTAATTTTCTTTCCTTGACATTGTATCACAATACAGTCTTGAAAAAACAAAAGTAATGCAACAGAAGACAGAAGAATTACAACCATTGCACTACTTACAGAGTAAACATGAAAGCAAGTATGAAAAATAATTTCATAGGATTCCTATCTCTTTGTTGCCTCAGTAGATTCATGCATGTACATGCGTGGAAGAGAAACAGATTGGATGCAATTAGATGCTACATTTCCTTAGGTGACAAAGCTGGCTATTTCCTGATTTATATAGCAGCCTTGTAAGCCGTTACATTGGCACTACTGATACAGCAGGAGAAGGAAAAACTCTAGTACAAGGGTGGGAACAAACGGCAGAATGTTAGAGGAAATAGGACCTCCTTATGCTGGAGGGAGAAAAAAAATAGCAGATAGTTGGAGGAATGCATTTTACAGATAAAAATTAATTTTAATTGAGGGAGCAGCTAGAAATAATTTACAAACAAGGTTTTAAATTGGTCTCAGAGTTACAACATTTCTAACATGCAAAAAGCACAGAAATAAAGAGTGGGAAATATATACATTTTCACTTTGCATATGTGCAGTCTAAGCAAAAAAAGACGCTTCAGGCATATGTGGGTAAGTAATGACAAACATTTACATTAACTGCATTTGGTCTCTTTCTTATTTGCTTTCCTGCATATTTATTTGAGGAATTTTTTTGTCCCCTAAATGTTCATTTGAAAAGACTGGAGCCCAAAGATGACATGTTTACAAGCATGTTATGAACTTTGTTTATATGCATAAATGCAATTTATTCTGGGACTAAATGGAAATCATTTTGGACAAGACAGGAACTGTTTATGTAGGTAAAATCATTCAGTAATTCATACAGGAGTTCATATACACTACAAGCAGGCCAGATTTTCAGCTGAGGTAAATGGGTGTAGCTTTATAGTTACATGATGCTTCGCACCTCCATATTTTGATGTGTCTGCCTCATATAGATAGATGAAAAATAACAGTTCTGTGATTCTAGGAATTCAAACGTTCAAGAGAATTAATTTGTTTTTTCCCCAGGCTGTAATACCAACACGTAATACTTCCTGATTATTATTTTTTAATTACAGTACATTCAACCAGAAATAAACTATTTTAAATTATTAGTTTATTGTAATAGTAAATATTTGCATAAATTCAAATAAAACATATTACAGACTACTAGGGTCCAGTCCTATGGTAAATCTCATTAACACCAGATTATGCTAAATAAAATAAAAGTTTTAAATACCTTTTTTTAAACTGTTTCTACACAGCAAAATTATCCTACAAAAATAGAAATAAATTATTGCTTCTGCAAGAGTGAGATCACTAATTATTTTTCACCAGAAATGCATCAGCTCAGCATTTTGAACTTTACTGGGACTTCTCTTTCAAAATTTGTCAAGTTTTCTAAAATCTACTTCTGAAGCCTTATTTCTCTTTAGAAATAGGAGTTCACCGCAACTCATACCTTATTTTCTCAACTACCTATTCTATAGTTGTGTCCTTTCAAACACAGTAGAAACAATGAAGTTAATATATTATTATTCCTCTGGGCATTGGATCTTCTTAGTGAGCGAGTTCAGTGTCTCCTCCGTGCACCAAACCCTCTCAAGCTGTATTTACGTGCCTTACAAAAATGGTGCTCAATGAATATTCTCAAAAGCCACTTCTCCCTCCTATTTAGCTTGTGAAGATGAACAGATTTTAAATGACAGTTTTCACTCTATTTGCACAACCATTTCTACTGCAGAAATTACTTGTAAGCAAATGAGTCAGCCACCAAGAAGAGAAATTCTCTTCCCTTCCTCTGCGTAGGACCCTAAGGAAAATCTCTGCCCCTCATCTAAAGGGATTCGCATAGGTTGGGGAAGAGCAGGTTAGTGCCGGCTGTGCACTTGATATGAACACCATCTGGCAGTTGCAGGGTAGGACGACTCTGGGGGAACACTGTCAAGAGCACTCTGCTGCTGCTCTAAAGAGGAGCAACATCAACATCTTGCTAGAATATGCTGCTGTATTTAGCATATGTGATAACAGCCTGAGACTGGACATGACCACTTCTTATGGGACCACATTTCCCTAGAGGATGAGGGATCCGTTTCTGTCTTTATACCACAAGAAATCTGAGTTTTGGATTTATTCTCCTCGAGCCCTGCTTAAGCACACAAACCAGTGTCCTGATTATTTATCTTCCAAATCCACTGGGCTCCAAGATACGTGCCACAAACTTTAAAGGTTTTCAGGTTACAATGTGTAAGATATACCAGCAAGTTACAGCACTGAACCCAAAGGAATATTTCTTTCCTGTAAGAAGAGATAAGAACTCCTGAGGCAGATTGGTTTTAACATACAAGACGCTGTAATAAACCACTTCCCAGATGTTTCTTGGAAAAGAAGTCAAAGCAGGAAGCTACCAGAGACAGCCTACACAAAGAATAATCACATGAGCAGATACTGGCGTCCAAAGTTATAAACAAATGCAAATCTCAAGCTCCAAAACGATCTTCTGCTTGCAGTCTTTGTCCCACCTGTTACATACTCACCATCTTTCAAGTGTAGGCATTATGCATTGGTCCTGCAGATCATTAGATAGTCTTATAAAGCAGTCTTCTGGGGGTAAAAAACAAAACGAAGAACAAAACAAAAAACATGGGGGGGAAAAGCAAACAAATGAAACAAAGATGACAAGAAGAACGGGGCTATGCCTATTCATGTCACATGAAAGCATAATGTAATAAGAATTCATTCCAACATATCAAAATGTTCAGGTGAACTCTGGGATAGGCCTAGTTTTAGCTACTGACTCAATAGAGGGGTAAATATTATTAAATTTACACCTTACTGTATGAGTCCCACACACTTGTAAGATTGTTTCCACAGCTACAGACAACTACATAAAAAAAAACNTACAGACAACTACATAAAACAAAAACTGTTCAACAACCCAAGAAAGGACTCTCTAGGTCTGCTGCATTTCCTAGGTTATATTATGTACTTGATTGTTTCTGGGATTGGATTCACAACAAAGTAATTAGTATTAATTAGAAGTTATCACATAAGAGTAAACATTGTCACATCATTGTGAACTTTTTATACTTATTTAGTACTCACTATCAAAGGAGTGAGATAAGCAGCAGTTAGGACCAGGCTACTGAAAATCTCGTCCTCTTGTAAAATTCTGACCAAAATAAACCCGAGGAAGCCTATAACATCATTGTTACTGAATAAACTCCATTTCACCTTCCACTAAGGAGCTCAGTGTTTCCAGCCTCAGTGAACAAAATATATTTAGAAGTTATAAGATTTCCATGATTTCAGGTTGTGGCTCTGAGAAACAAATCTAATTCCTACTACTGAGATAACAGGGAACCTTTGGTCCTGCAAGCAGCAAAATGTAGTGGATGTTCAGGTATTTTTTTCTTTCTTTTTTCTTTCATATCACACTATTACAAAAGCAAAATCACATGTTGACAAATGAGACTGTTTTCAAAGTGTTAGAGTGAGTTTTGGAAGGACAGAGAAGTATAGTTCTCTTAAAAAAAAATAAAATTCTTGAACAAAAAGAGCTTTGGTATTGTGATAGGTTTCTTTTAATCCTCTGATAAAATTATATAGGATTCTATTGTAAGGTAGCTCTAAAAACATGTATAGAAAGCGATGTTTTATTTTGAAAATTCGTGTTCATGGTGAAGAAAATATCATAAAAGCTCCACAGAGCTCCAGAACCACAGGCCTGCCTTACGCCACTTGCCATGATAAGACCTTGTCCTCGTTTTTACAAGCAAGTACCAGACCTGACCTGTTAGTCCATTTATGTAAATAATAAGTCCAATTCCCATTGCAAGCTCCCGCTAAAGCTGTGCCATTAGAGCCATCGTGTCATTTAGGCAGTCAGTGGAGAATCAAAGACTGCCTGTGCTGCAGCAGCCCACTGTTATGTTTCTAAGAAAATGGGCTCTTAAAAAAGGAAATGTCACACCGCAGTGTGAGAGATAAACAGAGGTATATCTTTAGAGCAGCAGGCAGGGACTGTAGAAACACTCTCTGTAAATGACTTTGATCCCCTAGTGTGATGAATCATGGAGTCGCAAATCCTTTTTAGCTAATTGCTATCAGCTTGTGAGATTTTTCCTTCCATGTTCAATATCAATTTTCAGGGCCATAGGAGATAGCACTTATCCCCCGAGTCTGCTGGCGACTTACCGCTAAAACTGAACTAGCACCACTTAACAGTTTAAAGGGGGAAGTCATTTAATATGACACTGCTGCTAGTAACTAAAAGGGAAAAATATTAGGGGCAAATACACAGAATAGTAGACCTTTTTACTACCAATGACCTTCCTTTGAAAAGTGTCCTTTCCATATCCACAGAGTATCAGTGCAGCTATCTCAGAGCAAAAGAAGCTTTAATTATTCAAAAGTGATAAGCTGGTACTTGGGAAAAAGGAGAGTGAAATTTGGTTATTTTTCAGTCCTAATGACTTCACCATTAAAACTGAAAATACAAAAAGCTTTAAAGACCCTTTGAACCATACTAGCAGCCTGAAGTGGAAATTTAGAATATTCCTCCTACCACTTAATTTTGAACAAACAATATTTACAGCACAAATTTCACTCAATTTTTCACTTTCAGGACAATCTAATGAAAATGCATTAGATTTCCAGGGAAACATATAGCTTTCTTCCCTGTTCAGTTCAATGGGATTTTTCTGTAAAAGTTCATCATCACTGCTTACCCACAAAGTTATGCAGACCAGAAGTTACTTCTTTGAAGCATAGTAACACAGGAATCTTTCCAGGCTATAGGGGAACACAAATCCATGCAACAGCTGAACACTGCCGGACTTAGAAATTCTAAATTCATATTTGTCTCTTGTAATACATTAGCCATTGAATGCAGCCAGCATCTCTGACAGTCAAAAACATTACTAACTAAACTTGGATTCAGTATCAAATTTCATAGCACCTAAAATCTAGAACGTACGGAAGAGGAAGACATAAAACTGTTAGTCTAGCGGCTGAGGTGATTGTGTAAAGCTGAAAAAAAATATAGTGCCTCAAAAAAGTCTAGGAAAGTTGGCTTGAAAAAAAATAACTGAACTTACTTTTGGTGAATTCTTTTAAGCTGAACTTTCACTGTTGTGCATGTCTCCTGAGAGTTGTTCACCGGAATCAATGCTCACAGAAATCACAGTACTCCATCTTAGATTAGGAATATTTTTTGAATCTGTTTTTGAAAAAAANGAATTCTTTTAAGCTGAACTTTCACTGTTGTGCATGTCTCCTGACAGTTGTTCACCAGAATCAATGCTCACAGAAATCACAGTACTTCATCTTAGATTAGGAATATTTTTTGAGTCTGTTTTTGAAAAAACCAATATGGTAACACCGGGATTATACTCACCCATTTAAGGATAATATATATTTAATAAGTATGTCCAATCAAGCCTAACTTCAGAGCAAATTTGGGTTTTATTTGTTACAGGTAGGCCAAGATTTAATCACCAAAATAATTCTGAGACAAATTTTAAACAATACATAATATTGTTGAAAAATAAATAAATAAAGACCCATTTGCAATTTATTCTTTCTTGGAAATTAGTTCGTTAGTCTTCTTATCAAGAAAAATGTCTAATATTAAAGTAGAGATGCATTTATTTGAGGTGGGATAGATTTCAAAGATGGAAATGAGACAAAGATCATAAGATTTTAACACATAGACTGAACACGTTATAAGTTGAGACAATGTTTTACCTTTATCCAAGTACTCAGACTCTGAGCTGGTATCCAAATTAATCTCCTTCCTGAGGAAGCCAGATAACATTTTGATGACAAGGCTTAGAGTTTTGTATACTTTCCCAGTTTTGAATACTTGCCCAAGTTTTAAATGTCCCCCCCCCACCCCCTCCGAACTCTTTCTTCTGGAAACTTCTTAGCACATGGAGGTGCCACATCTGCTACTCTACATGATGTAAGAATTGAGTAGGACAATCCTCAGGTTTCACCTTACATCTGGGTTCCATGTTACGCTGTTGATTGGACTTGTACGCATTTTTTAATATGCTTCTCTAAATAACCAATGAAATTTCTCATGGTTTTTGCCTTGTCTTGCAACTTTTCTTCTCTGAAAGTTGACTCAAAAAGTTTAGCATACCATCTGTGTGCCCAGATCACATCATCATCACTGATGAATTCAAAGCACCTGTATTCTGAAATTATACTATCATATACTAACATATATGATATGTTATACTATCCATGTGATAAGGTATTGGCTCACAACTTGTTCATAAATAGAAGGATTAGAACTATTTCTTATTTCTAGCATATGTACAAAGCTGTTACTGTAAAGAAGCAAGGAGAGGAGACTGGAGGATCAAAACTTTTCTTCAGAGAGAAAAATTAAACGTTAAGTTTGATGTGAACTGACTTGATAGCAGGGTTCAAAGTCTGACAAAGTCAGACAACTAATTTGACTCTAGGATCCTCTGATTTCCCCAAAATATTGAAGAGTTAAGTTCTGAGAAATGAGAAAAGAAAAAATAAAGCTGCAAAATGTTTGGACAGTGCAACCTGACTTACAGAAAGTTCTTCAGGGAAGTATTTTGCTTAAAAATATTTTTTCTTTTTTGAAGGAAGTTAAGGCAAAGTATTGGCAAGAAACCTCACTCTAAAATGAAAGTCTTCAAGGTTGGGTGAACAGATTTAGACATTTCTTGATGATAAAAACAATTTGTACAATTTGCTGCAGCTCTTGTTGCAAACTAAAAAAACAGTAGAAATACCGTGCTCAAGTAAAACTTCATTTGAACAAAACTAAATTTGCTTTAAAGCTAAAAAATAAAGTCACTTGTGACAAAGGGGGCAGGAACATAGGTTACACAAATTTTGGTGGGGGAATTTTGACTGCTATCCTCTCTGATAGTGAAAAAACACTCTTAAAGCGTATCATGGACTATCTTTAATTTACAAACAGCAAACACACGAAAATTCCAGCTGGTCATACAACTCAATGAAGATTTCCATGCAAATTAGAGTTAATTCCAATTCAATAAATCTGTACAATTTCAGCTACTTAAAACTTCTTCAGATAAGATCTGAATCAAGTTTGATTTCTCTCTGACTGGAAGTGAAGACTGACTTGATGTCTCTGGGTTTTGAAATCAGGATCTAAGAAATCTCAGTATGATGTTTAGTCAACAAAACTATTCTTCCAGCACAATTTTACTGATGAATTTGAAAAAAAGATTAAAAGATAACTTTGGCTTAATGACTGAGCACTGAATCAACCTGGTAATCACCAATGTAGTATTCTCATAGAGAAGAACTAGTAAAAAGGCAAAGATGTGTTTTCTTCCATGACAAAGGCAATGTATACCACTTTTTCAAAAGCCAGTGATGTTAATACTAACATGTTTAACTCTTAGATACTCTTCTAACTGATTCAGGGATTTGGCCCAATTATTGCAGTAACGATTTTAAAAAAGAAAAAAGTTGCCTATGAAACAAAGTTTATCTAAAGACAAGAAATACATATATCTAAATCTATGTTTTGAAGAATTTGAAACAACAACATAGTATTTCTTAAGCACAGAAAAATATTTTTTATAAACAGAGACACTAATTTTCAGTAAAAATTGATCTTACAGCTGTTACATAAATTCTCTAATACAGTATACACATTTTTCCACCCTTTATCTGCTGATAAGGAATACATTTATCAAAATAATCTTTCAAATAGCCAAAAAAGATGATATCCCATCAGTAAAATTCTCTGGATTGTTAATGATACAAAAAAGTCTGAATTTCTGGATCCACTCTGAGTTTGCTGAGAAAGTTTGAGTAAAATATTTTAACTACTGTTCATTGTTTTTATTCAACAGCTAGTTTAGTTTTAGCTTTAAAGAAATAATGTATCATGAAATAAAGACATACAAAAAAATGCATTTGAGGCTTTAAATAAATGGAGGCAACAGTGCATAGGCTATTCTAGGACCCGTAGGGATGACACAATACCAGCTAAAGTGATGCATCTCAGTAAGAGTGACACTGTGCTGTCAGTAGAATCACTATTGGAGTTTAGAGGAAAACTAAGTTTGCCCATTTTCCATCTTTTAAATATATTGTGAGAGAGCATCTCTGGCAATCACTGTCAGCACTAACATCAAGTCTGTGCTGTTCAGCATCTGGGCAACTTCAGCACCACAAAACTAAAAAACCCAGTCCTGCCCTGTATCTTCACTGTATAATTCTCACTGATGCTTGTGGGTGTCCTAGGGTAAAGGAGGGTAAAGGATAAGGTCACAGGATAATGAATTTAACTCTAGGTTTTTAAATGAGGGGGGGTGAGTTGTTTGGGGTTTGTCTTATCTTTTTTTTTTTTAAATGGCATCTTTTTCTTCCTCAGGGAGATCTGCAGGCTGTGGCTTTTTGCCTTTGAACATCCTCAAGTCAAGCATCAAGAAAAGGTGATGAGGGTTAGGGAGGCTCCCTTGACATTTGGTGCACTGGCATCAGCCTTTGCAATTATGGGCCACCTTTCTAGCAGACGGTAATTGAAAAGTGTGAACCACATGGGCTCTAGTCAATAATAGCGTCAGCATACAAATGACACTCTGAGCTTTCTGTGTTCGCCATCCACTGTTTTTGCTTTTCACCTTTTATCCTTCTCAGCATCATGACTTAATCCACTCTAATGAGGTGAGCTCTATTGCCAAAAATCAGCAGCAACACAGCTCTCTTCTGGCACCACTTGGGGTTTGTAAGGAGTCAAAAAATTAGTGAGTCTGTCAGCTTTCCAAAAGGGAGGACAGTGCACCCTTTGAAATGTTCTCAGCTTTTCTGAACTCTCTTTTGAGTGCAGGCTTCTTCCACACTTGCTGAGGAATGCATCCCACCTTCATAAAACTTGTTCATCACCAACCCAAGGTGACCAGAGCATTTGAGTTAGTTTAGTACATGCCTCTCCTAGCTTGAAGGTCATTATTGGTGGCCACATGTCACTGTTTACAAACAGCAGGTGACTGCCAACAGTGGTGAGTGTGTGAATTTCCTTTGCTCTCCTCTCCTTACCCATCTGTCCACGTCTCTGGAATCATAAGTATCTGCTTGTAGCAAAAGCTTCAGAAGGGAATGCCAAGATATTGTAGGTGATAAGATACAGAAACAAGATAACCAGTTAATTCTGAGTGACTAAAAGGAAAATAGTTAATTTTACAGGCACTTTCTTCTTCTCTTTTCTTTTCTCACACTCATTTTAACTTAAGGTCACTGAAGGGTACATTGTCTATGTAGCACTTACAAAGAGCACTTACAAAGACCTGGAATTAATGAGTTCTGCCTAGCTATGGGGTTTTCATCAGATTTCAAAATGGACCCAGAAGAGAGTCCTATACATGTGTCAGTCATAAATAAATGTCATAGTACACTGAGTTCAATTAAATCCATANAAAAAAAAAAAAAAAAAAACACCAAACCCCAACCAGATTTAATTGTATAAAATTTGATCCTTGGAAATAGCACAGTACACTTATCAATAATTTTAACTGCAATGGCAATTTCCATTTTTAAAGACAGGGACAGAGGGTGGGGGTAGGGAGGAGAAGAAAAAGAAATACAATGGAAAGTGTTTCCATGGGATTAGACCACATGGCTTTAATACACATATACACAACTGAGGAAAGCAGAGAATTTTGCCTCTTACACTTCTTGGACCTCTCTCTCCTTTCTTCATCTCTAATCTGGTTTTTGCCAATTCCTTTTGATCTATCGGGGGCAGGCAAGTCAGGTCCATAAGTACAGATGGAGTAAATATGGAGATTAGCCTCTTCTCGTACTGCATTAGCTCCTAATACCTGATTAAGCCCAGAATCATGCAATTGTCTCTGTGTTGGCTATCAGAGTGGCAGAGCACAGAAGGGGGCAGGATGAAGGCTGATTTTGTAATGGATACTTATTTTATCCCAGTGCTCTAAGAAGATTAGGCCTGGGGGTGTCACATTAGCCATGATCTCTGGGCCTTTGGTAGGCTCTTGCAGTTTTCAAACACCTCTGCTTCAGCCGTAGAACAAACAGGCAGCTTGGACGCCGTGGCCCCATGTTGTGGCATGAATAATTGCACACTGCAAACTGTTTGAAGATCACAAAGTGCTGTGTAAATTACCCAGTTTTGGCTTAGCAGAAGTGATTTGTGGTGACTTACTGAATCTTTTCACAGTTCGGCATTAAACTTTCCATATTTCTCGCTATCTGAGACGGAATGAAAGTTGAGTCATATCTTCCTTTATTCTTATCAGATCAATCTTTATAAAGCCAGTTTGTATAAACTGCTGTACTGTATGCAAACCCTGCATGCAGCACTTTGTCTTTGGTACAGGTTCAATTATATTTAGCTGAAACACCAAGAGATGCCTATTCAGCACAAACCCTAAATCAGCTCATGTGATGAATGTAAGGACATGTTCAAAACCATCTGTATAATACATGCCAAAATAGTACATGTGAAAACCTGCACTCTTTTTTTTCATGAATGTTTCCAGCAAGCATTCCTTTTTGCTTAGAAATAAGTTTCAGCTTAATCAATGAGCAAGCAAAGCCAAAAAAATGAAAATGACTTCTCACTCACTTTGGAAAACTGTGAACTCTAATCCCAAGTGAAACCAGGAATATGAGACATAAAAGAATTTTTAAAAAAAAGAGCGGTACTAATTAAAAGCAACTTTTGTAATATCAGTACCTATGATGTAAAACACATTTTCACTGTGTTATGGAATTTTGGTTTAAAGTATGTTTTATTAAGAAATTAGTTATCACTCAAGTATATAAATTTAATTCTGTTGAAATTAGTTAATAAGTCAAGTGCCTTTCTCTTACCAAATGATTTTTAAAGCACTGCATAAACACGTGAAAATATCAGGAACCGGTAAGAAGCATCATATTTAACAAACTAAACCGTGCAAAATAAAAGCCTATAGAAATATTTCATCAGGAATAGATAATCTTGGAAGCTAAAATATTTGGGTTTGGGGTTTTTTTTACATCTATTTGTGACTGATGAGGAAGAATCACTCTTCCTTTTCTTTTTCCCTGGGGCCAGGGGAAGAGGGAAACACAATCTGGCCTTCAGTTTTTTGTTTTGTAAAAATGGTATTGTTGTGGGCATGTATACCTTTATGCCCTACTTGAACTAATCATACTTCATTGAAGCCAAGAAAATTGGCAGACAGAAAGCTGGGATTGAATTATAAGTCTAAGAATAAATTTAAAAAAAAGATTAATATAAAGATTTTAATTTGTGTTATCATGCTATGGCTTATAATCAACATAATAATAATTCTTACCACAACAATGTTTTAGCAATTAGCGCTATAGCCAAACACAGGGATATTCTGTGCATTTTCCTCATAAATGAGAGAGGAAAAAAAAAAAAAGTATTTAAAAAAATCCAATGAAATGCATGTTTATCCTATTCAGTGTATCTGCTTCTTCAAGTATGGATCAACTAATATTTACAGGTTTTTTCACTAAGGCATTCAGAGAACTAAAACAAACCTTCAGGATGCATGTGCACTCAGACATGCATACAGACATGCACACACAGAAGGAGTGCAAGTTGAGTATACCTTGTTATAAACCAGCAAGAAAATAAATCTCTGAAAGTAGCTTCTACCCACTGCTAAAAGTGAATATTCACATTGTTGTTCAAATCCAATAGGACTTAAAGCATCTGATTGCTAAAGTATTTAACAGGAATGCTCAAGTGCAATCCTTGGGAGAGATAAGCACATGCTAAGTGTGGGACGCCGGTCTGCTATACAAAGTATATATTGCATCAGGTAGATATATTTTAAAAGAAAAAGAAGCTGCAGTAAAAGAATTCAGGAAGTCTTAGTGTACCTTCCCACTTGTTCTGTTTATCAAAGAAGCAGCATTCCTCCCCACATCCACAAGAAAAATATATAGTTTTGATTTGAAAATTGTGGAAGAACTACGTTCAGTTCATGAAACTTGGACTTCAAACCTCATTACGTTAAAAGACACAGAAAACAAAACCCTCTGACATTCTGGTCTACCTGTCTTTTTGTTTGTGAGCTGTTGTATGCTTTCCATGTCAAATATGCACTACACAACATAAGTTTATCACAAATGTGTAAGGGACATCTAGAGGAAACATTATGGTTTTTCTTAACTTCTACTGAACAATGAGAGACGGGTAAATATACCCTAAAAAAATATTAATTTCTGAATGATAAAGTAGTTAAGTTGATAAGTTATTGTACAGTCAATGAAGCTCAGAAATCTGACTGGCCACGTTACCTGGTGAAGCATCCTTAAAATCCAAATGCAGTTTTCTTTTTGTCTGAGTGAGAATGGACACTCATGAAATTTAAAACTGAATGAGAAGATTAAGAGATTTTCAGTCTTTTGGCCTGAATAGGTGAAGTCATTTCTCATATTTCCTACTCTGTAATTGCCTGAAAAAAAACCTTTCTGGGACTTGGCCAAGTGCAATCATCCTACGCATTCGGTATTCAGTTATACTTAACCAAGTAAAGATACTTTCAGTGGGAATCTAAAGGGACCTAAAAGTGCTCAGAAACTCTGCCAGTGTGTTCCTGAAATAAGTTACTTTGTATAGGAGGTGTAACACAACAGACTACCACCACAATTAGGAAAAGCTCTGGTTTTTCTGATCCCCATTGGTGTCTGACTCTGCCAGACCTTGTGCCCACCAATCCCATCCTGTCCCACCAAAATGAACTTCCATTGCACACAAGTCATAAAAGCAGAGTAGTTAACTTATAATTTAATATCACTTATACCAACTGGAAGACAGATTCTGATGGGTGTCAATCTTTCCTAATACAGGCATTATTTATACATTTCCTAGATAAGCATTTAAACTCAACGGCTGCCAAGGTAAAGATTAATAACAGCAATACATTTATGGCACAACAAGAGATAGTGTATCATCATTTGGTTCTGTGAGATTTTTCATGCTGAAAATACAATATAAATTACTGAGAAGAGTAATTATGATCTGTTTAGGAAGAGATACATTAACAAAGAATATATTTTTTAAAAAGAAACTCATTCTACAATGATGGGGCTTAGTCTGATGATTTTTATATTAAGAGATAACTGCAATTTGTTCTCTACATCTTTCTGAAGGCATATTCATTCAAATAGCTTTTGATTATGCAGCCTGGCAAACTCATTGTTTTAATATTCTAGCAATAAAGGTGCAGAAAAAAAGAGAAAATTCTGTAGTTAGTGGTTGTCTTACCAAGGTTTGGAGAACGAGTATGTGTTATACATATAAAACATTTTTATTAACTGATTTGAGACAAAGAAATGATGGAAAGAGCTATGTTGATTGCATCTCTTTCAACCTTAGGGCTGATACCCTCAGTTACTGAGTAAACCTGGTACGATGTTTCTCCTAATTCTTCTCCAAGGTTCTCAGATACTCATGTTCCAGAAAACATGCACACCAGGTCACACGTATCAGCAACTCATTAGCATCACTGCCTGTCTTTGGTAGTTCCATATTAATCCATAGATTCANTTTTTTTTTTTTTTTTTTTTTTTCAAAATGTCTAGTTGCATATACCTTGGTAATTCTTCTAGCTAACATCAGGATAAGTGTAAGTCCTCTGGAGGACCATCTGTGCTTGCCTGGTACAATTCACAGATCTGCTAGCAGGTGGCGTTATGAGCAGGGAAAGCTCCAGGGACCAAAACGCAGCAAGTGTAAATACTATTTCTGTTATTTATTTTAGTGGCAGCAGGACTGGGCTTACTGCTTTTATGGTTTTCGTCCTCTGTCACTTGAGTCTGGAAGATATATTTCAAAGATCAAGCCCTACCTTTCTAGATTATAGTGTGCATTCCTGACTGATTATCCCAAGAAGGCTGCATTATATTTCACTTACCTTTTCTTTCCTAACCCTTTTGTTTAGAAAATCTACCGATCTTTAAAAGTGTTTCCAAATGCTGGTGTGTCACAAGTGATCAACTAATGTTTGAAGGATTTCCATACTCCATCAGTTATTGTGGAGTGCAATGTCTACCACTACCTGATGATAAGAGCAGCTATAAAGAACATCACTGAAGAAATATCTAGGAGCCACCTTTTTCAACAGTTCCTACTTGCTGCAAAAGAAGTGGAGTTTAGTACTCCAGTCTCCATCTTAATACTCCAGCAGCCCCAGTCACTTATTAAGTGCTCTGTTCAAATGAGGGTTACAGTTCAATTTCATAAAAACGATGGTTACATTCTAGATGTTCCTTCATAACTAAAGCCATATATTGTGGGTTTAAAGTTTGCAATAATGCAGTTTATATTTCTGTGACTTAGCTGACTGTGTTTTCCTAATAGTCTGCCTGTATGACTGTGAAATCTAAATTAATTAGATAGGAAGTACAGCTAAGATTCTTAGCTTTCTGCAAAATTAAGGTGCATATAATAGATTGACATAAGCATCAGTTATTAGGTTTGCAGAATTTTGAGGAAATAAAGTATTTTATATTGCCATTTTTCATACATCTTCATTTTGATATCTCCACGTAATGGATAACTTCATATAACAGAACAACTAGCAAATACTTTCTGTAGTGTGGGACTATAAGGTCATTGCCATTTGTGCACCTTCTTCCATTCCAGTTGGTTACTTTGAAAGGATCAGTGAATAAGTGGAAAGAAAGTTTATTAAGCTTCAGCATCATGAATTTCAATAATTCTTCCCATCCACTACCAGGGGAGCCCTATTTTAGGTGGCAAATGTATTGTTGTTACTCATTAGATTAACTTGGTTTATTTTGATGCATAAAGAAGAACATAATTAATACAAAATTAGCTTAAAATATGTAATTCTGGAAAAAATTAAAAGAAGCAGTATGATAAAAAATTGTTAATTTGATCTGTCATCTAATTGGGTGATTAACTATAGATGATGGCTACAAGACACCCTATAATGAGCACGTGGTACAAATATCAAGTAAACAAAGGACAGTTTGGAAATGCCATGTTTTAAACAGGCAAAGCAGACATGTTAATACTATGTACATATGAATAATTTTAAAAGTTTTAAAATATTAGTATTTTTTCAAGTTCAAATACTTGAAAGCTAAGAAAGGTCAGGACTAGAACTGCTACCAGAGATGGTATTTCACAAACACACACCTTTTCCCTATTTTTGTATTGCAATCCTGTTAGAATTATTAGATGATCACATCATCTTTTTTTATAAAATGTCTTGTCTTGTACAGTACACAATGGAGAAGGCCTGAGAAAATCAGATTTGTACAATGAAAACAGTTGTTTTTGTGGGATTTGTGCCTTGTTTGCTTTTAGATGTTGGATTGTGTGTAGGAAATTTTGACAATGACTCTTTTTTGGCATAAATGTTTTTAGTAATTCAATATTAAACTATGCTAATTTGTATGAAAAGAAAAAATGCAAGCAAACATCAGACAATTCCATTCCTGCACACACTCACTCCTGTTTTCCTGTGTCAAGTATATAGATGCATATGCTGATACGTACCTCCTACGCCTCTACTTGAATCAGATAAGCTTTTGCACAGATTCCTTTTCCGGTCTTATGCCAAAATCTTAGACTCCACAGAAAAGCTAAGTTCTCTCAGTTTTCCCTGGCCATCTCACAAGCATGCAGGGTCCTACTTGCTTCTTCAAAATGGATCTCTTGAAGGAGACAATTTTGTCCATAGTTAGGGGGCACAGAATAAGAGATATTTTCCATTTGACTTTCTAGCAAGGGTATGGACAACACTTCAGTCAAGAGTGTTAAACAATTTCAGGAACTGATTTAAGTAAGACTTTCTTCTAGCTAAAGGGAACACTGCAGACAGCTAATGAGTCTTGTACATGTAACTTAACTCACCCTCAAACAAGCTAATGGGATGAAAATTCTTATAGGATGATGACACTAGCTGCTCACAATCTTATTAGCTGTAACCATAAATGCTACATTCTAGATGATAAGTAGCAAGATTTACTTTAAAGTCAAGGAAGAGTTTCCCAGGTAGCATCCGTATGATTATTCATACCAAAGGAGTCGCCATTTTTCATTACGTGGAGGTGGTTGATAATTTCGTTTATTATTTTCACCATAACCAAGCACTCTTCCACTGCTGCAGATGACTCAATTGAAAAATAATAACCTAATATACTGGCAACTACCTCGTTTTGCATATTCTCAGCAAAGTTGTTCATTCCACAGTAGACTGGATCCAGGACTCTCTCCTCCCCTTTGCTTTAAGCAGTACATTTCAAACTGCTTTTATTAACATCTGATCCTTCATATCTTGAAGTGATATTCAACCACGATGGTTTAAGTTATTAAACTGAAATGATGAGTACATTTTTGAAAGAATGCACACATTCTGGAAGACTTCTTGTATCATTCTTTCCCATGCACACCTGCATGGGCAACCCAAGCTGAATTTGTCTTGCAACCAGAGAACTCCTTGCAGCTTTGCAAAATTTCTCATTAATGAGACCAGATCAAAGTCAAAGCAAGGATTGTGAACCACCAACTTGCCTTGTAGCCAATTTGCATTCTTCCTTCCCTCTTCATTTATCCCCCTTCTTTTGCTTCCCAGCCTCCAGGCATTATGTGAACATTAGGGGAAAGCATGTGCTGCCGCCTTTATATGTACACAGCAAAAGATACATAAATACATTAACTGTGTTATAACTTCCCACTCCCCTCTACACTTTCTGTGCTTTGTATAAAATATTCCATGACAATTCTAGCTTTTTACTTTTCTCAACAAGGGTGCTTTATTGTCTGCCCTGTACTTCTTTACCAACAAACAATAATAAAAGTCTAGATGAATAGGAAACACACAGATGACTTGGGTATTAAAACCTCACTAATAAACCTAACAGCCAAAAACTCTTAATAACCAAAATACCTAAGATTTTGCTGAGCGTATAAGTAAATTTCCAGATTTCCCAAGAGAAACCAACTGTGAGGAATTCTGTTTCACTTTTAACTAAAATAGCAGGATGCTACCAATGGAGGTACCGTGATTTAACCCCAGCCAGCAGCTAGAACCACACGGCCACTTGCTCACTCCTCCCAGTTCAGGTGGGGAAGAGAATCAGAAGAGTAAAAGTGAGAAAAAACTCGTGGGTTGAGATAAAGACAGTTTAATAGGTAAAGCAAAAGCCGTGCACACAAGCAAAGCAGAACAAGAAATTAATTCACTGCTTCCCATGGGCAGGCAGGTGTTCAGCCATCTCCGGGAAAACTGGGCTCCATCACACATAACCATTACTTGGGAAGACAAAATGCCATAATTCTGAAGGTCCCCCCCTTCCTTCTTCCCCCAGCTTTATATGCTGAATGTGATGTCATATGTTATGGAATGTCCCTTTGGTCAGTTGGGGTCAGCTGTCCCGGCTGTGTCTCCTCATAAATTTTTGTGTACTCTCTGGCGGGGCGATATGAGGAACAGAAAAGGCCTTGACCCTGACCAGCAACAACTGAAAACACCACTGCACTATCAAAAGTACTTCTTATCCCAAATCCAAAACATAGCACTAAACCAGCTGCTAATAAAAAAGTTAACTCTATCCCAACTGCGACCACGACATACCATCATTCTATTTTTCCAGCCATTTGTCCGGGTAAAGACAATAAAAGCTGAATAAGAAGCTCAAAACTTGTCCCCTGAAACAGCATCAGGCCATGGAAATGTTCCAAGGTTACAGTGTCAACAAAGTTAATAATGCTTCACAAGCAGCAACTATTCTAGTTCTGTTAGCGAAATACCCGCAAGCGCACAAGGAAAGAGAACATGTTCAGGGGCTAGTCACAGTTTAGAAGTGAAAAGAGATGTTGTTAGGAATGGTACAGTAAGATCAGCTGTGTTGCTCTTTTCACCCATGTGTATTATTTTTCAGAACTGTTTTTGTTCCCAAACACTCCAAATGCCCCTTTCTCTAAAACAGACAACATTACACTCCTTCTGCTAGGAGCCTTACACTTACAAGCAGCCCTATACTCATAAAACAGAATGTGCGTGTGATGGACTGATAAGAAAAAAACAGTTTCAGTTGTAAGATACTAAGGACTATTATAAACAACTGTAATGCAAAAAAAAAAATGAAATAAAATGCCTCTGCATAATGAAAAATCCTCCACCGCTATCATCACTAATTAGCTGGTTAATACTGTCAGCTGAGAGGCCAAGGAAGTGAAGAACAGAACTACCCTCTCCATCCAGGTGCTACCTCCAGGGCACGACAGAAACATATTGGCAGAAGAGTGAGGAAACTTGCCCTAGTGCTCCTGGGCTATGCCTAGGGTTGTCTTTTTTTCATGTGCAATAAATTTACTAAAAATGGCATGAGAAGAAAAAATGATGAAACATCTTGACAGTCTCTTTTAAAGTTTGTCAAAGGTTTAATAAATTATTGGAAGTGCAGCAAGCCTGTCAAGGTGTAGATGGCTGTGTGCCTGAAAATCCTTATATGCTGTCCATTACTACAGCTAATCCAGCCCCAGGCTGGATTAATTTGTATGATGTTTAAAAAGCCCTTCCAGCTACCCAAAGGTGTCAAAGTAGGCTAGCACAGACAGAATGCTTGGGAATACAGCCATCGCCATTGCACTGAGGGAATACAACCAGGTGTCCACTCTCTTAATCCTGTACAACTTTTTCTATAATTTCAAGGCTAAATCCGAGCCTCCTGTGCAGACACAGAGTAAGTCAAGTTAGAAAGAGCTAAACTGATAGGGGAGGAAACTTCCCCAGATTTTGAGCAGAGAGGGCAAAGAGCACCCTAGAACTGATACACTCATAACTGTTGACAAGTGAGGTAGAATAGACTTCCATTTATTTCAACAATAAAGAGGGACATCTTATTTAAGTCCAAAAGGGGGTACATTTATTAGTTACTATTGCATTTAAGACTATTGGTCCTTTTTCTCTTCAGATCCCCAAGAATTTTTAGAGGCACTTTACTATGGGCAACAGCAATGTACCAGAGTTACATCCTATATTAAAATACTTGCTTAAACATCTTAAAAGTGCCATAAGTGAGAAAATTCAGGAGGTTTAAGTTTTTAAATTATCTTTATAAGTCTAAGGAGGAGGACCGTGGACTTGGAGTATGGAGGAGAATGCCAGCAGTGACAATTCATCAACAAATTTCACCTGTCAGGCGTGGATGCACACTGGAAAGTGACTATAAAGTTATCCATATTCTAGTATTGTGTTCATTCAAAAATAGTCTTATGAAAACAAGAGTTCCTACTAAGGTTTATATAGAAAATAACGTATAACTCTTTTTTTCATAACTCTTCCAGTACTCTTAATAGCAAATATTTTCAAAACAACAACCAAAAAAATAAGTTAAAAATTGTAAGATTTCTGTGTTAATTATTCCTCAGAATTCAGGGGTGCAATCATCTAACATTATAGATACATGTATATATTTTAAATAGGATAATCTTGGATTCTGATACAATTTTTTCATGACAGCACTTGGGACTCTAATTGAAAAATAACAGGTACTGTAAGACTCATACTACTAATAATAACAAAATTGGCAGCACATTGTTTATGTTTCAGGAAGTGAGATAGGGTTGCTAAACTACCTTTCTTATTCCTGATTACTGGAAGGCCTGTCGCCATTGAAGCAGTCCTTCCCAGTCTGAACATTTTTATAATGGAAATTCGATGCAGAACTCCATATTTTCCCTTGATTAGCTTCTACACCAGAGAATGACGTAGAAGTAGCTGAAGGGGAATATGCTGCAACCCTGCACTATTAGAACTGGTGGCAATTTAGAAGGATGACTATCTTCCCTAACACTATATATTCTGAAGGTCCAAGATGTTCATTTAAGCATAACTCATTAATTAAAAGTTGTGCTTCAGATACAAGACCGTACTTTTCATGTCCTGGACCTGTGTTACATTTCAACTAGGAAAATACGAAAGGTGATGTATTGGTGATGGTCTGCCTTTACAGGACGGGATATACAGTGTCTTGATCCTGGCCAGTAGCTAACTTCCCACCCAGTCACTCGCTCCCTCACCCCCAGAGGATGGGAGAAAGAATCAGAAAGGCAAAAGCAGAAGAAACTCATGGTTTGAGATAAAGACAGTTTAATAAGTGAGGGAAAAATGAAACCAAAAAACCCCCAAGCGACACAAAGACAATCACCCAACACCTCACAGCAGCAGACCAACGCTCAGCGAGTCTCTGAGCAACAGCTACGTTGAAAAGACTACTCCCCCCCACTTTTATTGCTGAGCACGACATCACATGGTATGGGATATCTCTTTGGTCAGTTGGGGTCAACTGTGCTGGCTGTGTCCCCTCCAAGCCTATTTGCTGGGAGGGCAGAGTGAGAAACGGAGAAGGCCTTGACGCTTTGCAAGCACCCTTTAGCAGTTGCTGAAACATCCGTGTGTTACTGTTTCAGTCACAAATTTAAAACACAGCAGCATGCAGGCTGCTCCTTCCCCAGCAGACCCAGCACAGGGGACAAGCAAAGGTTTCCCCTTACAGATTCCTAACGTACAGACACTGCCTGGTCCAGACAGAGGCTGATTTAAGTGCTGGAAGTACTCACAATAAATGGGGGATAGAGAGGCTCATAGACTGCAGTTCATGACATGAGATGACCAAACGAGGTTGTAAAAGTTAGCACAGAAATAGTTGTTTCTTGATGCTTATTTGGACCACAAGATCCTTTTTTTTGGTATAAGCAGCCAGCTGTCTGCAGTCTGTTAAAAAACATAGGAGGAGAGTGTGGTTGTGGTATCCATCTTTTGAATCATGTTCTGTGTATCACAGTAGCAGAGAGAAATTATACCCTCCTTGATCTGAGAATGGGAGGAAGAGGAGAACTGAATAGTATTAAGCCACTGTTGCCAAATCAGTGGGGATGAGAAATACAAACAACGCAGAGAAAAGGTGCCTGAATTTTATCGGTCGTTAAGGCTGATTTTACATGTTCTCCTGAAGTCAGGCACTTCAATTCCAACTTAACAGCACTTCAGAAGTCAGAAGTTTTGGTCTAGAGGACTTTGGTGGCTCGGCCTTATGAGGCTTGGCCACCCCTTCTGTGAAATAAAAAGATATATCTATATATAATGTTTCCTTACCTAACGTAGTGTTGCAGGGGGAAAGAATTCAGGGTTTTGCAGTAGTGAGAGGCTGCCGAAGTACGAGAAAAATCCAACTGAAGTGATACACACACAAAAAGGTGTAAGAGGTATTGTAGAAGGAAGGTTAAAAAAAGAAGCTGAGAAAAGGAAAAAGGAACAGACAGTCAAAAAGATTTCAGAAAGTTCAGTTAAATGCAGGAATAGGCCGGTATATATTTTGTCCTTTGGTTTCATTCACTACCTGCCCCTACAGGTCCATTATTCCAGAAAACTGCAGATATTTTGTAACAGCATAAGCATCGTATAAATTGATTCTGTGTAATCAAACTTGCCAAGACTTTTTCACTGTTTGTGTGTACTACAACTCATTTACAGAACAAACATCACTGAAGATGGCAGGGCCTGAATATTACTGGAGGGGATAATCAATGTGGCCCAAAACAAACAATGAAAACCAAAATTGATACAGAGTGTATTATGTTAGATTTATAAAACTGGAAATAACCATAATCAAAAGGAAAAGAAAACTGCTTATAAACACAATTATTTACTTCTTGGGAGTAATCTTCTACCTCTGTGCTGTGTAGCCACTATCCCATTTAAAGACAAGAGCACTACGCAGAAGTATCTTGAAGAGCTATGTTTCTTGATCCATTGTCCAGTGCATCAGAGTTTATTTAGTTTACCAGAAATGAGATGGCACAATCACTGAAAATAAAAAGCAAATAAATAATCGTAATAAATAATGGAGGAAGAGGAACTGATTATACTAAAGAATAATAATGATAATGGCAGAAAAAACAGATTATTATAAACCATGGGAGGAGTACATTTCTTCTGGAAATTGGTGCACAGCAGTAACCATTAGCAAAATCACATTTGAAGCACATCAATGAGAGTTAAAATACACTATTTTTAAGGTGACGTCAATAATTGCATGAGAACATTTATATAATACAGTGCCTGTAATAATAAGCAACAGAATTTGATGACTAGTCTGCTATTACATTTCTGTGTTCGTAAAGTAGGTAATGCCTTAGTTAAAAATGTACTAAATCTTCCAGCAGTTAATTCTCTTATTTGCCTCTCTTAGTCTACCCCATTCTGTAGAATTTGGATGTTCCTGCAAATAGCTCTTCTTGTACTTCTCATTACTAAAATGGTTTCCAAGACTATTTTACTCAATAGGTATAAACAAGTAAGAAAACCCTCAACCCATTAAAAAAACACTGATTTTGGGTTACTTTTTCTAGGAATTAACAAACTAGACTCTGACAGATCAATTCACTGCTATCCTAAAAATCAAAGGCTGTTCTAATTTCTGAATAACTCTTTAACTCACTGTAAAAGAAAAAAAAAGCCAAAACAAAACAAAAACAAATAAACAAACAAAAACCCACCAACAACAAAAAGACAAACTTGAAAATTACTAGCCTGAAGAATTTTAATGCAGGACAGAGCCCATATTTCTGTCCATTCCCAGTTCTGTTAACGCAGTATGTTCTGCTCTTTTCCACTCATACTACAATAGAGAATCAAGCTTTTGGTTGAGATTATTAACGGAGGATGCAGCACATCTCAGGAAGGGTTCTGAGATAGTTCAGCATTCAGCGTAGGTTACTGAAGAGTTAGGTTGCAACTGATACAGAGATCACAGCAAGTAAGGCAGTCTTAGTTACAGTCCTTCATGTCATACCTGTTCCCTAGCTAATGACCCCCTTACCTCCTTTAATTTCTTTGTCTTTTTGCTGTTCTTCTGCCTCTAGTTGCAGAAGAAGGACTGTATATCCAGGTTACCAGTCAGGCTTACAGGTGTTTTGTTGCTTCCCTTTTAGCTGTTGGCCCATATGATTTTGACTTGCTGTTGAAACTCAGTTGGCACTTCTTGAACTCACAGCTCCATTTTGATTTCACCTTGTCATCACACTGCAAGGTACACAAGGCAGGACCATGACAACAGGCTTTGGTCATACTTACAGCATGGAAGCTATTCAAATCTGGAACAATCATAATGTTCATGTGGGCACTCATATCTGCCTAACAAAACCACGATTTTACACTGTTGAACCCAGTAATGGTGCGCTCATGGTTCTGCTGTAAATCTTGAAACCTGGGTCCATTCTCCATTTGCTGCAAACTTTTCTGATCTGAAACAACACAGACTCAGAAAGATACCTGTGCTTTGAAAAAAAGGGAAATGCGGTAGCTGAGTAGTACTTCTGCTGACACTTATGGAGTAAATATGAGCATATAGGCACATAAAAATGGGATGTCTACTGAAGTGAGTTTTTCTACATGTGGATGTCCTTGATTAATAATGTTACTCATTATTACACAGCCAAAGAAAAATACAAACAACACAGTACTGTGTTTGCATTTCACTGTCTGTCTAAGCCAATGACTGACTTAAAAAATAGACAATGTTACAGCATTCTGCATAATCTTTGCTTGCACCCATAGCGCTAGTACAGAAAAGAGGAGGGAAAGAAAGGGAAAGGGGAAGCTATATAAAAGAGGATAATCTCAACAATCAAAGCACAAGGGAATTGCCTTTACTGCAACAACCAAAGAAAAGTGGAGAAACTGAATCCAAAAGCAATGTACTGTAGCCAGAGGTGTCAGAAGTAATATCATTTGACTCAAGCTTGACAATTCAGTGCAGTGGTAACTCTCTTCTAAACTTACTGCCTTTGTACATTTCTCAGTGCAATACTATTCTTCTGTTCTATTATAGAAGCTGCATGTGCATCAGTGTGTCTCTTTCCCTTTAGTTTCTTTTATGGTTATGACTAGTGTGTAATGTATTTTTCTCAGTGTTCCCCCTGTAATGATCCCTGTCTCCCACCAAGTCCACAGTGTAAACAAGATGTGACATTACTGCAATGCAGCCATGTTTAAATTGAAATATCATAGGAAGGACCGCACGCTTCAGCCCTCTTCTTTTACAGTACTGAAGAGTTATGTATGCAATAGTCATTGTTTACTACTTTCGTATGAAAACGATGAATGAGGGGATGGTATTTAATAAAAGCTTTTACAGCTGATAATCAGGTGACGAATCATAGTCATGGCTTTTGCAAAATACTTTAAAATAAAGCTGCATTTGTCATAAAGCAGATAAGCACATTTCTGTCTTGTTTAATAGGTAAATATGATATCTACAAGCTTCTTCTGGTTCTGTTTTAACTTTCCATAAAGAATAAAGGTTTATGTGAATTTAAAAAAAAAAAAGTGTACAGAAACAAAACCCAAAGAGCAGCTGCAAGGTTGATCTTTCTCTACACCACAAAAGGGAGAGAAAAACTTGCTGCAATAGTATAAGAATCCCATTAGTTTGTTAGGAGAAATTTCGTGCCAGATTGATGCAGATGGAGCACAGTGAGGCTAGACAACCAATCATTAACATAGAATAAAAGTATGGGATGCTGCAGTAAAGTCTGCCTCACCCACTGCTGTTGTAAGGTGGAGAACAAGGCCTGATGAATGTAAATGAATAGCAATTATGGCCCACACCAACTACTTTTAAAGCATCTTTTGTCTGGTTCAACTTAATATGAACTGACTATATACTTCCCTGTTCCCATATCAGGGGGTAATTCTGGTACTGTCCTTATATACATGAGTTAGGACAGGGAATGAAAAATCCTTTAATTTACTTTCCTCCACAAAGGAACAAGTTCTCTTATTATTCTTCATACCCTTAAAAAAACAAACAAACAAACAAAAAAAAAACCCCAAAAAACCAACTAGACAACCTTTTAATACACTGATTATAAATATACACAAATGGAAGTTAATACTCAGGAGAACTGAGGCAGATGGTAAAATACGGTCAGCTGTCTTCATCCAGCACTTCCTCATGATTCTTCTACCTCACTACTTTACTATTGTACGTTACCATGCTATTCTACTATTTTAGATCACCAGCATACAGGTACTACTGTTTTTATTCATAACCCTTTGAATCCCATCCCACCCCCCCATATTGTCTTTTTCTTCCTTCCCTCCAGATAACTGTGGCTTTTGCTACAGAAGCCTTTGCAAAGTTAATTCTAAAATCCATTAATACTTGTTTATCGAGTTATATTTAATAGTTCCCAGTCACCATCAAAAAAGAAAGACTATCATGTGGTTTCAGAGTAAAATAGATACTGAATTAATATGCAAGTAATAAGAAGAAATACAAACCATAGTAAGAAGTGTTTGAAACAGTTTTAATCAAAGTTAGAGTGTAGAAATACTTGTGTTACTCATTATTTTAGCCTAAAATTTCATAGACTCGTCTTGGCAAATGAGGCTGAAAAGCATTCGTGGAACGATGTAATCCATTCCTATGACCACATCCCAAAACAGTTATAAGTAAATCTTTCCAGACAAATGTTGTCTAACCTCCTCTGATGGTGGAGGTTCTGCAGCCTCCTCAGGCAGTGTATTCCAACAGGTAGCTATCGCTACCTTCTTATTTCCCGCACAATCTCCAACTTTGGTTTCTCTTATTATAGTTTAATATCTTACTTCTCTTATGCTCCATGAACACTAAGAATAATTTCTTTCTTTCCACTTTACTGTTCTATTATTTTAATGTAACAGAAGATGGTTCCCTAAACTATCTCTGTTTATCAGCCTGAAGAACAACAGTTCCTTCTGCTGTCTCTTGGAAGGTATTATCGCTATAGCTTTCTTGATTCAGTGATCTTCTCCTAATTCTTCCTAAGTAATCCATGTCTCTCTTCGAGCGATACAAAGGAGAGTTGCACCCAAACTGCTAACCTATATGTAGCTGTAGAGTAACACATATATAAACCTTTAACCTCTTTTTCATTTAAGTTTCTGAAATATTCGAGTGCAACTACAACACTCATTATACTCCTCCATCAGTCTTCAGAGTCTGAGCATAATATCAATACCTCAGTCATTTGGAACACTTCAGAAACCAGACAGACAGCCTGAAGTCCTCACTATTTGTGTCATTCCAGCTTTTGGGTTAGTAATGGACTGATGAAGAAACAGACCTCTGGAACTGATCTCCAGAGGAGTGCAAGTATTACAATAAAGATACAGAAATAACCAGTCCTCTGATTAAATTATATAATTCTGAACGGGGTGTTGGAGACAGAAGTCCTGACCTGGGGAGAAATGAGAAAAACCTGGTCCCATTCAGTCTAGAACAGTAATATCTATTAGCAACTAACAACCTCATATTGAAGATAATTACCAGTTTGGTGTTTGGCATGAGGCTGCGTACTCTTTTTTCAGCTCCAATTTCTCATATTCACCTTTGATTCTTTTTCCCATCTTCCCTTAAATTTCTTATGCAGTTAGATATTATTTCTATGGCTGTTTGTTTTTAAATTGCTATTGAATTTTCATATCAAGTCTTTGAATCTCCATAAAAAATCTCAAAAATGTCATCAGAAATATGTGTCCAAGGTAAAAATTTTGGAAAAATATAACTTTGCGCCAACTCCGTTGAGTATTAACATAGCTTTAAAAAAAAACACCATTGAACAGGTCCTTCTGCCTTTCACTGCTAACAGTTTCAAGGAGAAGGAATTAAAGTTCTCTGTATCATATTAACGATGACTTCATTCATGATATCTGGGTATTCTTATTCTTTTAATAACAGTCTGCATTTGCACAGATAAGCTAAGTCTTCCTCTCTTTGGGCTCTGAAACACTTACCTGATCATGTTACTTTTTTCCTTGGCACCAGTTCTTATATAGGCTACTATTACTTTTTGGAATCCTGTTTATGGTCTTAACTGGTAGATGAGGAAAGAGACCACCTGAGAGAAATAATCAGTTTTAGTTATCATCTTCATTAACTTTTCTTACAATTCTGTAATATTCTTTTTTTTAAATCTTAACTGTACAACCATTCTGATGATCATTAGTAGACGTTCCTAATTACCACTTCATTTATTGGTGGTCTTTCTTTTTCAAAGTTATGTTATCTACAGGCTTTATTTCTTCAGGTGGAAGTTTCCAGAGTTTTTAGCCATTTTGTAAACGTACATATATATTTATACACACAGAATTATTCAGGTATTTAAAGAGAAATTATTTTCTATTTAAACAAGGACACCACTTTCAGCAAAAATCAAACATAATTACAGTCTCCACACTTTCCCAAAGAAAAACTCCTGCACCCATACCCTCACTATCAATTTCAAGTTACCGTAACAGAGACTGTCAAGACAAACAAAACACCTCTCAAAGACCTGGAGAACTGATTTTCCAGAGGCAAGAAACCCATTCCCCGACTGCTCCCAGGCAGAGCGAAATACAGACTGCGCAGCTGCATGCAGTATTTGATTATGAAGGAGCGAGTTAGCATCACTGAATGCAAAGATTTCTCATTCTGAGTTTTCAGGCTGACTTGGGCAGCACAAGCCACACTTTTGAAGTTGAAGAGGAGTTTACATTCAGTTCTCAGTCTCTTCTTGACTGTTATGCTTAGGCTGGTAACAAAAGTTGTGGAGAAACTGGCACTGTGCTCTTGTGCACTGGACTGAAAGAGCTGTTCGTTGTTTTAGCCATATGATAACCCTTTTGAGTAGATCAAAATTAGGACAAACAATTTACTTGTTGTTGCTTTTGTTTGGAAGGCAGAACTAGCAAATAAATTCATAGTACTATACTTTGATAGCAAATAAGGGTAACTGAGACTGTGGTATGATAAGTTAAACAATTTCCAGCGTAAATATTTATTGTAAGCACTGATAAGAAATGTTATAGTATTATCATACTCTCATTGACCTCTCTCTATTCAAGCTGCTGTTGAAAACTTGTCTGTTATAAAAGAGCAAAGATTTCTGTTAGAAAACAGAACAATGAGGAAGTATTTTAATAAAATTGTGCTTTATCATTCAACTACTTGGCCTACACAAGGCACACTTCTGAGGAGAGATAAATGGTATTGAACTATCATCAACTCCAACTCCAATATCCACATAAAGATTCACGTAAGAGGAGCCTGAATCCTTCTTCAAGTTGACAGAGGTCTGTGGGACTTTGTAAAAACAGGAGAGATCTTCCTAAGCAGATGCTCCTCCTGGATCACAGCTTACTTTTAAGTGGTAAGTGTACAGTCCAGTTCTACCACATCAGCTATTTCCAACATGATTGCAATGGCAAATGTGCACATTCAAGAAATGTCACCTATTACTGTCTTAGCAGATGATGTTGGAAAGCGAGAGTCTGCACGAACAAGCCCCTATGCATGCACTTCCCTGATAANGTTGGAAAGCGAGAGTCTGCACGAACAAGCCCCTATGTATGCACTTCCCTGATAATCCCACTGACCCTGAGGGGTCTCAGAGTACAAAAAGCCTCTGCATGAATGAACTTGCTGCGTCTTTGCTTGGGTTTCTGTCATAATATCACATATACTTTTACTTAAGCATGGCTTGCATCAGCTGGGACATTTACATGGTAAACTACATTTTATAAAAGTACTTTGTGATTTCTTTCTCTTTGGCAGCATTGTTGGTCTCCATGGAACCACCCCCACAATTACATTTAACAGCATTTAGCAATATCTGTGATATTAGAACTATAGGGACCCATTTTTTTTTTAATTCTACTGTAACCTGCCATTGATACACAAGT
This sequence comes from Himantopus leucocephalus, assembly GCA_003993805.1. Lineage (NCBI taxonomy): Eukaryota > Metazoa > Chordata > Aves > Charadriiformes > Recurvirostridae > Himantopus > Himantopus leucocephalus. The sequence continues at coordinate 97,736,505 of RSEF01000002.1, forward strand.
ATTTTTAGTTTCTTTATTGTCCAGTGAGAAATATAATCAGATTTTTATAATCAATAACACAAATGTTATTTTAATGACATCAGCATGGGGTCATGGATTTCACGTTGCGACTATGTACTCTCTAGGATTCCTAACTGAATGTGTTTCGAAAAGTGATTTCTTGAGTTTTTGCATTAACATACACAATTCCCTTTCTGCAGAATGTTGCTGTATTTCTTTTCCTGCTTGCATATAACAGCGTATAAAATCTGAGGCCAAACAATGAAATAGCAGTCTAAAAGGTTAAGGAACCTTTGATCAGGGTATTAACGTCTCTGTTCACAGATGAACTGTTGTGCTTCCAAAGTTTTATACTAAAAGTTAATATGCTTAAGATAATCAATCTCAGCTGCACTAGACCTTCAGTAATTTTGTTTCTATCATCAAACAAGCCTTATGGGGTTGAATATAGTGGTAGTTCATAATGAAGCACTTCATATAGAAGCAGCTGTCTCCTCACCTGTTTCCCAGCCCATCTAGAGGCCGAGAGAAATTCTTCAATTTAGCAAGCAAACTTAAGTCATTATTAGAAATGACAGGGAAACCTGATGAAATTGTACTTTCAATTGGAAAACAAAATTGCAATCAGACCAACATGATTTCCTCATGGTCTGACCATGCTAATGCCAAGTCGAGACATGGGCAAATGTATTTAAAAGTCATAATGGAGTATTACCATGCAATCTCTTTTTACTGGCCCTTATTAATATAAAACTTCAATTTGCATGTAAATGCGGTCAACTTTCATATCATCAAAATACATGAGGCCTGGGAAAGTAATGAATTGAAGTTTGATGCGGCAATTACTGACGTTTATAAAGAATTTTAAAGAGGTCATTCTAGCCTTGGCTGAGAAAATGAGGAAATCAACAGGGAATATTGTCAATATAGCAACAGTGGGAGTTGGAGTCAGTCCCAGGTGTTATAAGGCCAGATGATGATTAATAGAGAGGGAGTATGAAGCCTTTCACCCAGAAGGACTGGGCTGGACCTGAGGCTCAATAACAGAGCTCTCATGAAAAGGTTCTTGCTGGGTTCCCACTTTAGCTGCCTCGAAATGTGTTCCAGAGGGAATAAAGTAGCAAGTGTTTATGAGAGAGAGCAGTGCTGAAGGTTTAATTGGGCTCCACATCCTTTCAGCTCCCTTCAGTAGTTGATATGCAGTTTAACCTTTTTTTCCCCACCTCAGATACTCCAGTGCCACTGGGATTTTAATAAGGCACTAACTTGATAGCTTGGAAAAACACTGACTTCGTTGCTAAATTGAGTTAAACTGCCTTGTGTCTTAATGACAACTTATAAATCTCTTGATTTATAAACAAAACAAACAAAAACCTAGAAAATATTTTCATCTTTCTGAAACATTTTTTTAAATCTAAAAAAATGGTGGGCTTTTTTCCCCCCCTTCTTTCCCTGTTCACTTAAAAAATTCAGATGGAGGAGAAATTTAAATGAGTGAAGAAAGCAATGCAGAAATTAAAACAGAGCTATACAGTTGCACTTCTTTAAAAGCAGATCCCACTTTTATGAGGCTAAAGCATTCAAAGAGTGAACACAGCCTTATGGTATCTCGTGTGAGGAGGTCAGAACAGGGAGGAACTGGGTTTTGGTAAAATCATGAGCTAGTGATTGGAGTCTTGCCACCACGTAATGTCGTGCATTTTGGTGTAGTTGCTTATGCAAACCTAAAATGAATGAAGCATATCCAAGAGGCTGACTTTCCAAACCAGCAGTTCCTTACGTACACCCAGCAGTGGGTGTCAGCAACTACATACAGAGCCCAGGACAGCGAAGGATCAGGCCCCAGGTTTCTCTTGCTGGCTCAGGCTGACATGTTCTGCGTGGTGGTAACCAACTGACTTCAGCATGCTGTGGCTTAGTTTTCCCATCTATAAATAGAATCCTATAATGTGTTTGTCTTCACAGGATTGGGGATGAAGCTTAATTAATAAATGTTTATTAAGTGCTTTTGGATCTTAAAGTAGACAGTAATAAATATGTTTCTAATTTCTTCGTGGATTTTTTTTTTTTTACTGTTCTCATTAAAAGCAAGCCACATAGCTGGTAAACTGTTTCTTCTGCACAAATAAAATCAAGGTCACTGGTAAGGATCAAGGAAAAGTAAATAATGGAATAAAATCAATTCATCTACAGAACAAGATTAATTTGAGTTTTCTTAATTCCTTCTACTCCTGTTTTCTCCTTTTGTTTTCCAAACCTAATTTTCAGTTACACTATTTCAAATAAATCTCCAGATTAGTTAAACATTTTAGGATACAATAATTAAAGTAAGATAAGCAATTACGTTCAAGATGCCTTGGATGCTACAATACATTATTTTTATAGAGAGAGAATAAGCTCCAATGAAGTTTAAGAAGAAGTAAGCAAAGAATCTGACCAGCACTTTGAAATGTTTTTATAAGAAGTATTTTTCATCATCACTTCCAATTTTCATAGGAATGCATTTTCAGCTCTGTGGCTCAAGTAAACATTTGAAAATGTTCACTGACAAACTGAAATTCTCAGAGCAAAGCATCTCTTTCCCTATTACTTTACCAGGCTTATAGACAGACTATTGTCCCGAGGGATGGTATGGTAAATCAATGTTTATATTTCTATAACCCTTGAGACTCCTTGGCTTAAACATTTGTAACTCTCAGTAATCTGGATGGTGAGTGATAAAGAGACTGCTGTTATTACAAAAGGAAGGTTGAAAGCATTAAAGAGGCAACATTTATGGTCTGCTACACTATTCTGGTTTCCTAATCACTTTCCTGATATATTTACAGGATCCAATACATATGTGGGGAAAGGTATAATTTTTCAGTAGGCCTGAGAACAAGAGTGAATACTGGAAAAAAAACCCAAACAAGACTGCAGGGAAGGTATGCTAAGCTTTGCATAAACTTTAGGAATAAGGATTTCGCTATTCTATGAAAGAAGGGTACCTCTATGCATGTAAAAGAATGATCAATCATTATTAATATAGTTGGATCTGCATTACCTGGTATTTTCTTCAATGTTTGACACCATAAATAGTTAAGAACACTTAATCTTGTTGAAAAAAGCCAGAAAAATCTCTTTTTAAGGACAACAGTTTTATGATTGTAATTCTTGAAAAGCAAGTAGATAAGGTAAGAAAAATCATGAGTTCCAAACGATTGAATCACCAACTCATGTTAGATGGGTGGTAAACTAGACTTGTGGGCAAAATAAGTTCAGAAAACGCTGTGAAACATTTTTGTTTCTTTAGCTGGCAAAATATTTCTGCAATATGATACAAATTAGGGAAAAATACAAACCCTGTTTTGCATATAAACATATTTTTGAGAAGTAATAGCAGTATAGGGAAAAATTATCAGATAGTAAAGTGCCACATTTGGAGAACATTTCATGCAGAGGGACTTGTTGACAGACCACAGGTTCCACAGATAACAGAATTCCAAACATTTGCACCTATAGAATCTAGGAAATACCACCTAGCGACATTTTGAATCAAGCACTGAGGAAAGCACTGAGGAAGCAGTGACATTTTGACACAAATGTTGATGCCACTTCAGAGGAAAAATGACATTAAGTCCATGGGACTAGACTAGCATGGAGTCCTCAGCACTCTTTCACTCTACAAAACTGTTCTTAATGACCCTCACTGAGTGCTAAACTATGCACCGTCAGAGATACCTGGGTTCTTATATCGTTGGCATGAAAAAGCTCCATGTCACAGTTCCCATTTCCCAACATGACCCCATGACTGATGACCACTGCCACCAGTTCTGGGAGAGCATATCCCTATTTCTGATTGTAAATGAGTCTCTGAGCACCAGAAACACAAGAGCCTCAGAGCCATAAAGAGCAAGGAGGAAACCCAGTTGGAAGAAACTCTAGTGGGAAGAAGCAGACGGAGAGTTCTAGTCATTATTGATCAGATTATTTATTCATTCATGTTATGCAGTCAATAGACAGGAACAGAACTATATCCAGTTAACAGGGACTAGAAACTTCTGTATGAGCTTATTCACTGCCTTGACCTTCATAAATGATGTCAACATAATCTGCCTGAGTAAGGCGTGATCTGGTTTTGACTAACCTTCCTGGCTTATTAGGGATCTTAGGAAGAATTGAGGACCACGCATTTCCTCTCCATTCACCTTTATATCACAGGAGAGTTTAGGTGCCTGAACATCAGCCTATCTATTCAGACTGCAGTGCATCTAAGCACGCAGAGAAAATGCCTCCAGAACATAAAAAGAACATAAACCAAATTTTGGCTCTTTTGTAAAATAGTCTTGGGACTTATTTTGACTTAAATGTCTTTGGCATTTACTCAATACTTGAAAACCACCATGTTGAATCAGGTTGTTTGAATCCTTCCCTGAGATTCAGATAGCTGTGATTTAGAAAATAGAGATTGAAAATATTAGAAAAGCAAAACAATTAATCTCTAGTGGGGAATTGTCCATTTATTTCAAATGTTAACACTTATACACAGGTAGGTGGCCTCCTGTAGTCCAGCAGCATAAAAGCTCATAAATAGTCCAAACATTTGGGCGTGATGTACATAATCGTATCTGCAAAGTCCTAGGGATGGCATATGCACATTGAAATGATCACAAAATGAAGAAGGAAAGCACAAACAATTATTTTTCAGGTCCACCAGTAGGTGATATGCCTGTCTTGGATCATGTGCAGCATATCTTGATCAGTCATCCTCAGTGCAATCGCAAGAAAAAAAAGCTGAAAGGCACTGGAAGAAGGAATTTTGTTATACATAAGAAAAGATAAAATTTGTATAGAGGAATGATGGCTAGACAAGGCTGGTCCCAGGCAAATTGCTGAACCTAACGCATATTTTACCCTTTCCCTTTAAAAAAGTAGTAATTATTTCATCGCTAATTCCCACAGTACTACCTTTAATCTCCACAGTATTCCTTTATAGAGCAGATAAACAGACAAACACATGAAGTTTCCTTTGGATTCTTTTGCACACTGATATTTTGCTTCTCAAAACAATCATTCACACAAATTATCATCTAAACTCACTGCAAGCAGAACTTCTTATCCTGGCTTCCATTGGAAAGTCTTCCTTCACAGTTCTCCTCCTCTTCCCTCCTCTACTCCACTAAGTTTTACTCCTTCAGACCACCTACCTAAATGGCTCTCAAGTTTCTTTGCTCTTCCACTTCATTTCATGCGTCTTTTACTCTGACCCTGCTCTCCACCTCTCTATACGTGCATTTTTCTTGCTCTGTAGCTATTTCTTTACTTCTTTCTATTACACACTTAAATAGATGTCTCACATACTGTTAGGCTCTTCTAGCCTCTTTTTCTTCCTAATCAGGCTGCTTTCCCAGTCTAGTTTCTCTTCTTTCTCCACCACCCCTTCTTTCTGCCTCAGATGTTCTCTCTGCCTATTCCTCTCCTTCTCTTTTTTTTGTTCTCCTTTTTCCCACTTCTCTATCTTTTACTGCCTCCAAATTCTTCCAGCTCAATTACTGAATCATCCGATCTCAAGGTTTGATTTCAGGACCCATGAAATATGCGACATGATGTGCAGAAGCAATCCTTGCTGTCTCAAGGATTATTCTTTTCCAAAAATACGTGTATACACTTTAAGATAACTAAGAGTTTTAAAAGAGAATTATTTATGCTATGCTACTGTAGAGCAAGATAACAAAGTTATTAAAGAGATAAGACTGTCAATGTCCTTTCGAGACCCTAAGTCCATATGGCACAGTATGTTTTCTTCAGCAGTGGTGAACAGAAGATGCTTGGAGAAGAGTCAAAGAATAGAGCAAGGATACAATGATACTTTCTGCTCTATTCTCCACTGGGGGGACTACGCCCATATTGACTTTGTGTTGGGTTCCTTGGCTGAAGAAGTCTGGCTTAGCAGGTTTACACACTGACCTTNACAGTATGTTTTCTTCAGCAGTGGTGAACAGAAGATGCTTGGAGAAGAGTCAAAGAATAGAGCAAGGATACAATGATACTTTCTGCTCTATCCTCCACTGGGGGGACTACACCTATATTGACTTTGTGTTGGGTTCCTTGGCTGAAGAAGTCTGCCTTAGCAGGTTTACAAACTGACCTCTGNCTTAGCAGGTTTACACACTGACCTTTGACTCTATGGAGTTCATCTCTCTGTGATGTTACAGGACTCTTGTTTCAGGAACTAATAATAAGAGAAGCATCAGGTTTGTTCCTAGCTGAGTGGGAGAAGCTATGTTAAGAGCTGGAAGGGCAGGTAACTCTGCATCAATACACAGGTTCGGTTGGTTACCACTAACTGTGAACTGGCCTCCCAGTGATGCAATGGTAGGTTTTGTTATGCCTCTCATATGCTTAAAAGTCACAATTTTCTCTGATCTTAACACATCTTAATCCTCATTTAGTAGGTGAGCTGACCTTGGAGCTCTGGTTCCTCAAGGCTCAGATGCTGGAGCTTTTGTTTGCAGCATTCAGTTTGGTGGCACTGGGCAGCCAACGGTGCTTCAGATGAGGTCTGTTGCTCTTTACTCAGCTTTTGCTCTTTACTCAGCTTTTTCATCACTGTTTCAGGTTACAATGCATTTAGACCTCTGGAGCTTCCTAAATGTTAACCTGCACTAGTTACTCTTTTCAGTGGTTTTATGAAGTGCCTGTAGAAGCCCAATAGGTTCTGCAATATCAGAGACTTTCTACAGTTCTAATCTTTAGATCAACCTAAATGATAGTTTTTCAGTGTAACAAAAAATTTTCCCATGTCGCTGTTGTACAAAAGCTGTTTGTTTCATTAAGAATTT
>RSEF01000002.1:97743335-97762329 GCA_003993805.1 Himantopus leucocephalus
TTTTTTTTTTTTTTTTTTTCCCTGCTGTATATTAAGCCCAAACACAAATGAATACTTCATCTGTTTGGTGAAAAAGCGCAGTCATTTTCCTCCAGAAGATCCCAGGCAGACATTCATACAAAAGATCACAAAATATTTTCAGATTTTATAACTATCATAAAGTGAGCATTCTTTGGATATGGACAAATATGATATTGTATATCTTAGAAATTTGTCAGCTAGTGTATGCAAGATGCATTTTTCTCTCTCCTCTCCCATTTCTTCTATGCTTATTAGTTGTATAGTTGAAAGCTTTTGAATCCCTATTCATGGATGAGGGACACAGTTTAAGAGATGTTATATGTTGATGTAATGGAAATACAGTTACAGCAAGTACATGTGATATAGCTAAGCTGAATATATGGTATACCTAACCTACATGATTACAGCATAAATATATTCTGACAAAAGAACGGTTTCTGTCCCAAAGACCTTACAGTGTAAACAGAAGAAGAACTCATTAAAAACCAAACAGATTGAATGCAAAGAAGCACTGGCTATAACCAGCAGCATGAAAAGCAACAATGACAGTATCTCAGCTTTCTCAGCACTGAAGTACATAGGTACATAGGTAGCACAAGTAAGGAGATATATGAGGAAGGACAATGATCTCTTTCCATTTTTATTTTTTTTAATGCATAAATTAGTCTAGCAAGCCAAAGAAAGACCAAATACCCATTTTTTGAAAGTTATATAGCACCCCTCACCAGTTCTGTGATTATTTCTTTCCTAAGACCCCTCTATATGTAACTGTTTGGTCTAATTCCATTCTTGACCGTGGGACTGACTCTGATTATAGAAATATTCAGACGTGTTCTCTCTTTTCTCAGTCTTAACTAGTATCTTTGTCTCTCTAGAAGCAGAATATAGTCTTGCTTCTAACTGGCATGATAATCTCATTGCCATTACTATGTCATGGTTTATCAAGCTTTTAATTTGTGAACCACTGATCATGATCACAGGCATTTTGAACTACTGTGGAAATTCATATCTTTGCATTTCGTTTTGGCTTGAAGCTGACCATTAACAATTTAGTCTCCTTCCTTGACTGCCTCTGAACAAGGAAGATTGTGTTAATTGTGTGTTTTTCACAGATTTCAGAAGTAAAAATAAAACACGATCATCATCTGTGCAGTTTAAGTCTGACTTCAACATTAATGATATTTGGATTAATCTCCCATGGTTCATGTGGGCAAGAAGCTAACCACAAAATGTTAGTATTCTTTAACTTTTTTCACTCCCTTTGCATGACATAACTCTTTACAAGACGCCTTGCCTTTTCTGCATTTATCACTTTTGGCCTAACAGTATGCATATGGTCCCTAGTGAACACAAAACTCAGTTTCTCAATCCATCCCAATGAGATCCACGGGAATACTTTAATAAGAAAAATTGTCCTGGCAGATTCCTTCTACAGAGGTGAATACCTCTGGATGAAAGGGAAATGGTACTTTCCTTGAGAGGGACTGCCAGTCAAGTCTACAGTGAGTTCCAGAACTGTCTTCCAGTTTTTTGATAGTTCTGTTGTGATCTTGTAACTTGAAATGATCACCTATAAGCAAAGATCTTATAGCTCACCCCAGTGCAAGATACTCTTAAATTTCTTTAGACAGCAGCTACTGTTTATAAAAGACAGGAAAAGTAAGGATAATGGAAGGACATGTGTTATAGTAATGCAGTTATCAGACTGACGATGAAGATAATTTTGCAGTTGTTCTTCTAGCCGGCATTGATTTTATGCCATGCTGGGGTAAAACAAATAAATAAACAAACCACACCAACAACCCCCCAACCCCCAAAGAAAAACCCCAAAAACAAAACACACAAAAAACCTAAACTGAAACAAACACTTTCTGGCTGGTGAAATCTTCAGTGACAGACCTATAATATGCATTCTGACTGACTCTTCAGTTTCTACAGGGAATGTGATCTGCACCCACAAAAACTAACAAAAATATGCAAACAACCTGAGTTTTCCTACAGACATTTTTTGTATGTTGGTTTCAGAAATTACAAGACTTTCAGATGTATACAAGCTCCATTAAACAACTTTTACAAAATGCTGATGGTTTCTATATACAGATTACAATTTTCAGATTTTTTTAGAACCTTAAAAAAAATGTTCAGCCCTGGAAGATAAAGAGAACTTCTTTATAAAGAGCACAACTTTATAAGGCCAGTCAACATGGACGGTACTGTTCTTAAATTGCTGTTTATAAATACGAACATTTTGAAGCCTGATGTTTCTTATCAAAAGCTATAATGAAGTCAGTCAAGTTTTTCCAGTTAGTGGACTCAGACTTTAAATGAAGGTCTAAGTCCATATAGTCTGTCCACTGCGATGGAGTTTCTTGGTATCCAGTTTTCTGCTTGTATGTGCTATGTAGTGGTTTTTTTTGAAGGAATGTGGATGTGCAGAAGGGAGGAAGATAGATGGAAACATGACTGTTTCCTCTGTCCTGGTTGATTTATGTTACATATGGGAAAACCCAACAAACGGAGAGAGCTGGGGGTGTGAATCTGGGAGAAGTTCTAGGCAGGCAGAATGGAGAGAGCAGAGGCAAAGCAAGCAAGAAACCTGAAGCGCTTGAACATGCTGGTGGACTCTGAAAGGAGCAGGGTCCCTGCTTGCAACAGAAGACAGACCCGTAACCAACGTGAGATGTGAGGGACGATGGAAAATGAACAGGTTTTTCCTGTTGTACTATGAGGTATTCTGCAATAAGTGAGAGGCTGGGAATCCAACAAGAGCTGCTGGACTAGAAATAAGAAGGGAACACAAGAGTGAACACTGTGGGTGAGGGAACATTTGCTTTCAGTCATTTTGTTTACTCCCTTACCCCGAGAGGCTGAAATTATTGTGATTCTGCTTTCTGGCCAACCTGAAACCAGCAGTGTCGCTACCTTATTAGATATTACTGTTTCAAAGAAGACTCTGTAAAGATGACAAGCATGGACCAAATACATACCCCTTCAGCATAGTTTTCCTGATTCCTTGTGTAGTACTTCTGGTTTTGCTGGTACAATTCACTGTTATACAGTGTCACTAGAATATTCTGTAACACAACAAAAATTGAAAACTTGATAATACTGATAAGTGAAACACGTATTAGTTGAGATTTGTATTGAACTCCATATAAAAATAAATAAGACAAGGAATTCTGTACCGATTGCATTATTCCTTTTCATATTTAATTCAACAAAACCACTCTGTTTTAGAATCCACTTCTTACAGATATGTCAATGTCTTCAGGATTCAGAACTACTTTGTAACATAAACCAGAAAGTGTTGCTATAGAATTGAAGTAGTGTGCTGCCAAGTAGCGATGCCTTTGTGGATAAAATAGTTTTATTTTATTCTTTTGTGCCAACAAAAAAGACATCAAAATTATAAAAGTAACTTTACTATAATATTAATGAATTCTATTGAATTCCACATTTTCATTACAATTTTTCTGAGGATGAAATCTACTTTTTAGTTCTGCAAATATTTTTCATGTTTGGTATGTTTGTCACAGCCATATCATCCCAGCACTGGCATAAGAGCCTAGATTTCATAGCATAAGATTTTATTTTTCATTCATCTGTCAGTATCAGTTGCACCAATTTTCCCCTTTTTTTCTTTCTCTTGCTTTACTGAATCTTAGTTTCATTGTATTATTTTCTTTTTCTGTCCCTTTCTTCTTTTCTCTACAATCCTCTTTTCATCTTTCCCTCCTTTCTTCTACTAATTCCTATATTTCCTAATCTTGTCCCACTTTCTCACCCTTTTGAATCAGGGGAAGAGGTTTGCTAGGCAGAGCAATTCTCTGTGGAAACAACAGATAAGAGAAAGAACAAAGGGTATTTATGCAAAGGGGTTTTCTTCTGCATGACGTTTAACCCTTCAAAGATCAGCGAGGCTGATGTCCATGCAGTTAAGAGAAAAAAACTTTGACAGTCCAGAAACTTGACAAGCTGCTGGGATCAACCCCAAACCTTGTTTCAGAGAGAGATACGGAAAAGATTTCAGGATAATTGATAACCTGACACATTTTTTTTAAATATTTTCACATTGAGACCCTGACACTGTAGAAAATATTTTTACATTGAGAACCACACTTTTTACACTTGCTTCTACTGGCATGGCACATTTAGGTTATGACTACTTTCTATAATGTAAACAAAACCCTCATAGAGGCACCAGTTAAATAATCATCAAGAGGGTGCAAAATAATAACGAAAGAAAAAAGTTGCCATCTAAACTCTCTGTGAGTTAACTAGACTCAATATTGCTAAAGTTTAGTTACTATTACTATATATAAAACTGTCATTTTGATTAACATTACCTGTAATGCTTTGCAATGTCATTCTGCCTAGAGACAAATATATATGAGTTTATAAACAGGTAATTCTGTTTTGTTATTATTTAGTTTTTGTTTGTAAGAAACTCACCTTCTTGCAACACTGATGACATCAAGAGGAATTACTGTAGAATTCAAAGGCACTGCTTCTCTGTTGACAGTTTCAGCAGTGTATATTGTTTAATTTTTAATCTGATGAGCTATATGTGCAGCTAATGTAGTTTGCATTTGAAGTCCTTGGCACTCATTTATTGTACTGAAAATTTGGAATCAAGCTTAGGTTGCAAAACAGAAAAATAAATACGAGCTTGAAATGTTAATTAAAGAATTTATAGTTAATCTAAAACAAGTTGGAAATACTGTAGTATAGTTGCAGTTATTTTTAAATCTCCCACTGTAATAAATGTGACTGGTTGACACCAAACCAAGCAGTGATCAGAATGATTCTCTCTTCTAACAATGGAGTCTAAATTATAATGATATTAATTTTACATGAGTATAAAAATGTATTTGCAGTTTGAGTGTAGAAAATAAAAAATATTATCAGGCCTCAAAATATATATTTTTTGAATGGTTTTCAAACATTGATATGAACACAGAATCCAACCTACATTCACAAATACGAACACAAACTCCAACCTACATTCACAAATATGCTGCTGCTCACAAAGTTTGGAAACACATGAATGGCCTTTCCATTCTGAGGCAAGCTGTGGAATTTCCAAGGAGAGATTCAAGGAAACGGGTTTGGGATGGTTCCAGTAACATGTGAGAAAGACTAGTTGCAAGTGAGAGAGTTTTTAAGATTTCTGAGATGCAAATAAGATGAGCTCAAATATTGTACACATCAGAGGGGCCAGAACTTCCTTTAGTGTGAAGACTTCTGTTTCTGTTGTATTTGACAAACTCTAGACAACTTTACATAATGTCAGTAATTTAACGTGCCATAAATAATATATAAAGCCACAACAGCCCACTTAAGGCTAATTCCACCATTTTGATTAATGTTTCTTCTTCTCTTCCAGTTGAAGTAGAATGGAGAGAACACATTAGCCCTGTTTCTTTGTTTCATTTGTGCACATAAGTTTATGTTATTGTGTGGATAGAAATGTGCTCGAGGGACCAAATCAGGAGTCAAGGTGCAACACACTTTATCTAGAGCAAAAGTCAAACTCTTCTTCTATCATCTACAAAAAACCCCACCTTTGTCCTCCTCATTCACTTAGACTACTGAGATTTAATTAAANAAAAAAAAAAAAACAACAAACCACAGAATCACAGCCAGCCTTCAGGAAAAAAATATTGCTCCAAATCACCATGCAAACCATTTTTTTAGAAGCCAGCACAGACGCTGAAAGAGAAACTTCTGATTCCTTGGCCATGCTGAAAGACTGATCTTGACAGTTATAGGAGAAGCAGGCCACAGATCTGAAGGTCCAGCAGCAAAATGTATGTGAAAATATCTTCAAGAGCTGTTCCTCCAGTAGTGACACAACAAAAGAAACACAACGTTTCACCAAAATTATATTTATCTGAAAACATTCAGATCACTGTGTTGGCTGTTCTGACTCACAACATCGTGCTCTTCTTCAGTACTGAAGGTTTTATGAGTGGAGACCAATGCAAATACCCTGCAAAGTGCAACAACAGGCAAGTGACTCTGAAGAAGCAAGTGTATGGTGGAGACAGCTTGTTCCAAGCTGATACTCTTGCCTAGAGGCAAATTTTTAGTTCAGGATAGGTCTGGGTCTTTTGGGAATGGACTTCGGAGATATTACAAAGACCTCAGAGTGAACAGTTGTATCCACCATCCTTGGACATTTTCTAGCTATTTTCCAACTGCCGTAATTCTTGAATCTCTCTGTGAACAGCAAAAGAATAAGAACGTATCAACTTTGCTACTGTTCCAAGCAGTAGTACTTCTAAACCGTTCTTATTTTTTCAGTTTCACGTTACTGGTGGAAAAGGGGATCAACCTAACTGGTTAAATGTAAAGACTTGTACTTAGTCTCAAGTTTATGATTTGTCATGAGAAAAATATGGTAAGATTTGCTTAAAAGATAAAAGGATGGCATTCCCTAATCAAAGCAAGTGTAAAACACAAAAAAAAAGCAGTGCCTTTCTGTTGCTGAGATTCAAGTTTTCTTGAAAGCAACCATAAGTGTGACATGACCGGTGATTTTTGCCTTCTGTTCTGTTCTGGACATTTGATTTTACGAGAACTGCATGTCTCAAGTAGGTTATGCACAGCATTATGCAAGAATTGGCTGCTGTAAAAACTTGCATAAACCTGGAGTAGGGTACTTTTTCACAAAAGCAGTCTTTATTATTTTCTGATGAAACACCTAAGCCTAATACTATCCTTTCTTAGTCCTGGGAAACTGTTGCTGTCAGTATTTTGAGGCAAGCAGACAAAAAATATCTTCTGAAGTGCATGAACAGCTTAAGCTTTTTGACAATATCATGCTCTCATAAAGTGATAGTTTTTACTTTGCAGGGACTAGAGAAAGTATTCTTGAAAAAATTTATTGAATCTCAGACCACTAATTAGGTGTTGAGAACTGACAGCTATATTATTAGTGGGGAGTATATACTTGTAATTTCTTGATTTGGTTTCCTCCTTGTGCTACTCCTAAGTCTGACCTAAGAGAGTGCTGTGTTTAGAAGCACTGATGTGTTTGTGGTAGCCACTCTTTTTTATTTCCTAGACACAACATAAAGGGTTTGGATCAGGCATATGGCATATGGCACATGACGTATGGCATATGTCTATGAAAAGAGACACAAGTGACTAGTTCAGACAGAGGCATCTAATTTTTACTTGCACAAGGGCAGATGGATTTCATCCATATTGCCTTAAAAAGAGAAAATGCCCTCATTTTTTAACAATATACAGAATAAGATCAAGTAACTAAAAGAAAAAAAAGTATCGCTGTGGAATTCTTAAAAAGAAAACAAGATATTTAGAATGAAAGGGAAAATACTTTTGCATTAGCCTCAAAAGTAGGCTATTTAAACAATATTTTGACTTGTATACATGTTACAGGGTTTAGAATTTTAAGGTAAACTTAAAAATATACATTGATATTTCTGGTGTGGAGGGTCAAACTCGTACGAACAAGACTTATTGGACGAGAGAGTCTGAAACTTGCATTCAGAAGCTGACAAAGAACTGTTGAGTCAAGGACTTGCTCCAGCCCATCACAGCATAATGATGTACCACATCTTTTAGTACAATGGAGTTCTAAACCGTAGGACTCAAGTGCTAGAAAACAAATAGAGGCTTATACCTCTTAAAGGAGCAATATGTGACTCTTCTACTAACTTTCTACACTAGTCCTGGGTTCAAGCTACTCTTCAACAGGCAAGCCTCGAAAATAGTTCGGATCAACACTCTGAACATGTAACATTTTATCTTTTCTTGCCATTATTTTTACTTTTTACACAGAAAATGTGTCGTCCAATGACACATACAGAAGTGAGTGTCTGTATTTTTCTATTGAGCTAAAGAATGATTTTGCTGACTTTTTGCTTATTTTGAGTCATATTCTATAGCTGTACTATGACACTTTTGGATTCACAAATCAAAATAAAATTTAATGAAATTTTTTTTAAGAGTTGTGGGGGATTGGAGAGGCATTCTGTGTGACTAAAAATAGCATTTGAGTTTTATAGTTCAAGAATAAAAATGGATGTTTTCTGGAGAAGCTAATGATGCAGAGGTAAAAAATAATGAAAATATATATTGTCATTACGATTATTTAAATTCCTTATCTCATCTAAATACCACAGGAAAACAAGATGGGGAAGAAAAAACAGAGGTCATCAATTTAACACTTCTGCTTAGAGTCTTTACAAATTAGGGAAATATTCAAGAAAACTTATTTTATTCACCCACCTACTGAAGTTCAAAACCCAGAGTTCAAAATGCAGGACAGAAAGAAAAACTTTCTCCAACTTAGCTAAAACACAAGAATTAAGAATCTGTTTTCATCCACTGTAAATGGAACTATGCAAGTTTTGTCTCAGGTAATTATCTTCTTTCAGGGAAACTGTTTTCCAAATAAATGTTCATGATTTAAAGTTGAGAATAATGATTTCAGCTACCCCCTAAGACGATAGTACTGGATCAATAGGATTTACTAGTATAAAGTATTGTATCTGAGAAAGGTGAATATAATTTAAAATATTTTTTGTCTGTCTCTGAGGATTCATGCTTTGGTAGTTAAGTATACCGCTAGAGCTGGAAAATATATGATGTCTTTTTCTTGGGAAATTATAGTCCCTCAAGTAGAAAACAAATTTTACCCTCCACAGTACTGTGTCTTTTTATTGTTTAGCCAATTAAATAATATAATGTTTAAATATAACTCCTGTGAATTTTCAAATTTCACTGGTGACATTCCTGTTATCCCATGAGTCCTCAAAGGTAACCAGAGGAAAATTATTCTTAATTTGAGAACAGAAAAAAAAAAGTGGTTTAATGAAGTTTTCAAACTTCATATTTTATTCATATTTACTTCATACTCACAAATGATTTTGTTGGTAGAATGCACTGAAATACTTCATGAATTAATTCCCTGGTTTTAGATACAATTCATAATAGATAATCTTACTTTTACACTAAATTCTTAGAATTGTAAATCAGCAAAGCCAATACACAATGCAGTACAGTAGACAACAACAATCAAAGCAAAATAATAAAAAAAACCTGCATTCTGGTGATTGATACTGTATTTTTTTCAACAGAGGCCTCAGGCACTTTCAATTATACCCCACTCCCCTAGCTTTTCAGCTCCCATATGTCAAGAATACAAATGGCTGAGCAGCAAAATTCTCCCACCTCAGGTAGGAGAGCTAAGTCTTCCATACATTCTGTATTCTCAAAAAAATCTCTGCACTACTGGCAAAGTTCCACAGTCAGAAAGTGGTAGCACCGTTTCCTCAAACTCGTATGTGAAGGACAAGAGGACCAGAAGACAGTGATTGTAAGCTCACAGCGATATGCTGCGTTCCAGGCTCTACAAAGGCAATATCCTTTTCCCCATGATACAGACCCTATGCCATCAACTTGTGTGAAGAAGGTCATGGTTCGAAGGTCAAGTTTTTTACTTTTTCCTGACACCCACAAGAGCCAGCCCTTCCAAGAACAAACTCTGTTCTGTAAAGGAGTGGAGAAACGGCTGCTGATATCCACAGAGAAAGTCCCTGCGCCCCCAGAGAATGACATGAGTAGCACTCTGCAGCATATGGTCCTGTACGAAGAGCACACTGAAGGCACCCTACTTCAAATTGAATACCCACCAAGAAGGGGAGAGGACCTGGGAGAAAGAGATCATGACAGAAATCTTCATGGGATGGTGATCATGGTCTCTCACACTAAATGCACTTACTATTCTTCTTTACCATTAGTCCTTGACCACTCAAATGAAATGCTCTATTAAATTAAAAAATCAATGTGAAGATAAAAGAAGACAAATCAATTTATTCCCTTGGCACGGTGAGAGAAATTTTGTAAACTCCAGGTATAACTACATTTGAACTCCCAACAACAATTGCACATTTCAAATGCTGAAGTTGTTGTCCTGTCAGCAGCAGTTAACTTCGCAAGATTACCATCCATTAACAGATTGGGAGAAAAAAACCCAAACCCTTAAGTTTCCAGAGGTCAAAGATATAAGCAATTAATGATGCCAAAATCTTTCACGTTTTTTTTTGTGAGGGAGTCCATAGCAAAATAAGGTGTTCTTAATCTTTTCTTTATACACACATAAAAATATTCTGTTCTATACAGGAAAAAATAGTGAAGATTCATTGACAAAATATTTCTGGTCCTTAAAAATTACAGTCATTCACTCTGTGAATGACTAGATCATTAATAGGGATTTTTGCATGTGTCCTGCTTCAATGAGCCACCAAACATGCTTATTTAATTTCATTTCACTTCCATCACACTTAGGGGTTAGTTACATACCCCACTAGCATACTTTTTACTGACTTCAACTTCGTTATACTGGAGAAGTAGTTGAAGCAAAGTCTGTCATTTCACTGGTGCATCTGAAGTTATTTTAGAGGTGTCAAACATTAGCAGGCCCCGCCATTTCTGTTCTTCCAAATCTTTCCCACACTTGTCCTAGAAATATTGCACACATGCTGAATCCTTGCCTCATCCTCTGGCTGCTAGAAAACCAGTTGCTGTACTGTGTTGCTACTCGCACTCTTCTCTCTTGCTGTTGACAGAAACTTGCAATGAGTTCAATGAGATGGCTGAGAGTTCCCACATCTGGAAACCTAGAGCTGGTCAAGTCAGATGGTGTCAAAATTTTTGAGAAGCTGAACACATGATCAATGTAGGATTGTACTGCCCTCCTTTTATCAGTGATGTTACAGATGGTTGTGATTAGGTCATATGTGCCTTTCTTCTCTCTGAATCCACCCTTTAACTTCATGTGATCCTTCATCATATGGACAAGGACTTTGTTCTTAGGCAGAATCTGGAAGATGTTATGATTGTAATAACACTTTGTTATGCTGTCTTTTCTTTGCTGAGGGCAAAAAGATTACCTTTGTCCACTTATTTTTCTGCCTATCCCAACATCAGTGCAAATTTCTCACATGAGATCAGCTCTGATCACCAATTGCTTTTATCGGTTCTCATAACACATTAGCTACTGCTGTTCCTCTTTTTAAGGATAAGCACATACTTGGTTCCTCTTACTCAGCTAATAGCTTTTGCTCTGTTTTCTTTTTGTCATCATCCTATGTGGTGAATAGCTCTGATGAAGCATGTAGACTGATGCATTCAGCAAGATATTTAATATTAGTAGCTTTAAAGTCTGAGACTATCCTAAGGCCTACAGCCTGTCACAGCTTTGCAAATTCGCTCGTTCACTGTACTCATACAATGACAAACCATGACCTAAAGTTGTCTTAACATGTAGACATTATCTACAAAAGCAAAAATGAAAGAAAAGTTTTATGAGAATTGATAGGTAAATGTAATTACCAAATAAAGGGCATTCTTTACATCATTAAACTACTGTACTGGATTCTGAACTCATCCTGCTTATTGGTAGGTCATGACCTTGTGACTCCAGTAGGCTTGAGAAAAAGATAGCCCTTTGAAGTGGCGAAAAGGGAGAAAGCTGCATGTAGACATGCTTTATCCAAAATATTGTAGTTGGCTGTCCTTTTCCTTTCTGAATGACAGGGAGCTAAGCCATTGTTATGGCCTTCTGGTATGGTTATATTACCTTGTATTATTCACAACCTGGGCAGCAGAACCCTTCCAACTATTGATTCAAGTAATCCAGGTAATTGGCTTGAAGATATATGCATGGTGTGGCTGGTGGCATGTGACCAGCAATTCTTCAGGTTTTGTCTAAGTTGTGTCCTCCAACAAATCAACTTGGTTTGTGCAATTAGCAAAGCTCTTCCTTATATAACTGCCCTAGCCAATAGCCCTGAGCACATTCCTGTGTAGTAAGTACAGGAGAACCTGATGCTCCAGTCTCACCACTGCAATTTCTGCTTACCAGCTTCAATACAGTCATATTCAATCATTAAATTAAAGAATCATGAAGCGTTTACCCCATAGACCAAGCCAATCTGACATCAATGGTCAAAGAGAGTGGTTCTGGGTAGAGGCAAATGCTGGTGAAGCCTGGGAATAGCAGAACTGCAGGGCTGTTAATAGAAGCATAGACATAAGTATGGTCACAGATCACTCAAGTACACATTATGTGTGCTTTGTCACTTCCTACCATCCTATTATTACTTTCTGGCATTGTCTATTTACAGATAACTCCTTTGTGGGAGTATCTTGAATTTCTAGACTCTACTTAGCTGCCATAACTGAGTAATTATGACACAGGAACTACACTAGTCCTAGTAGGAGCCTTAGTTTGTGAATTGTCAACATTTACTTGGAGCGGTGTCAGTAGTGACGCAGAAAACAAACAAATGTTCAATCAATATTATTTTATTCTGTACTTGGAAGCAAGTAGGGCATTGTATTTGCATTCTTTATGAATGATGAACTACTTTCTAATCCATTAGTAAATGAAGAAATATGTCTAGCAGGAATAAATATTTTAAATCATCAAACCTAATTAATATGAGCACAAGAGGTGTTTGGGTTTTTTTAAAGATATCCTGTTGCACTCATAGCCCAATTATATTAATTTGTAATTAATCTTGGAATACTAGAAAAATTTCGGAGGTCTGGAAGAGCCTTACACTGAAAAATAAAAATAATAATAATAATAAAAAAAAAAAAAACACAACAAAAGAAAAGGAAAAGAAAAGGAATAACTGTGAGCTGAATTCAGAAATAATTTAAAATGAGAACTTTGGCAGAACAGTTTAGCATGGAGATTAATTGTAAAGTGATGTAGTAGAACTTGAATGGCTTTGGTGGGAGAAATAAAACAGAATTCCCAGCAGAGGCAGCCATTGGCGGTGTTCCTGCTTTCCCTCTCCCTCACAGCTGGCTACCTATACTTCAAAGTCCAGGTGTCCTCCTGGTTTGTACTAACACAAGTAGTAAATGATCCACCCAACACATATCTTCAGGTCTTTCTTGTAGATATGTTTTTGTTAAGCATGATTGTTTGGATTCATCATAGGTGTAGCTGAAACAAATTTAAAGGGATGTGATATATGAGAAGTTGTATTAGATGATTTAATAGTGTCTTTTGGGCTTCAAACTCAATGTTATGAGGTTATGATTGTTTTCTTATGACCCATGTGGAAGGAATTTAATCTATTCCTACAAACAGCAAGTATTTCCTACGGATACTCCTAGTCATACTCATCACTTTCCACTGGAGCATGCAAGGCCATTGAAGTCTTGTATTTTCTTGCTAGAAGATATTTCTGCTCCCCGTTTATATGCAAACAAACAAGTACACCTGCAGAAGAACTTAATAAAAAGAAATTAAGCATAAGCAAGAGTTATTAACATGTCTGTGTGAAACTTGAGAAAAGTCCCTTTAGAATAATGGTACCTATATGTCATTGGAAATACATTAATTTCAGATATATGAATTACTGCTAAAATTGCATTCATATTTTATAAAGTCTTAGGAAATGTGAAAAAGCACCTTAGTCTCGCTGGCAAAAGTAAAAAACCCTAGTCTACAAAGTANTAATGGTACCTATATGTCATTGGAAATACATTAATTTCAGATATTTGAATTACTGCTAAAATTGCATTCATATTTTTTAAAAGTCTTAGGAAATGTGAAAAAGCACCTTAGTCTCCCTGACAAAAGTAAAAAACCCTAGCCTACAAAGTTATAAAAAGTAAATTTTTACATTTGCTCTTGGTCTTTGTAGTTTCAACATCATATTTACAATTAGATTTATGGAAGTGGAGATGTTTTCCTTAATTTCTGATGTCTAGATTATATTTATGATATTACATAATCATTTTTTAAAATGCGTTAAAAGAATTCATCAGCTTTTAATTCTTTATAAATACATCTAGCGTTTTCAGATCCAGGAAGATGTATTATTACAAACTTGAAATTATGTTCAACCACCAAGCAATAAGAGAGTGAACAAAGAGGTCTTCCTCCCAGACAAGAACTGGAGGAGTCACATATTTGTGTGGCCTTATTCTCTTGGCTGACCAGCACTTTTACATGGAGGAGATCAAATGTTCTGAAGGCAGATGTAACTTTATTCCTGATGTAGAGCTCGGACTACATTGCAGCCTGAGAGAAAATCCCTCAGCAAAGTGGAAATGATTTTTATAGAACAAATAAGTTGAAGGTTAAGATGACCAGCTGACGGGGAGCTACGTGTAGTGACTCTGAGAGGAAGCAGGAGTTTCTGAGATCCCTCAGCTGTACCTTTAGTGGTTGCTTTACTGAAAAACAGAATAAGCAAAGAGGACAATCTGTGGAAAATTCTGCAGGGGACTGCAAGGGTTACTCACACCTCCTGCCTGACTGTTCCTGTAAATTTTTGCATAGTGACTTGTGACAGAGAAAGCTGTCACATGGAAAGCAAATCTCTACAGCTGACTCCAATTAGCCACTAATCCTTCCCGAAATTGCTTGGAGTGGGAGAGGCTAGAGGGAAGGGGTGGAGAATGCAGCAGCAGTACTTCAAGATCCAGCTTTTTCTAAAAGGAAGAGAAACAATTCCAAATAAAAAGATTGCATATTAATGAAGGTCCAAGAAGAAATTTGCTCTGAAGGGTGTGTGAACGATTTGTTAAAATAAGACCCCCTGAAGAGCACAGTTTGGGGATGTCTCCCTAGGAGCTTTTGTTCATTGAAAGAGTAAGAGAACCTATGAGAAAAACTAAAAGGGTGCAAACTACATATTGACCATCCTCTTTTAAGAGGTTTGGCATTTTTTTCTGGATTCTCCTAGTCAATATATGAGACTAATTCAGGCAATGTAACTAGCCTGGGAAATATGGAAATATTACAGTTCAATCTAAAAGTAGGAAAACAATATAAAACTGATATAATATCTTTCTATCTATGTCAAAACACAGCTTAGCATTGTTACAGGTCAGCAAAGGACTACCAAATTATTTACCTTTCCATCTATGGCAGTTTGTGATGAATGTATTTACAATGTGTTGTCCTTATTTCCTTATTCTACCTAACTTTCAGAACCTATTGATTGCTTATTAAAATATTCCTTCTATAGGATAGCTTCTTGAAAAGTTGTTTTCTGGTCATTTAGACCATACTGTATTACATATGACTTGAACAATTCACAGCATAGTTTTCAATACTTCTTCCAAAATTTGTGAAAATATATCATTCTGGATTCACTTTTGCAGTTGTTCAGAAGACACTATGAAGAAATGCTTTATGATCCAAAGTGAATAATGACTCTTTCTTCAACATAAATACCTCCACAAGTAAGAAAAAATAAAAAAGTGTAAACTAATTTGTACTATTCCCACGAAATATTTCCTTAATATTCTGGTGTAGTATAATTGATTAGAACCATTGTTAAAAATCTTTCTAAGTATTCTGAATTTAATGAGCATGATTTACTGCTACTCCTGCCTATAGAGCCAATTTTATATGAAGCTGAAATATTTCTGTTAATAAAAAACAACAATTATTGCTCATGTCAGGCAAAAGGAAGCATAAAGGTGTTAAAATATCTTCATGTATTTCTTCGAACTAGTAGTACATCAAACACTAAAAATTGTAAATATGTTTGGAAACAGGTAACAAACATTTTTTAAAACACATCACATTTTTCTCTTTAGAACAACTACAAACATTAGAAATTGTATTCATCTTTTACAGAATGTCCAGAATTATTTCCTGAACTGATCAGCTTTGTATATTTTAAAGATTTAACAAATACAATTAATTTTCTATGTTAATTTAAGAAACTATATGAATTGTTGTGTTCAATTAATTAAAATTTTGTACATTTAAGTAAAATAATCTTTTTTTCATTAAATCATTACGCAGTTTTTCCAGACACTCAAACTTTCATTGCTAATATGGAAGTGTTGCTTAGATTTTTGTCACAATTTTTCTTAGTCTCTGACTACTTTACTGTTGTCTGTGCTGTTCTGAAAAAAAAAATGTTGTCATAAAATTTAAAGTTTCCGTACTTGTGAAAAATTGCTTTTTAACTTTCTGTTCTTACATCTGTAGTGCATCATTTTTTGAATGTTTTGTACATTAAACTTTGTACTTAATATTTTGTACTTAAACTTTTCTCTCTGACTTTCATTGCATAGTATGCATTTCCCTGTTGTTTACAAGCACATATTTCACATATGATGCTATTAACCATTGCTTTCATATTGTGACAGTAAACTTGTCTTGCAAATTTTTCCCACGTTCCTTATATTTTTGGTTTTCTAAAATCTATCCAATGATACAAAATCTTCTTTTTCCATATTCATGAAAAATGGTGGGTTATTTTGCACAGTATACAAACTAGAGAAC
The DNA here is from genome assembly GCA_003993805.1 of Himantopus leucocephalus. Taxonomy (NCBI): domain Eukaryota; kingdom Metazoa; phylum Chordata; class Aves; order Charadriiformes; family Recurvirostridae; genus Himantopus; species Himantopus leucocephalus. The sequence goes on from RSEF01000002.1 coordinate 97,759,663, forward strand.
TCTATAAACATGTAATATTCTCATATTTATCACTTAATGGTGTTTGTACAACTCTTGGCAATCTTCCCNCATATTCATGAAAAATGGTGGGTTATTTTGCACAGTATACAAACCAGAGAACTCTATAAACATGTAATATTCTCACATTTATCACTTAATGGTGTTTGTACAACTCTTGGCAATCTTACTCTAAATTGCTTCCTCATATTGTCTAGAATAGTTTTAAATATGGTCACAATTAACCACAAGTGGTTTTTTTTAAAATTTTGGGGTTTAATTCAAACTTATTATTTGTCCGTTGATTAAATTGTTTTCTGGTTACTGTATTCAATTTTCCAAAAAATAAATCCATCATCCAATGAATTATATTCTTTCTATTACCCTATTTCTCTTTAAACTAAGTTGTTGCAGGCTGATATGAATATATAGACAAAACGTGTTGGTATGTGACAGATAGGTTCTTATTAGCCTGCATTCGGAATAACTATGTTATTAATTAATAGGAAAGCCATGAATGAGNATCATCCAATGAATTATATTCTTTCTATTACCCTATTTCTCTTTAAACTAAGTTGTTGCAGGCTGATATGAATATATAGACAAAACGTGTTGGTATGTGATAGATAGGTTCTTATTAGCCTGCATCTGGAATAACTATGTTATTAATTAATAGGAAAGCCATGAATGAACTATACAAGACAACTAAACTGAGTGGCAGATATATTCTTTATGATGCTACTGTTTTTCCCAGGATTTGAGGGTGTCCATCATTCATTGGCTGGTTTGCAAGGGACATACGTGGGACAGTATCCCCTCTAAATGAACAGGAACAAAAGATAGGAATTGCACAGGTACTTGTTTTGAGTCAGCCTGCAGTAACCAGAAGCTTGTGACATTTCTCTGCTTCGTTCCACCAGAAGCCACACCCAAAACCCAAACCACTAAGCTTCCAACACTCTTTAGTTCAGGGAGAGAAATATCAAGTAATACCTTTCTACTTTTTTTAGTACTGTTGTGAGACAAAATAGGCTGAATTTTCATTGTACGATTCCTTTAATTCTTCATCTATTGTAAATGTCCTCACTGTTCTGCTAGTCCCTGAATGAGTCATTCCGCTTTCCTTATTGTTTGATTCTTTTCCTTTTTTTCTTCTGTTTGCCATATTATGTGTAATAATATGCATGTAATTTTTACTGTTACTTTTCTTTCTTCTAGGCTACTTTGTGTCTTTAAGGAATGAAACTGCTCTCTTCAATTATATGTCCTGAAGAGTAAGCAAACTTCTTTTTAATAAGGAAAAATCTTTTAAGCAGTTTACAGTTTCCATTTCCATTTTTCCTGACTTATGAAATGTTTCTCTGCAAAGTTTCTGTCCTTGACAAGCTATCCTTTTCAAAACCCAAAATGTATATAATAAACCCGTGACATATTCTATTTGCATGCATGCTTATGTACTCAATATAACATAAAATAGATTGTGACAGAGGTCTTGTATAAACACACACCCCCTTGCTGAATATACATTTATTTTTTTAAATAGTTTAAAATTGGTCTTTTTATTTTAGAGGTTCCTATGACAAGGAAATATCAGCAGAGTGAAAGCCCTGCAATATTATAGGAGACTTCACCATGAAAGTCATAGGCTAGGTTTTCTCTTCGTCCTTTCTCACTTATTCTGTACTGCAATAGTTTACAGAACACTCATAAGCTTCCAAGGCAATCTTCTCCTGAGTTATCAATGGTTCAGAAATCTGTGGATTATTTTTTTTTAAAGAGGGTTACATTTTTTTGCCTTTCCACTTCTTCCTCATTGCTTCCCCCTTTTGAGGGGAGGACCAATGATTTTAAGCAAGGGGGAACCTGCATCCTTTTTTAGTATCAGTCTATGCTATTATCTGCCCTGCTGCATGCCGCACAAAATCCAGATATTATGTATAAACCCATTACGTAGGCATGCTATTTGCTAGAATGATCAGGTGTTTTATTAGTTGAGACACACATTTTAATTGTCATCTTTAGGTTTCAGCGCCGAGATAATCGGGAGCAATTAACAACCACTGGGATCAGAGGCGATTTTTTAAAAAATGAGATCCTTCTTTCTGGTGCATATTTGCATGACAGCTTAACCCAGAAACTGTGCAGTCATCTTGTGCAGCTGGCCCATCATATTGTGCTTCAGAAGCTGAAGTTTACGTCAAACATAATGAGCTTCTCCAGACTTTTTGCAGGAAAAAAAAAGGTGTGGTTTCTAATTAGATTGTGTGACTTAGAGTGTTTGGGGTTTTTTTAATGCCTGTTAAAAAATAGAGGGCTTGATTGTCTTTATATTTACTTTTGGGCAGTAGTAGTATAAATCCAACACTGAGTAATGGCCTTTCTAATCAAGCCCCTGCTTGGTTATTGCATCCCAGTATTTGTGGCCCTGAAGATGTGACTTACTGGCACACAGTATGCAGTGAACAAGCATCATTATAATGCTTCAAATTTTATTCTCAGTTTAAGTGCCTGAGTTTAGGTACCTCTCATTTGCCACTCCACAGGGGTACTCCTGGTTTTTGGACCTGGAGATGAAATTTGTCTTTTAGTGAATGATAAAGGCCTGAAAGTTGCACAAAATAAGTTGTATTATTAAATGTTGCAGAAGGCTTTCAGACCCTATAGTGGAAC
>RSEF01000002.1:97762429-97781343 GCA_003993805.1 Himantopus leucocephalus
AATTTCCAATCATATGGCTGTGAAAATGAGCTCTCCAAAATGTAAACTGACACTATATTGAGCATTTTACAGCCAGATAGGTACCCTAGGTCTTTAAGAAATAGCTTCTTTTAAGTTGAAATCTCTGAGTCTAATTATGAAATCTTACACAAAACACTATTAAACTAACCATAAATAAAGCAGCAACCAGGACCTTCTGGGTCTTCTGGGGCTTTGAGGAGACCACACAACAGAGACTGGAAACAAGCACAATATTTATAACATGAGTTAGTGGGAGGTTACATTACTAGGGTGGTTTTCAAGGTTCTCTATTTGTGTTGACTCCGCTTAGGTTTTAGAAACTTTGGAAGGGGACTTCTATCACCCAACTTCATGTAATGCACAGTTTCTATCTAAGGTTTAATTTCTAGCTATACTCAAACTAGAAAAACAGGCTGTACTTCTCACCAGTTTACTTGTACCTTAGAACTACAGCAGTTATCTTCTGAAAAAAACTTTTCTACCCACATTCTGACCCCTCAAAAAAAACCTAGAAAATTTACTTGTCTATAAGATGTTTTACATATCTTCTGATTTCTTATGTTCCAAAGAATGGAGATATAGAACAGAGCTCTGGTATTATCTAAGAAGGACTGTATGAGACAAATTTCAGTTGAGCAAATCCAGTTTCCATCACCTGAATATCTGTTCTAAGATATTTTTTTTCCAATACTGTCTGTCCTTGACAGTATGCCATAAACAAATCATACTCCTGAGTACTTGCAGCCATTCATATACTCCTCCCACTGTTTCTAGTCGACAAGATATTTGCTAAATTCAGGGAAGTCTGGACTTAAGATCTGGCTTTCCTGCTTTCTGTTCTCTATCTGTGAACACACCAGAAAACAGTAACCATTTCCAATGTTGTTTTGTAGTTGCAGTGAGGAATTTATTTTGTCACTAATGGAAGAAGCTTTGTATGGAAAATAAGCCTTACATTACTACGTGCTTCAAGCTGTAAAAAGTGCTTGAGAGCTGTTTTGTTAACATGGCACACTGGCAGAAACTCAGGCTTTCAAAACAAGATACAAAAGTAAACAAACCATGTAAGAGGTATAGTCTAAATATAGTAGACCTATTTCCATACTTAAGAGCCTTTATTTGCCACTACATATAAGGATATAAGTGTGAAATTCCCTTTAATGCTAATTTGAGACTATTGAATGTCTTGCGGTGTAGTTCCAAAGTCTCCAAGTACTATGCTAATAATACACCCCAAGATCCATATCCACCCCAAGATCCATATCTTCTGATTGTATTGAACCGCTTTCTGCAATTAAATGATTTCACTTCAGAAAGCCTAAAGCTTCTGAAGCGAGAGATGCTTTTATAGGTTGTATATAGAATGAGGAAATCTCAAATATTTAATGCCAGAAAGAGGACCTCATTACGGCCAGAGCCTAGGCTGAGTGTCTTATGCCTTAGAAAAAAGATTCAAAAATTTTCCCAGATTTTTAACAGCAGTGCTCAAACGTGCAAGAGAAGGCTAAGAAATCTGAACACCTTAATCATGAAATGTTATAGTTATCTGTAGAAGATGAGCCTGAAGTAATAGGAGCACTTACTGTAGAAAATGCTGTTATATTTTATTTTGCGAAATCTCCTGATGTCCAGTAGATGGGGGTGGGTAGGGGAGCCTGTGTAGCAATAGTGCACAAGGAAAGTGATGTGTTTGCTAAGCTGATCAATAGCATGATTAACTTGGCCAAGCAAAAGACTGATCAATCTTATTATTGATCAGCTTAGCAAACATATTAGTGTGCCTGTGTAGCATGGCTACACTGTGTCTATTAGTGTTTCATCAGGATATACATGCATCGAGTTATTCAAATGATCTTGCAACAGATGTGTACTGTTTGTCCAGAACCAAAGCAGAGATAAATTGATCACAGCCTCTTGCACAGAGGGCAGAAAACTGACATTAGATTTATACGTTTAAAAAAGTAGATTATTTAAATATAGAATGTAAAATAAATCTTCCCTTATCACAATTTTTTTTACTGAATCTCTATGACAGGTAGTTGTATTTCTTAAAGCAGTTCAATTCCTATTTTGACTTTTTTGGAAAACATAATGTCTCAGTTCAACAAAGACAAACACAATAGTTCTACTGTAATGCTTCCTGAATTCTAAAACATGCCAGTTTTTTTTTTTTTCTCCCATGGCAATGTGGTGTTAAAAGCCATACTTTAAAAACTGATGTAGCCTATGAATATAAAAAAAATTGAACTGGGATTGTATAAGTGAGTTGGTGTTATCCAGCTGGATTCAGATCTAATCAATCAGCTCTTGTTCAAGGTTAGATGTCTGTGAAGATTCATTTTTTAAATCAACTTGAGTATTTGTTTGTTTGCTGCTAAAAAAGGACTCCAAAAGGTTTGTCTTTCAGAGGATAAATTTTAAATGCATTGTAGAACGATTTATATGTATTTCCATAACAGAAAGGATTTATAGTTTTAGATGCGCTATCTACCCTGCTGATTATCAGTCTTTTTCTGTTATCTCTCTCTATCTTTGTCTTTCAGTTTGTCTGTCTCTTTCTGTATAAATTCAGTCTTCATGGAACACCTCTGGATTCAGTAAAATTAAATAGTGAATTTTTCTTTCAGTGTTTTATTTATAGTGAACTTGAAGTAACTCAGAAAGTTGTTGCATTTTCATAACTCTCTGTTCTTTGCTTCTTTTCAGCAGTTACCACATATTATGTCCAGGACTAGTTTTGGAAACATATATAGATAACTGCAGAGAAATTCACATCATTAAGGCTTAGTCATAGCATTACAAGTCACACTCCTTCTCTGAACATCTGAGGGCAGGGTAGGATCCCTGGTTTCGTAACAAGCTGATTATTACAGTTACTAACAACACTTAGACACTCATACAGTGTCTGAAAACCTGAAGTAACTTCACTGATACTAATTCAGAACAAATATTGATTTCCATATGTAAATCCCAGAGTAAAGGTTCCTGGCAACAGGTCGACCATGAAGGAAGAGTGCAGTACCCACGATGCCACAAGAACTCGTAACCAAAGTGCAGCCACAAATGAAAGATGATGGTGACAAGAAGATATATTCAGGCTAGGTAGCAGACACAGCAGTCCAGCACATCACCTGCCAGTCAGTATTTCTGGACAAATGTATGTTAACACTAAACTAAACTCTAACATGGCCTTTTCCTCAGTTTTTTTTCTGTAGGGTTGTATGAGGTATTGTAATCACCCTCATGGAGGACAGAAAAAGGGAAAGGTGCAAATACCTCTGAGATATGCCTTTTCTTGCTCATACAGGATTGTGCCATTGTGCATGAAAACCAAGTTTTTTTGTCTTCAAAGGATTCACTTTACATTTTTACCATCTGAGTCTTGCCTTTAAACTTCTGCATCAGAGAGCAAATCCATTATATCTCTTAAGGTTTCTATTATGGATTTACGCCAAATCTCTTTACGTGTTTGAAATACTTTTTTCTGATAATGATATGCATTCATCTGTATCCTAGAATTTCAATACCTTATTTAGGGGATGTGGAAACATATTTTGAAACCTTTCTTTTCAGTTCCGCTGTTGCTCATATGTGTTATTTACATTTACATGTGTCCTGAACAGCCCATCCACATTTCCATTATTTCTTTCCAGCTGGTACTTTATTTCAACTTCTTTAAAGTCAGAGTGTGGCAGACTTTCCATCCATCATTGTCTAAGAGCTCTTAATTTGGCTACAGAGAGTGTGAAAGCAGGGTAGAATGCTTTGCTAAGTCACAAATATAGGATCAGACAAGCCTTTGCTAAGTCTCTCAGTAATTATTAGAGCTCTTTGGAACCTGCTGGCTTCAGTTTGAATGAGTTTGGGTGAAAATTACTGAGGCTCAGCTTGTACATTTTCAAGACCTCTAGCTTTCACATCACATTCTGAATTAGCATGAAACCAAAAATTCAGGTGAGACGCTTTGAATGCCTGAAAGACTTTCCATATTGTTGCACAATACTCCCTCATATCTCTCAGCCTCAGAAAAGACAAAAGCCATTGACAGAAGCAGCAGCACAAATTAAGAAAATGCTATGATTCTCAGAACCTGAAGGGGCAGAAACAGAGAATTCACCCAGACACGAAGAGCTACCTTACTTGAACAGGACCACAGGAAGGATCATACCCATCCTGTACCCAAGTGGTATTGGAGGTTCAGGCACACAGCAATGCTGTCATGAAGACATAAGCAAAAATGTTGTAAGAGACTATCCACTTCTGACGTAGGTGGTTCCTCATACGAATTTGCAAACACCCACAGAGAGACCCACTGTGATCTTTTGTGCCAGGAAGTGAAAGACAGTTTTTTGAGCATGAAAAGCACAGGTTAAATAAATCCAGTTCAGATTTGAGTGCTTGAAGACTGCTGTAATTGAAACCTGTCCAATTCCTCCCCCAGATGCTGACTCTTTGCTTATGCTACTTGCTGCAAATGCCCATGATGTTGCAAAGCCGAAGACAGTTTCCCAGATGGGTGAGAGTAATGTTAACTTAAGGAGTATTTCTCTGGTTGTTTTTTTTTCTGGTGTAACCTTTACCCTGTTAGTTTTATTTTACCTTGAAGAAAATACATTTTTGTCATACTCATGGACCATTTGAATATGATGGTACTACATCAAATACTCTGCTGGGTAAACATTGACTTCTTAATTCAGAGCACTTCAACAGTGACACTTTTTCTCATCATGCAACAGACATGAAGGCCAGTTCTTGAAAGTTTTCAGCAGGCATGTTTGCATGGATGGATAAAAACAGAGCCAGCCTCAAGCTCCCCTTTTTTTAGCCTGGCCAGACAAAAGTCAAATTTAGTCCAGAATAGAGGCATTAGCACAGAGAAGTCTAAGCCATATGCCTCATCTTTCAACAGAGTATATTAGCTTAGATGCAGCGACTCATGAAAGCATGTGTAGGTCATACTAAATTCAGTGGACAGATTCAGGTGATTATCTTCTATTAAAATATTAAAAGGTTTAGCCCTGATTTAACTTCTTTGTTCGGTATAATTTTTTACAGATTCTCTCCTTTCTTCAAGGATATTTTTTTCCTTATTGACGTTCATTTTGCCATTGACGTGATCTGGCAACAGACAACAGAATAGCAAGAACTGGCACTGAATTACTTTGCTAAGCGTCTTGACTGAGGGAGTAGAAAATGGGTGTCAAATGCTCACACCAGTACAAACAGCTATTGAGATCAATACTGAATTTCAGACTGAGTTTTATTTGTACTGCTTTGAATTTTTTTTTAAGCACTAAAAATGATGTTGAAGATGGCTGGTTTTATGGGAACACCATAATATGAGCTAAGCCTCAGTGACAATATTTAATAATTCTGATCTCCAGGTGCTTTTCTGACATTTTCTGAAAGTTTTTCCAGGAGACTACAAATGGTAGATAGTCGAATTAAAAAACATCACTACGGATATTACAATTCTCTTTCTTAGCTCCTTCAGTCTTTGTCAGCTTACTCTACACCTCATGTTTAAAGCTATGTAGTGGACTTAATAATATACGAAGAAATTCTAACCTTACTACTCAGTATTACTGAAATTCGAAAAGGCTTTTGCTACTGCCTTTTCCTAAAATGCTTATGTAGTTTTCTTTTTGCTTTCTATTGAAGAATATCCGTATTCATGAGCTAGAACTCTTTCTTTTCAATGTTCTGTCTGATACTGTAATTTGCAGCACTTTTATTTCCTGAAGCAGAAACAAACCTATCGCTCTCTCTCTTTTCTGAGTATCCAGGGTGTAACACGCTAAAGCTCTAGTCATCCTCCCAGTAGTGATAAAACTCCATATGATCATGAACAAAAACAACCAACTATTTTCAATCATGTTAATAGTTGTTTCTTATAGTTGTTACTCTGTTCTCCTGCCACAGAAAGCATTTCTATTTTTATTTTCTACACATACTTTTCTCTTCCTTTTAAACAGAGTACTGAGCTTTATAATGCCTCCTTGTTCATCAGCTTCATAGACACCATGCCACATCATACACTTGATTCTGACTCAAGTGACTATGACTTCACCCCTCTGAAGTGGTCCTAGCACTGTATTTCTTCTCCGGTATCATTCCTATTATGGCCTGGATAATTGCTTTGCTTCAAGTAGAGCATATGACATACCAGCATAAGGAATTCTCATCAGGTATGGATAAGCTGTGACATATTCTGAACCAATCAAATACAATGAATCTGCAAAATCACAACTGGATTTTCCCCTACTTTTCTGTAATGTTTGTATTTTGTCTATCTAACTTTTGTTACCATAACTTCTTGTTACAAGTCACTGTATATTTGACTGTATATAGCTGGAAACAACTTTCTAAGGTTCATCCATGAAAGGACAAGGATTTAACTCATGCACAAATGTGAATACAAATCACATTACACTGGTTAACTGTTAAGTTTTCTTAAGTAATCCCAGCATATAGAGGATCAAAAAGGCTGACAAAATGATATTTACAAGAATTTATAACAAGCTTGCACTTTGTACAGTTTACCTCAGTGCATACAAGGTCAAAGCAAACTGTTAGAATGTGATACTATCCTGAAATTCAGTATTCACAATATGACATCTTGGTACCCATGTTATCTTTACTCCAGTCAAAAATTAGCATGTAGAAAGTGTACAGTCTCATTTGCTGCCTCTAAAGATTATTTCTCTGCCTTTGTTGATCACTCATTAATATAAAAAACTATTGGGTTTTTTGTTGTTCTTATACTCCACTTTATTCTGATTCAAGTGCATTGATTTTTCTTTAAACAATCACTTAGGTTATATTGCATTGAAACATATGGCTTCTGAGTATACAGCCAACCAAACCAGTCAATTTCCTTTCAGCCAATTTTTTGCTTCCATCTTACATACCAAAAGAAACTAAAATTAAAAAGACAAAAGTAAGATTCATTGTAATTGCCTCACACTTTTCTCCCACTCTTTACCACCTTAAAAAGCTGGCTGGTACTATGCATTCACATAGTCCCCAGGCAAACATCTACAGTCTAAACAGGTGAAGAAAATTGTCTCTACTTTGCTCTTGAAAAAGGAACAAATACAAAACCTAGCCAAGGTTCTTCAGAATGTCACTGGCAGGGCCAAGAATAGAACCCCAATTTTCTAAATATCTATTTTGTACCTTACACAGAAAATTATCCAGAAAAAAAGGGGTCTGTTTTCATTTAAGTATTATTATAACCGCCTAGTATATGTTCTGGCCAATATAAATATGCCAGGCAAAATAACTTTTTTGGCATGCCTCAGCTTTAATGTGATTTTCTGAGTAAAAAATGTGATTGATACATCTGTATTGACAAAGCCTTCTGAGAAACTCTATGGAACTCATCCATCTGATGTGATTATTCAAGTTTTGTACTCTACAATTAGAGATAAGCAGATCATCCCATCAGAAAAAAAAATGATCAGAAAAAATATAAATAAAACTTCTTTTTGCAAAGAAAGAACAGTGGTGGATTTTGTTCAAGGAAAATGTCAGGTATCAGCCACCGACCATAAGATGGTCAGACAGAACATGGTACACTGTATGGTTCATATGTTCATCTGTGCTTACTCTGAACTGGATGCAGAAATCTATAAAAAGCAATATGGCAACTAATTTTATGACAGTTAAATTGTCATACTTGCACAAGTATGGCCATTTCTACCTATGGTAATAAATTCTGCAACAGGATGTCTATCTGGAAGGAATCATGGGTAGTAGGGAAGCATGGCATTTAGGAGCTTTGTTTGATTGCTTTCAAAGAGTTTTGGGTGATGCAATAGTTGATGAGAAGATAAATTTTCCATGAAGCTTAGAAATAATTCATAAGCATCCTTTTTTCATTCTGAAATAACACATGGATTTTAACAGATGACCATCAGAGAGTGTTAAAATGCAGTTTAAGTTACGTGATTCACCATTCTGTTTTTTCCCCTGTTGCTTTCTTGTACTTTATCTGCAGATAACAGAAATTTTTGACTGCCTTAATTCAGGTAATCTAGCTGAAAATGCCATGTTTTGAGTCCTAAAGGCAAAACCCAAGGGTTCCCGCACTGAGAATATAGGCAGAATCAAGTCTATACATATTCTCAGCCTTGCACTGCTCTTTCATCACGCCCGTAACTGGGCGAGTAATATACTTCTGTGTCTATAGGCAGCCATCTTGGAATGACACAATCTTGCCTTAAACCTGAGACCTTCCTCATGAAGAAAAATGATCCCGACTAGCCGCTTACACTGAGCCTGTTACATTCACTGTCTCCATCCAGTAGTGTAAAGCTCCATTCATCTGATCACATATGGGTTAGCTCTTAGGTATATTTTTGTCACATGGGGCTTACTTTCCTTAAACACAACCTGCATTATCAGGAGCTTGTATCCTGACTAAGTTTCTCTCCCTTGCTGTTGTTTTCCCCTCTTCCCGCCCCTGAATATCAGTGTTGCCAACAAGTTATTGACATCAACTACTAAATGGTTTTAAAATGCTACCAACCACAGACACATTAAGGGACACATAAGCAGTGTAGAAGTAGCGAACCCAGCATATAATTTGACAAATACTTGTATATTTGCACATGTGTTTCTGGGTGTGTGCATCTATATATATATAAACATTCACACGAATAAATGCAAATGTATGTTTAGATGCATACACGCAATCATATACAGGTATGAGTTAACAGAAATGACAAGTCAAGGCTACATAATTTTAACTCAAAGTTACTGCTTCCTCTACTAGAAGGCAAAGAAATGTTTATGTTGATCACAAAGGGCCATGACCTAAAGTCATCATCTAGCTTTCAATAACAGTTTAAGTTGTACTGGGCTTGACAGGGCAGCTAAACACAGTAGTGAGGATCTACATTCAGAGTCATGCACATGCTAGCTCCACGACCACCGGTTAGCTGAGGATTATTAATCACAATAAGGAGAACTAATGGGTACATGGAGAGGGACTGCTTGTGTCTTGGCGGGTGGAATCATGACAGAGCTGTCAGCAGACACGTAGTATAAGAACGAGTGTAGAGTTGTTTCAGCCAAATAGTTCATATCACTGCTTTAAACTGTTCATGAAAGTCACTGCACATAACAGAGAATGAAGTGCTTAAGCAATGGCACCAGAAACTTCAGGGATTTGCTTAAAATTCAGCGTGCATATTCCTAACAATCCAGTACATGTCTTTAAAATTTCAATGCACATCTGTGGGTGAATGCATGTTTTTTAAAGCTCTGCTTCACATTGTCCTAAGGTTCTCCACAAATGGTATTAATGTTAATGAGATCTCTATAGTCCTACAAAAGAGGTCATTGAGCATTACGTTTCATGCAGCCATATCATTGGGTTTCAGGTTATGCAGTGGTAAGCCCTAAGAGATTGCCATTGTAGAAAGAGAATTGACTGAAACACAAAAGATCTGGAATTTGGTTGAAGTCAAATTTCAGACAGTTCAGATTTTTAACCAACAGTCCCACAAGTTAATTTTCCTGGACAATTTTTTTATCCTTCCCCCCTTTGAGATGATTCAGTTCTCCAGATCTCTGAGAAACTACTGTAGTCTAGGGCATCTCTCATTTCTCCATATTATGGAGCTCATTTCAATGTGTGCTAGTAATGAAAAACAGCTCAAGACAGCTCTTTTTCTCTGAAAACAGGAATTCAAGAAGAATGAGGAATGTCTCCAGATGTTTCTAAAATCAAGGCCTGGATGTAAGCAAAAAAATAGGGGCCATTTCCTTGGTGTGGACAAAGTAAGCTATGTACAAAAGCATTGAAAACAGTTGTCGATAACATTGTGTTAATATAGATGGGGAGGAGGGGAGCAAAAAGCAAAAAAAAAAAAAGCTTTATTCTCTTTTTTTAATAGTCAGCCTGCAATGTGTACTACCTAAGAGCAGACTAAAAGACACCTCAGTAAAGACATCCACTGGGAATTATTACAGATTCAGACAAGATGCATTATGGGAGAAGGCAAGGCGAAATGGGAAAATGAGTCAAGACTTCCTTTACAAGCATACCAGTTAGAATGGTGAAAACGAACTGTAAGATGAAAACATTCTTCAAATTCTAAACTAAAATTGGGGGTATGGGAGGAAAATATTAACATGGCTTGTCTAGCAGCAGCAGTAAACAATGTTCTATGTCCTCCTTATGCTGCCAGGAACACCTGCTGGCACAACTTTCTGCATTTCAGAGATGTCTACTGGTTAGTTTAGGAGACCTAAATAAAGGGTTCACCTGAGCACCAAGTTCCTGAGTTGCCACATTTTATTTTGCTTCTATAAAAAAGTGACCTTTCAGGACCTGGCCTCACTTATAGAGAGCAACTCATTTTTTTCCTTACCTTTCTTTCCTTTCACTACGAATTCTTTTTTTTTTCTCCTCTCAGTCTTTTGTAAATAATCTGTACACGGCCTTTAGCAGCTGCCATTAGCAGTGCAATACATTCAGAGGTTTGTTACGATGACACACAGCGCAGTTCTTAAAACTGTTTTGCTTTTGAGCATACACAAGCTGTTTTGTTTGCCTGCCTGTTATTTTCCCAAAGTCCTTCCCGCTCCCATTGCCTGCCCAGCAATCGGTACATCTTGGCAGCACGGAAAAAAAGAAAAGCCACGACAACGCCTGAGCAGCTGAAGCCCTCACATGAATAAAGCACTTAAGACGAAGACTGTATAATTAAGTGAAGACTTGCACTCAAGCCTCCCCTTGCAGCGAGGCGGTTATTAAGAGGAGGGAAACCCGTGATCATTACCCAGCAAAGAGTACGATGACTGGCTGCTCGGTGTCAGGCCTCCGGTGGCCGGCTTTGTCACCGGCGCGGAAAGGAGAGTTCACTTTCTGTCAAAACTGGCTTTGCCAAATGTTATCATTTTAAATGCCGTGAAAGAGAGGGAGCTGGGCCTAGGGGTATACACAGCCCCATATGCTGGTGACAGTGATACAAGTGTAATTCTAGACTATTAGAGTGACACATAAGATCATTTCTGCCCCAGAACATGAGACAGCTGAGGGGATTATGCAGGACAGGCTGTCACGCAATAAAATTTTCAGAAATCTGTTAACCCCAGCTCAGACCCAGTGAATATTTTATTGCTTAACACTGAGAAAAAGTATATTTATTAACTATAGAAAGATATAGCCGAGAGGCTGGGCAGATGAAAGGTTACAGGAAAACGAACTCGCTTGATATCCTACCATAAAAAGTAGTGGCGTGATCCTGGAGCTAAGGAGAAGGAAAAATAGCCTCACTGATCCGTATTTGCATCTGAGATAGAAATCACAGATAAAAGATACAACAGTGAAATTAAAAAGAAGAATTCTATATGCTCCCAGAGTATACAATAGTCGCTACAGCACACGAAGAATATCATATGCAAACCTGATGTTCAAAATTTCTCGAAGCCGATTAGGCTCAGGGACACCTAGGCGAGATAGCATTCCAAATGAAATGTGCATAAATTGGGGGCTTAAAGCATAGTGCTTTCTGTTAGCTCAAATATATTCTTCCAGAAGAAAACACTGACTTTTTTCCAGAAATCTAGTAATATTTTGTTATACTGAAATAACAGCATTTTCCGTCTTGCAAGGAGTCGTATTAGCCAAACCCTGATTAAAATTCATAGAAAGCAACACAAAGAATGCACAAGGAGCCTGACACCCAGGTTATTATTCAGCCACTATATAATGTTTGCATTATCCCTCTGCTAGCTATACAAAGGTATAAACATACATGTGCACAATTAAATCTACTATTTAAAGCTCTTTGATATGTAAGTACTTTTCACTGAAACTAGAGTTGTGTTCATAACCTTAGGTTTCCATTCAACATTTAAATGTTCCTTGCTAGAAGGTAAGTAGCAAAAGCAATTGTTAAGGAACTTTTTTCCCATTAAGAGAGTAAAATATATAGTAAATGATGATTATGACGAAGTATTAGTGTGTCAACTGGTTCCTCCTGAATGAAAAAGTAAGACTAGGCTTTGATATAAGATTTGAGAAATCATTTAAGAAAAGCCATTGCTACATGTATTATTAATATTTGTATTAAAAACATTCCAAAGTTAGCCTACGCAGTTTAATGTAAGTGTCTATGATTACATGAGACAGCATTCGCCCAATAATGTCAGAAAGGTCAGTAGAAAAAAAATAACATGATATGCTTTTTGAAAACTCCCAACATCTGAATACTGTGTCCAGGGTGTAAGAGGAGCCCATGGGGGTGCACTTGGAGAACAAAAGCAACCCTTCTGCTAATTGACTGAAAAATTAGCCAGGTCCCCCTGTGGGAAGCACACAAGACAGCAGCAGATGGAGACAGCTCGGACACCGTGGCAAAAAAAGCTCCTCAAAACCTGCTGTGAATCTGCCTGCAATTATGGGTCACAACACTTTTCTTGTTTAACAGAACACAAGCAAGGCAAACAGAGGACGTGAACGCTGGGAAGGTCATAAACTGACTGTAAATCTATTATTTTAGACAAGAAGCACCTGAAGTTCCTTAAAGTGGTCTAAGTTATGTGTTATTTAATGAGGTAAGTTAAATAGCTCCTTGTCAGTGGTGCTGTGAAAGGCTGTTCTGTGTTTGTTTAGTCTCTGACTTACTCTCTTTCCCCTTCTTTTGTTTTTTTATAGCGTAATTTTTTCCATCCCCAGAATTATGGTTAGCATACTGGTGATTCTGGGTTAATAGGTGGATAGACAACTGAAAGACAGACTGTCAATCCAACATTAAAGAAGGCCTTTTGTCAGTTTGTGGGAAACAGATGTATAAATGTTTACTTTTGATACCTGAGCCCTTTGTCACTGTCATATCAATCTTACCTTTATCATGGTTTCTTTTAATTCTAAAATTCTTTGATCATAATTTTTGTGATTCAAGTCTAGGTACAAAAAAAATCACAAATATAAAAATGAAGAGTCCACTTAACCAATCTCACATACAAAACTGATGAAATTATTATTTTGGTCTGAAATATCGAAACATTTATTTTTACTAGAAATGCAAAGAACTCTTTCCAAAGTAGTTGGAATGGGTTATATTTATTTGTATGGTTTCATTCAAAGATATTTTATTTTCTTGATGCACTCAAAAGATCAAGTCCTCTACCTGTTTCTTATTACATAAAGAGTGTCATCGTTATGCTCCAAAAAGGCAAAATCATGGATGAGAGAGGATTGTAGGGGATTAACCATTCATAAAATCTAAACAGGAAGACATTCATAGTCAGTCATTATGAATAATTGATGCAAAATAAATACAATAATGAACATAATAATGAATAAGCCAGTGTAAACATCTGGCTTAAAGTGCGTAAGTAAAATACTTCATTTTATTTTACGTTATTTTCCTTCAATTCCCTTATATGATGCTGTCATCCAAATTAATATGCAACTTCTTACCAATCTCTATTCTTTTGAATCTCATCACCTTCCATGATAGACTTGGGATAACATCCAGACCCTATTGAAATAGTGTGTATAGTCCATATAAGTGAATTCATATGTCTCTGGAGAGCTTCATTCCAGGTATTATTGCTTCGCCCATGTACAGGCCCCCACTCCTTTGTGTCAACCTCAAGGATCAGACCCTGAGGACCTCATGCTGTAGTTGCACAAGGGTGGTTCCACTTTACTCAGAAGCCATTCCTGCTAATTACTTGTGTGGATAAACACAGGAACACACAAAAATATAGGGCAAGAACTTCACAGGGCTTAGAAAAGGAGCTTTTGTCTGCAAGTAGTTTCCCTTCCTGGTTTTACACATGGGTTAACTCTCTAGGGCATTGTAACATATATTGCTTTATCTACAACAAGTACATAATAACAGTTATTTTCCATTTCCCAGGCTTTTTGGATCACCTCTTCAAAAGCACAGTATGCTTATTTACACTTTTTGCTTCAGCTTTCATTCTCCACTGCTGAAATCAATGGCCTTGTTCCAGGGAACCCAAGTGTGTGGCACTGACATTGGCAAGCATGGAACAGTGGAATCATTCTGACCAAAACAGATTTTGCTCAGAACCACAGTTATTCATTTGCTTGTACTAAAATGATTTTTTCTGTTTCCGGCATATCTCATGTGCAGGTGGTTTATTCTGTACTTGTTAGATAGCAAAATTTTTTAACCAGTTGCCTACAGATCCTGAAAAGAAGAAAAGTACGTGCCCTCTAGTCTACATTCTCTACCTGAGTAGACGCTGAATAGATTTATTTTTCCCCACAAATTTTGAAAAGATAACAATACTTGATAACAATATGAAATATTGTTATATGAAACAATATGAAATATTTTATATTGTTATATTAACAATATGAAATATTGTTATCTTGATAAGATTGTTATATTGATAAGATAACAACATGAAAGTGCAACACTGATAATGCTAGAAAATTACGTTCGTTAACGTACAAAATAAGAACAGCTTGTAAGTTAATTCGAAGGCTGTCCTACTTTGAGAGGTACCTCCAGTCCTCACTTTCTGTAATGCAAAGTTTTTCCAGTTTATAGATACTCTGACAAAAACCTCATAGGTATTTTTTTTATACATCTGTAGAGTGGAAACTGTATTACCTACTTCATCACATATAGTCTGTCTCTATGAGGTGAGAGACACTGCAACTTTCTTATTTGTGTTTCTTTGTGGGCACCAGAAACCATAGCAAGTCTTGGAAGAAAACATGAACCCACGTCACTAGATCCCGTTTGGAAGAAAATATTGTCACTATGAAAGTGGATCAGTGTACTCTTGATCCCACTGCATACCAAACCAAAGTGGCTTTTAAACTCTTGAGATTAAAGCACTAATTTGGTACTGACTCTGTATCAGCTCTGATTCAGACTTCCACTGGCAAGTATCTTAGTTGTTTATTGCATTAAATTCTCCATCTATAAAATGAGGACAAGACACACTGCTGGTTATGAGGGTTACAGGAATAAAAATAAGCAGGTTTGTGCCACGTTGAATTGCTCTATCTACTATTATCACCAGAAAAAAAAACAAAACAACAAACCCTGCAAGTGATACTTGGTCCTTTTACCCATGAAATACATAACATGAAGCTCAATACAAGCACTGGTAGCTTTCTCTTTGTTGTACTTATGATGCTTAAGGTGAGTTTTGTTGTTTTTCCCCCTGGAAAGATCACTCTGCACATATAATAAGACAATATTCACCTATGCATGGGGATTAAATAGGGTTTTTACTTGTACTATTGGTAGGTAGCAAAATTAATATGGAAGTGGTTTGCTTCATTTATGATGTTACTAAAATGCATAGTGTTTTCCTATTGTGCATCTAATCTAAACCAGTGATAATCTAGTTTATACTCCACAATTCATCTTTTCTTCTTTGTGTTAAAGTATGTCAGTGGGCTAATTTAGGGAGACTGAGGCTTTCAGCGAAATTGCTGATAAATACCACCAAATTGCTCTTCAGTCTTAGAGTGAAAAAGACAAAAGAGGAGCAATTGTTGAATCCACAACAAAAGTAAACCCACAACCTGCAAGTAAAACTTCTGAATACAGTGCCACAGGTCTTCAAATAAGAGTTTTGGGGAAAAAGAAAAAAAAAAAAAAGGTTATTTCTGGTCTTCTTTTGTGAATGGGAAATGGCATTGCTATTTACAGAGCAAGTGATGAGGTTGTGAAATGAATATGGAATCACTCTTCAGTGTGCTAACTGCAGGCTTCTCTTTCTAAACAAGAACATTTCCCTTTTGTTTGTCTGTCTATAAAGGATGTACACTGGCTAAGTGGAATCAGCGAAGCAAGTTGTAAATGAGAAAACACATGAAAGAGAAGTGATGATCAGTGTACAAAAAGCAAAGCAAACCAAAAAGAATTAGTGCAGTGCAATGCCTGCACTGCCATGAAGGGCAGTCATTGCTATGTTGTGCTGCATTATGTCAAGAAAAAAACAGCAGTTCTGGGTAGTCAAGTCATCAGTACATCAAACCATGTCATGCAGTTGCTGTGATGCTGTCATTTTCATGCTACTCTGCCAAACTACAGCTGTCCCAGGCTTTACCATCCAAGCTCTGTAGTAGAAGCAGTAGCTTGCCATGTTCTCAATGAGGTCACTCTTGTCTTATGCAGTGAATAAATACACTGTTTATGGCTTCAAACTGGAAGAAGGTAAATTTAGATTAGATATTAGGAAGACGTTTGTCACTCTGAGGGTAGTGAGGCACTGGAACAGGTTGCCTAGGGAAGCTGTGGAGGCCACATCCCTGGAGGTGTTCAAGGCCAGGCTGGATGGGGTTTTGAGCAACCTGGTCTAGTGGGAGGTGTCCCGGCCCATGGCAGGGGGGTTGGAACTAGATGATCTTCAAGGTCCCTTCCAACCTAAACCATTCTATGATTCTATGAATATAGCTTGTGTTCCTGTGTTATGCCACCCTGTCCAACCAGCAACGTGTTACCAGTTAGGGTACGCTGTGCTTTACAATTCCTGCTGCAGACTCCACTTTGTTACATGATCTGTCATACAAAGTCTGCTGCACTTTGCTGTGGCAGATATCCGGACCGTCGCATTGTGTCATTCCTCCCACACTTTATTGTGAAGCCTGTGCTTGCTGGGCTGCACAGGTAACGGGACACTATGGTTATACTATTTGCTGTACATTACATGCACAGGCATGCAATGTAAATCATCCCCAAAGAACAACAAGGACATGAAATGGCAAAAATGAAATAGGTCACATTCTTTTATCCAGAAGATGTCTTACCCCACAAATAAGTAGCACGACACATCAAGAAAAATGCTTTGGAAGAGATAAGTGTCTAGACAATCTTTTCACTTTAATGTCCTCATGGTTTTCCAGACTCAACCAACTTTGCTTAAGAACAATTACAAAACAAGTTCTGAAAACTGGTGTTTTGAGATTGCAAAAGTTTCATTATGGCTGCAAAATATTTTACAAATCCTGCTTTCTGAGATTCTGACTCCAGTTACCAGTTCTTTTTCAGAACTTTTTATTGTGATGCTTTTATTCTCTTAAAATATAAAAAGTTTTATGCCTTCTCTAAATCCTTCTGATATACCTTCTGATATACTAGTTTAGTCCTACCTTTTCCCAGACTTGCCAAGAACAGAGAAAAATCAATTAGGATCTTCTGTGGAAGACTAATGGTTGATACCAGTGCAGGCAGCAAGAATGAAATCATGCTGAAGACAGTATTTATGATGCAGTGTTTTAGCCTTTGCTCAGGGGTTTTGTCTCCTATGTGCCCACTGAGTGCTTTTAGGCTTCTAGTTGAATAGAAGTGTTCGACCTCGATGAAAAAATACGCCTACCATTAAAACAGCAAGAAGCTTATGAATTAACATTCTCAAGACTTTCAAGGACTGTTCTTTGAGATGAAAAACATGTCAGAGGTGGAAAACTCCTGTCCAGTTCTGAGGATCTATAAAGTCTGTGTGAATCAGGAGGGATGACACTGCTACGCAGCCTTCTGGGAAGCATGTCAGTCTCTCCTCTTCTCTTACCATTCCCTTCCCCAGCAGCTTCTTGGCTTCATGACCCTGTCACCAGGTTCTGAATGTGGCATTAGAGCATTCACTGTTTTGGCAATCGGTTCCCATCACACAGCACAGACTGATTAGAAGAGGTAGTCTGATTCAGTGGCATACCAAAACCCTAGTGTTAATCGTTCACTCTCCACTAACTCAGTGAATGT
This sequence comes from Himantopus leucocephalus, assembly GCA_003993805.1. Taxonomy (NCBI): domain Eukaryota; kingdom Metazoa; phylum Chordata; class Aves; order Charadriiformes; family Recurvirostridae; genus Himantopus; species Himantopus leucocephalus. The sequence goes on from RSEF01000002.1 coordinate 97,780,171, forward strand.
CTCCCAAGGCTTGTGTGAAAGATAAATTAAATTCATAGCAGCTCTTGTTTGATAGCCTTTCTGAAAGCATGCTCAGACTTTCTGGACTAACACCTGTTAAAATGACCACCTGAGGAATAAATAAAATCTATTTTAACCTTTTTTATGAGACATTTCTCCAAACCGCATCTCTTCTCTGGTTCTTAAAAAAAAAAAAAAAAAAATATGCATTAATAANAAAAAAAAAAAAAATACTATGCATTAATAACTGACATGTAAAGACCAATTGGATTGACTTATGATATAAGGATTTAAGTATGTCTCCAGGGCAACTGCTCTTTGCCTGTGGATTCTTACTGTGGTTCCATGAGGGTGGCACCACAAAGTCTTTGTAGGAACCTTATTTTTGTCAGTATTAATGGGAGTTCAGTGCTTAAACGCACCCCATTTGCTGCTTCTGAAAAAACACAGCCATACTTCACAATGGAGCTCAGTAACATGTTTTGATGCACAATACTGTAGGAATCAGTCATTGCCAAAAAAATTGGCAACCCAGAGAATTTTATTGTGCTAATGACTAAGAGATTATAACGGACTCCATGAATTAGAGAACAAGTCTTTTGTTCTAAATTAAAACAAAAGCCAAAGGGGAAAAAATAAACAAAAAACCTCAAACTGTGAAAACATCATTGAAACCAAAATTTAAAAAATCAGTTGGTGCAATGACATCATAATTCATAACTCTTCTCAAAGTTGGACAACATTTTCAAAAACTTTAGATCAAAATATTTGGATAAAGTAAAAGCTGGGTTGCAAATTCTAGTAGGGCACACTTTATGGAACAAGTCTTAGTAACCGCTAACATAAATACGTGAGAAACCATGTATGTGTGTATGTACGCACATACTTGTCAGTATTTTGGTCTCTAGTCCTGGCCAAAATCAGGCATTTAGAGGTCTGCCCATTTCTAATCCACAAAATAATGGAAATACGTAGCTAAGGCTGCCATCCTTATCTCTTTCTGCTGCACTTACTGTAGCACATATGGCATGTAACATCAATCTCAAACTCCTGTAATGTCAAAATACAAGAGTATGATCTAAGCCTGAAGTGAAAGCCTTAGCTGATGCTCTTACTTTGGATTATTTTCCTTACTTTAAACCTTGTGGATTTAATGCATAGGTTTGGGGTTGT
>RSEF01000002.1:97781443-97783943 GCA_003993805.1 Himantopus leucocephalus
AGGCTACAGCACCGTAAAGTAAGCATAAGTTTGACCTTTCTCTCAGAATCAGTCCTGCCACTCATAAGAACTGTCCACGCTCTGGAGCTCGCTGGAGGCAGAAAACCCAAGCCTGGAGTCTTAACACTAGTCCCAGCTCAATAACCTAGGCTGTGTTGACAGAGTAGAAGCAATTCCAAGAGTATCATGCTTGGCGTATGACCAGTCCACTTCAACAGAAGACCATTCTGAAAACTTAGTGATCATTACTGAAAGAGTTGTGCGTGATCTTTGAAGGAACCATTAGCATATTTCCTATGCCCAAGCTTACATTTTCCTAAGTGTAGTATGAATAATGCCACCAGCAAGTGAGGAATGTGGATGAAATATTTTAATTTGAAGGAAAATAAATCAGTAGAATTTTGTGTTACCAATATTATTCTGTCCTACTGATCTACCAAGAAGCACAAAAAAAGCTGAGAAGAAGCTTTCAAGGCCAGGCTGGATGGGGCTTTGAGCAACCTGGTCTAGTGGGAAGTGTCCCTGCCCATGGCAGGGGGGTTGGAACAAGATGATCTTTAAGGTCGCTTCCAACATAAACCATTCTATGATTCTAAGAGGAAGAGTCTACTATGCTTGTCTCCTCTAGGAGTTTTCAGAGGTGAGGATGGCAAAAAAAAAAAATCTTTCAGTGGAGAATTGCCCTCAAATAAGAGCATATCTAGCAGGGTTCCACAGTAGCCTCCAATGCTAATCAACATTTTTACAGATGATCTTAAAGCAAATGTGAAAGCCTACCAATAATCTTGGTCTCACAGACAGACTTTGGTTCCATGAGAACAATGACATGAGCAGGACAATCTGCAGGAGCAGCTCGTGGTAAACTGAGTCTATTGAAATAAAACATGTTTTTGTACAGTCAAATCTGTAGAGATACATCCAGAAGCAAGTAATGTACAGACTGGGGTACAGACTGGCAAACTCTGTCCTGGAAAGGATCAAGGACACAATAATTAACTAAATGAACCTGAGTCCCCAGTACCAGATTCATAGACAGGGCCAGCTAGGGTGACTCCAGGTTGCAGATACTAGGGACTACTGAGCAAAAGTAGTAGACTTTTTTGTGACTTTTGTTCCTTTATATATTGTATATGGAGACACTACAAGTAGATCTACTGTTTCTAACTGTAATGCTACTTGACAGTTGCCCCAGTGACAGAACAATAGACAATGGGCACAAACTGAAACACAGGATGTTACCTCCGAACTTACAGAAAAGCTTTTTTTCCTGTGAGGGTGATCAAGCACGGGCACAGGTTGCTTAGAGAGGTTGTACAGTCTCCCTCCTTGGAGATGTTCAAAACCTTACTGCACATGGTCCTGGGCAACTGGCTTTAGGGATCCCTGCTTGAGCAGGAGGGTTGGCCCAGATGACCTCCACAGGTCCATTCCAACCTCAGCCATGCTGTTATCCTGTGACAGATTGTGAAAGAACCAAAAGGAACAACAAAACAATGGAAGGTCTTTCAGCAAGACACTTGGAAATCCCAGTCAAAAATTGAGAGGTGCATTGATTAGAATTCTATATCTTCACGAAGAAGAAAGGAAATATTTTTAAGGGCTTAGCTGGTACAATAAGAATCAGTTGCCAGAAGTTGAAATCAGGTAAATTCCTTAGTTAAGAATATTGTTAGGTGAGATTTCTAAGCACTGAAGCAGGCCAGGAAGAAAGGCACTGAAGAATTCCTGAGATCTTTCAACTCAAAAGGAGATGCATTCCTGTCATTCGTGTATTAGGAAAATGTAAATATCAAAGAATGTGCTCAGCACTTAGATAACTTGAAGAGGAGGGGTCTCTCCAGGAGTCTAGATGATCTAAAGCTTCATTCTGTGAATCTGTACCAACACGGTATCTTTCTGTGGTAGAAGACATAGTTAACTAGATGCTGAAAGGCATGCGATGGACATAATGAGCAGAAAAAGCAGTCTGATGAAATTGGAACAGAAACTAAAGATCATTCCTTTTTTTTTTTTTTTTTTTTTTTTTTTTTTTTTTTTTTTCTTTTTTTNTCTTGCCTTTTGCATGAGTGAAGGCCAGAAGCCAAGAGGTCCCCGGTCTGCCCTTCACGTTCCTTTCCTCCTTCTGACAGGGTTCAGCCCCAGGCTTTCAGAAGGAGGAGTCCGAAGCTAGTCTTCAAAATCCCTTGCTTAGTCATCAAATAAGCACCCTGTTTTGCTACAGTGCGGAGGACAAAGCCCCTCCTTCCGAAGTAATACAGACTGTCTGTGACAGCTGCGTCTTGCACATGAGACCAGAATATTATCTTGCTGAAGAGGCGGATTAGTAAGTAACGTTAGGGCAAACTTACTGTAATATCAAAAAGTTAATGGGAAACCCTGGTTTTCTTGTCATATTCTTTTTCCTCTGTTGTCTGGCTTTTGGGTAAGAATTTGTATCTTTGTAGATCAACAAGACATGTATAGCTGAATTCTGATTCCACTAATATTGTCTAAATTAAGA
>RSEF01000002.1:97788943-97802211 GCA_003993805.1 Himantopus leucocephalus
TCTATCCACATTTTGACATATGTTAAACCCATCTACTCTCAGCTGGGAAGACAATAAGGAACAACTTCTTAATCTGCTTCCAGGCTGTCTAGGGAAGCTTCCCCATCTGTCTGAACCTTTCTCAGGGCAATTTCAAAGAAGTAAACTTACAGTCTGTGCCCTGATACGCAAGAAGTGACAACACAGTCATCTGAGAGACAGTAAACAAAAGTTGAGGACCAGTAACTTCTGAAACTTCTCTCTGCTGAAACTGGGTGCTCCTAATCTAGTTGAGGTAGGGTAGAATCAAACAGGTTTATGTAAACTACCTTCACTGATGCTTTCCTCTCTTTGACTGTAATCAGGAATGCATTAGAAGCTCTCACAGCTACTGCAGCAGAGCCAGGAGATGGGTGTAAAATCCCATATTCTTGTTTTAGTTCTAAAAGGCACGGAAGTACATGCTTAATCTCCACTTCAGAGTCCTAATCTACTCCCTTCATCCCAAATCAACAGTTTTACTGTCAAATATATCTGAATTCAGGGCACATTAAAATGCAAGCAAGGGCTTAAGACCATTTTGAGATGCCTGTAGAGAAAACTTATGAAAACCTCCTGGAAAAACCATTCTCTGACAAAGAAGAAGGCTAGTTTTGTCAGCAAATAAAAGACAAAAATACTCACCACAGTATAACGATTGGAAACACAACCTCCCAAGACCCCAGCAGTTTCTATCCCTGCAGACAGTGGCCATGTCTACATCAACAGTCAGAGCAGCACAGTAGAAGCAGACTGTAGAGTGAAAGAATTTCTCCTGACAAGCTGACCTTCATATTGCATTCATTTTAGGGAGAGTTATTTTTTCTTAGCTTTAGTCTGCTCCCAAGGATCCAACAGCTATCAGTGGCAGGAACACAGAGGGGCGCTCCTTCCAGTTTAGTTTCATCTTGAAGGAAAACAGTCTTGAAGAAACACACTGACAACATTTCACAGTGTGCACATCTCCTAATTGTCCACATTTCCTTCAAAATTCACTCATGATCCAACCTGAAACACAGGTATATAAGTATCCAGCTCCTCGTCTCTACAGTCACAAGTTTCAGATGTAAGAAAAAGAAGGCAAATGTGCCCAACATGCAGGTTGCAAAAAAATACATATCTATTTATAAATCCTTCTACAAATAATAATTTTGTTTATAGAAGCTGTACAGACAATACTATTCCTTAATCACATTTGTCTACTCATCCACTAATTATACAAAGAAAATATTATAACATAAATGATCTTTAATCAAAAAAATTATTCCCACAAAAGCATATTTTTTTGCTTTTCTGTTTTTTAAAAAAATGCTGTAGGTCAATTAGTAACTAGTAACCATAGCGCATGCTTAGGTGACAAGCCAGAGATACAAGAAGAGCAAAAAAGGGAAATTAAAAAAAAACCAAAACTTTCTTAATCTTAAAACCTTTCGGAATTTTCCTAAATTTTTGAATCATCACCCAAGTATTACTGAATCAGCCTCAGATCTCTTTCCTAAAAGCCTTGGCTGTACCTTCGTCTCCTCCCAGCCTGACTGTAACTTGAATGCAAGAAATACACAACGGCAGCCAACTTCCAAGATGATCAGACTAAGTTATTGTGCAACTTCACTTAAAAGAGCTGTGACAAATGGTAGAAGGGGAAACAGCAGAGCTGAGCTCTGGAGTCTGACATTCACCTGCCCTTCTCCTGGCAGTCCCATGTTGGTTCTATGCTCACCTTGCATCTTCTAAGAGAAATAAAGTACAAATCCTCCAAGCAACCTCATTCACTGCATAATTCTAATTCGCTGAGAAGCCATCATCTGTGCTGTGCAGTGAGAGGCACATACATTTTTTTTGAATAAGTAAAAGTATACAATTACTTGACAGTACCACAATGCACCTATCCAGGAGATTAATGTTAGATAACCATAACATTGGATTTTCTAACTTTTGAGTACTTGACAATCATCACACCAAGAAAAAAAAAAAGAAAAAACCCTAAGTGGAAAGAACAATCAATTACAATTTCTCTGTGCAGCTGTAATAACCCTTCTTCTCATGAATCAGCATTAGCAATTTTAACCCTGAATCTTCAGATGTGTCAGATGTGGCTTTAATGTCATTTACTCCTGCTGTCCTGCACCAGTGGTTCTCCTGCTCTTTGCAGAAGTCATGGTAATGAATTAGCAACATGCATGGTGCCAGCACTGTGGCAGGAGGATCTCTGGATTTCTGGATAAGAAAAGGAAAGGAGAAAAAAGGCTTAAATCTGCTCCCTGTGATACAAATCTTTGCTATCCTTGTAAGCATGGCTCACCATGAAGACAATAGTGCAGCTCTTGATGGATGTGGGTGAGGAATGGGTTGGTGACCTGGAGCTGGACTAGCTTGTTGGCTGCAGTCAGAAGAACTTCTGCTGCGCCTGGGCTTGAGGAAGCATACCTCCCACCTTTCCTACAGCCTGCACAGGCAGAAGCATCACACCAGGCATAACCTCCAGTTCACATTGGAGTTGTCGTATCAGTTGGGGACAGATACTAGCAAGTGACAACAGAACCTCTGTCCTGAAGGCAACTGGTCATTTGTTGGTCTCCAGAGGTATTGATCCAACATTTGGATCAGGAAAAGCCTGTTGTTTCTCTCCCTTCCTTGGAGATGAGATTAAAAAATTCCTTGTGTAATCCAACAAGGTGTAAAGTCCAGTGAGATCTGATGTAAGGATGCTGGAGAAAGCTCTTAGCAAAGTAGCATCTTCATCTTCTATTCCTGTGTTACATCCGTTCCAAAGGGCCAAGGTAAATAATCTCAGCAAAGTTCAGGTGGATGCCGAGTGCTGCAATGAACGAGAAGCCTGCCAAGTGTGCGAGACTCCTGCTCAGAGACCAACACTTGGCAGGCATTTTCAAACTATACTCCCTAGACTATCTGTGTGGAGTAACCGCAGGTGGTCCAGGGAGTTGTTTTCACTCTCCCAGTGCACAGCTGAAACAAGGAGGCGGTCCTGCTTCCTCAGAAAGTTTTAATTGTCAGTCTTCAAGCACAGTTCCTTTGTATTCCTGCCAGAACTCTCGTGTATGCCTGTGCTTGCTTGGGTTGCTGCATAGGAAATGAAGGCTGTTAATGAGTCTCTTCTTTTGTCAGGTGTTTGTTTGCTATACTTTCAAGTGTGATCAAATTTACCAATGACACAGAAATGGGAGGTTTGTAAGCATGCTGCACAGTGACCTGAAGGTAGTAAAGCATCGGAGGCTACAGGCAGTGGGGGGGAAAATGGTGGTGTTAGTGAATACAGAAATCCAAACTCTAGGAGAGAAAACAGAGGGCTTGGGTGCACAGTGGGGTACAAAAACAAGCAGCTGTAAGAACTGTAGTGATAGCATATTGACACATTGTTATTTGCTTGATTTAAATCTCTTTTGTTTATCCTAACGCTTGTACTTCAAAAGAGGACAGAAATCAGACAGACCATAGTCAAGTAGTTTCCACAACAATACTTCCATATCAAGAGGTGGAAACGCCATGACAAAGTTTAAGAATCAAGTTCTAGCTACTGCTCAACAAAAGCACAAGAGGTATGGTGGCATAAATACATTGATATCTTTATTTGAAATTAATTCCATACCATTGGCATGCTGCAAATAATACGCTGTGATTTTCCTTTTGTGGACCAAAACATCCAGGTCCCAAATCTACTGCAACAACTTCCTTCCTGGTGAGTTTCCAGGACTTTGTAGAGTTGCTGTTGGGTTTCAGGTTCAGCTGATTTCAGCTTTCACTCTGCTCTACAACACTTGATTTCACCAGCAGCTGGAAACCAGAGATGAGAATATATTTTCCTGCCTCACATTTTTTTGTCTTCACCAGAGCAGCACATACTAAAAAAAGTAAACCAAGTCCTGTCATCTTTCTCTCACAACACATTCACAGTTCTTTTCTTTGGTCCCTTTATAGGGTACCTTCCCAACTGTCCTCATCCTATCCAGTTCCGGTTTGGTCAGATTAATTTTACAACCTGTTTTTACTATTTGTTTTCCCATCCCTTTTTTTCTTGCTCCCTTTAATTACCACTTCCTATTTCATTTTTTTTCCTATGCTTCATCAATTTAAAGAGAAATTATGGAAGTTCTGTCTATCATTTTCTCAGTGGAGAAGATTTTGTCAGGCTATTCCCTATTCCTATAAAGATAATACTAATTTTTTCCAGGCTCTGATTCTGCCAGCTGCACTTTAATCAGATGCTGATCTCAGGAAACTTGGAAATGCTGCTGGTTTTAGCTGATGTAAGATTCAGTGCTTTTTTAGTTGTATCTATGCTCAGGAATTTTTAATGTTTTACAGGGGTTAAAGGATATTTCCTGATGAATCATCAGAGAAATTTAGCTTAAGGTTTTCCAGAATAATTTACATCCAGATTCCAACCATCCTTGGAAAGTTTTAGCACCAAAATTGAATGCATGCTGGTCCAAAATGTAAAATTCAACCAATTTCAGCCAGAATCTGCTAACACGTGCTATAAAAGAGTGCATTCTTTTTGATCTGTTGCTTCTCTTCTCTGCCATTGATTCTTTCCTCGTTTCTTCCAAACACCTGGATGTCCTCATAGCTGCAAGCGTGGGTCCTCTGTTGATCCCATTTTAATCTTTCTCGATTCCTACACTGGGGTAGAGAGCAGTTTCACCTTGGAGGTCAGCTACCAAAGGCATATACTCAATAAAAGAACTGCAGGCACACAACCTGCATGTTTCAGTGCACGACTTCAAGGTCTTTGGCTCTCTGTGTGCCATTCAGAAATCCAGAATTCAGTGGCTAAAAGTTGTCTATGTAAAATGGGGTTGGAGGAAAGGACAGTTAGCTTTTGTGGAAGAGCAATACTTAAAAACATACAGAAAAGTCATCTAGATGTGGTTGCTGAACACAAGGGAGGAGATGACTAACATATTGTTTAGGACATGGAGAGATAACAGAAAGATTTCTGCCCTCGACATTAATTGTGTGTGTTATTTGAACGCCTGTTTGGTAGCAGCATGGGGTACAGGCTCATCCAGGGAACAGCAATCATGGAGGAGGCTGTCTTTCTCAGAAAACTGTTATTTGGACTTAAGCCTTTTCATGTCACATAAAAAGCTTGACCCTGACTAATTCTGGTTTGGTCCCACCCAAATCTGCCATTAGTTAGGCAGATGCATTTCTCTGTTGAGCCACCAAACTCTTACTGCCAAAATAGCTTTCCTTATTACCTCAACTATTTTCTCTTCTGTTGCCTGGGTAGCTCTTATTACCCTGTTTCCTTGCTACATTAACACTAGCAATTGACGGAACTGTGTCGATTGGAGGTGGTGCAGTTACTTTTTTTAAATATGAGTACAGTACACAAAACTGCAGCTCAAGAACAGGAATAGAATTAACTTCAGTTCTACAAAATTCTACATGGGACTTAATAGTAACAAACAAAATGTACAGTGGGAGCAATTATGCAAGTCATTCTCAATTCACCTTTGTATGCTTTGCTAACAAAAAAAAAAAAGAAGCAAACACCCCAAAACCCCACTGATTCCCATCCCATCACACTGGAAACAACAGTCTCCCCAAAAATATAGTTGCCAATCTATTGTCAGTCAGTGTGCCAATGGTAAAATACCATTTCTTAATCCTCCTATCATCTAAGACCACGAGATACTGAAGCAAACCTGGCACAACATAAAATGGACTTCAACACCCAATTTTTGCATAGTCCAAAATTTTGTTTTACATATTAATGGATAACTGCCAAACTGCAGGCAGCCAGCTTCATTGACTCAATAACCTGCTGGAAAAATATCCCCCATGTGGATGACCATCTGCACCCACACAGCTGAGGCGTTAAATTATTTCATCACCGTCTCTGTCGAAAATTTAACTTCTTGACCTCCACAAAGAAATCCTGTGCCATCCCACCCAAAATCAGCAATCTATTTTTTCAAAATGCTACAGCTGAAACACTGTGATAGCTAAAACCACCTCATTAGACTGACAAATTTTCCTGCTTGTCCAATATTTGCACTCCAAGTAAGTAAGGGGAAAAAGAGGAGGGAAATCATTCAGAAAGATAACTTAGACCTCTTCACTCCATCCAGGGACTGTTTGCAAAGGAAGTTTCCCACCTGCTGTTCTTCATGCCAGCCACAGCTGACAGCATCACTTTTGTTGGTTTGTGTTCATACACTACCATCACTTTTCCTAACTTACTTGACTGTCTTTTCTCTCAATACATATCTTTTATTCCTTCTCCTTGTTGGGTTTTGGTTGTTTTTTCTTTTTCTTCTCCTGTTTCTGAATATCCTCTCCAAAACAGAGATTTAGTTCATTGCCCAAGGTCAGACAAGCCATTACCTTGGGAATTACTTTTTGCTGAACACTTTCTTTAAAGCAGCATATTCAAACTAGATCCAAATTTCACCTCCTGCACAGTTTTAAACTGTTGATCTTTCTACTCCTAGTCACAGAAAAATCTCTCACCATTTCACACCTTGCCTTTTTCAGTCATCTCTTTTCTGATCTTAATGACTGCAAACATGTTCCTCAGCTCTAATATATTCAGTATGCTGCTATTCAGATTTTCTTGCTCATTATTAACTACATAAATGTCACCTTTTTCGTCCCTTCTCAGATTCTCCTTCACCTGCTTAACATATAAAGCCTTACATGAGCTTAAGGTTTGTCAAATTAGTTCCATTCTCCCTATTTTTTACAACTTATATAAAGTTGGCCTCTGATTTTACTCTGCCGGCAAATGAAACCTTCAGACCAATCAGCCTCCTCCTTAAACACTGTAGGACTTTCTCCTGTATAACTTTCTCATTTGGATAACAAAGGAGGCAGACAGCTTATTAAATTCTTTCCCTATCCACCTCTAAAGCTTGGTTTAAATCTAACTTTGTAGTCCTGGTGCTTAATAAACCTAATGCTTATATCGTTGATGAAGTAACCATCTTCCCTTCCATACTTCCTCACTTCAGTGAAGTCCCTTATTCCTGCCGTTATTTATCCAGCTTCTGACTCCAATTAGAAGGAAATACCAAACGATGCCTGCCAGCCTTGGCTTATCATAGTCATTCCTTTGTGTGTCATGTCATCTCTATATTTTGTTTATTTGGTGCCTCTTGGAGCATCAGTCCTCTAGAACATTTTTGTTTATGTATCTGCTGTACCATTTACCAACAATAGCATTAACACTAATTTTTTTTATCACTGTAACACAGGTGAGAGAGATCAGCTGGTCTGTAGTGATCATCTTGGTCAATGGAGACAACTAACATCTCCAGAGTCATTTTTGTCACTGATATTAGATGGCTGAAGTGAAATGAAATTATCCTATATTTATATCAAGAGAGTACGCTTCTGTAAGCTTCTGTAAGGATGGACCCATTATTTGCGTTATGACAAATTAAAACAATAACAAGTTTTCATTTCACTACACTACCCTATACTTTCATCTACTTATGGCTATATAGGTTTTTGGTTCTTTCATTTTAAGGATTGAAATTTGCAACACCTGGTCTCTATATAATAGTGATTTCTTGACAAGCTCCAATTTAAAAAAAAAAAAAAAGTCTTTTGACCAGAATAAGTGGAAAAAATATATTGAAAAAAAAAAAACAGTTTTGCCACCATTTTTATTAGATCAGTAACCAAAATATAACTTGTATTCGTCTTGTCACTGATATCTACATTCAGAAAAGGTTTTTTTAATGACTGATTGTAATTATTTATAAAAAAATGAGCTTTTAGGTACTTCCTCAGAATTTAGAAGTTTGATCTTAATATTTATAATTTTCATTATGGAACTGTTAATCCTTCCTAGTGAGTGCTACGTAACTGAGAAGTGCTCACAAGAGCTCCCACAGACAGAAGTAGGAGTAGAAATCAGTTCTAGAGTTCAAATTTACAAGGTATTCTCTTAGATCTTTTTGTTTCTAGGAAGGCTTACTCAGTTTGACTTGTCCAGTGTTTGCAAACACAGCCAGAAGTACACATCTCAAACAGTACCTGAAGAGTATCAACACTGTTAGGCACTATGCTCTTGCAGACAACAAGCCCTCCCAAAGTGACCTGAAATATCATGTAACTTTGACCCAACTAACAAGTAAGTAAAGCTTTGGACAAGCCTATCCAGAACTCTGACAAGCCTGAAAACTAGTAGAAACAAATACACAAGCTCCGCGATACTGTATCTATTGCCCCAAAATGTACAGAAAGATAAAATACCTGCAGGAGCTCAGTATTGTTGTATTCAGTTCTGAAATCTTTGGATCCGTTTGTGCATTTTAGCTGTTTCACAAATTCTCTACCATATCTATAGCCACATACCATACAGCGTTATCATCAGCCTGAAGTCTGAATTGTTTCCTTGGCCACCTAAAGCAGACTATTGTTTCTGTTCCCTGATTATATTAAGTTGCATACTTCTAATTCTTCCCCAAACAAATTTAGTTTCACGATTAAACTAATTTTGTTTCATGATTAAATGTATCTTGGCTGTGAGCCTGAAATTCACTTTCCATGAACACTTGAAAGAACAAAACTTAACTCGCATGAATTTTCATAAAAAGGCTGTGTGGAGAGATTGGAACATAAGCAAAGAGGAATTTTATGCAAACCTTTCAGAGATGTTTGGAAGAAGCATTTCTATTTGCCCTGCTTGATTGTTAATATGTATTTCTCTCTCGGTGTGTTTCTCAAGATTTTTTGTAGTTGTTGCATTTATATTACTTAATACATAAACAACAGCTACAATAACAATGTGTGTAATGCATCAGCTACAATAGAGCATGAACTATATATATTATGTGCAAAAAAAAAGCATATTAAACGTTTCGATTAACAAAGTCAAGCACTTACATTAGGAAGCCGCAGATTTAAAGTGATGTAAATGAAACTTTATCCTACTTGGCTCTCTGAACATGCATCGGGACAGTTTTAAATTCAGTGATCATATACAGCGGTCCCTCCACAAATGCATTACTCTCTGTGAACTGGGATCTCAGGTTCAGCAGTGTAGTCTCATGAGTTTACAGAAGTGCCATGCAACTCCACTGATCATATAAAGATTTTGTGGAAATATGCCATGTTCCAAACAATAATCTGTAAAGATTTTATTTTTAAAAAAAATCATGCAGATTGAGAGCTTTCCTTGTGCATTGCAATATGTTCCAGGTGACACTTTCTACTGTCTCTTGTTTGTCAATTGTATCTCAGAACTATGGGGTCGAGCATCAGCCACAAGAAAGGCTTGAAGACTCTTTATTTTGTTGCAAAAGTAGTTCCAAAGATTCATGAAGAGGATATGACACGTTTATACAATGAAGTATTTTCATCACGGGTTATAAATCACTTTATAGAGAAACAATTATTATTACTTTGTTATTGTAGTCAAAATCTGTAACGGTTACTGACAGGAGATAATGTTATTATTAATGTTCCCTGTGCTGCAATGGACTGAACAAGGCAAGGCTAACAACTTTTCAAGGGACAGAGTCACATATTTCAACAGCCGTCCAGTACCTGGACATGTCTTTACAGGCAGATGATGCAAAGACTCTGTCTGCTGTCTGTCTTCGTATGAAGGAATCTTTATGATCAGGGTATGCTGTTTACTCTGTAAAAAAAATCTCTAACTGTATTCCAGACTCTCACCTGAGGTTTAGTGAAATTTCACAGCCAAAAGTTTTCAAGAAGGTTGTTGCTGACTTTTGTGGGGAGAAGTTGATTTTCAGTCTGTAGCACATTCATGTGTTCACTTGGGGATCCAAAAATGGAAGCATCCCAACATTACTTCAGGAAAATATTAGTCTTATTTGATGTTCTCATCTGCAAAATATAGCAAAAGTGACTTCCAAATGTCTCACAATTACAATTCCTACATCAAAATAACTCATAGATTTTAAAGTAAAAATAATAATGGAGATGACAGAGCCTTGCTCATTGATTTCTCTATTATGCACTGATCTTCTGGTTGAGATAAACAGATTTTAAAGTCTTTCTAAAAGATACAACTCCATAGGAACAAAAAAAAAGAAAATATGCCACACATAAATAAAAAGCAGTGCAACACAGATATGGCATGGAAAATTCAGGTTATACAGTGAGGGGAAAAGTACTTGGTTAGTTATTATGTGGATAATACACAAAAAATAAATGCAAGAAGAGAGAGCAAACACCTAGCATCAGGAGTAAAGGATATTTAAGAATGCTATTAGGAAATAAAAGAATTAAGCTAATTACAGAGGATCTGTTTTAAGAAGGATTTTTTCACCTGCAAACAAGAACATCTGCACAAACCCATGTTCATGATCAGAAAAATGCTACCCAGACCACTCTTTTGCTTTTTTTTATCTCTACTCCCACACCCAAGATCCACTACTCATTTGACTTCCAAATAGTCTAACCCTAGCTCAAGTTATCTAAGCAGCTTGCAATAGTTGCTAATACATACTAAACTACTATTGTATTCTTATATTATTCTCTTTGTAATGGTTATCACAGCATAAGATGTTGCAGTTACTATAATAATTACTACTCTTTGGTAAAAGGAAGGAGTTAAAACGTAAGCCTGCAAGTCACAGTGGTACTTCATGCATTGATAATAGTTTACCTACTTCTACGCGTTACCCAGGCATAAACAACAGAGGAAATAGATCGTTGAGATGTCTACAAGGCTCCTAAGTACACTGATTTTAGATAGATACATATATATTAAAAATATATATAAATCTTTCTTTTTATATACATATATACTTTCATATATATAACGAAAAGGCTGAGAGGGAAAGAGAAGTAGCAGGGTGTATGTTCAGAGCCAGTAAAAGGGAACATCATGCACATGATAAACACTTTTAAGAGCAACCAATACTGGTTTTATCCTGAAGGCTTAGAAGGCATCTTGCCTACGAAAGCAAACACCTTCTGGAGTCGCTGCTTCAGCAATGTGATCCTTTAAATGACATGAGCTTGTGCCGAGAAGTCTAATCTAAAGCCAATGAAGTCAATGTGAGTTTTCCAGCTGTCTTAAACCAGCTTAAAATCACAACCATAAGTCACAACAGAGTTGATAGTCTAACAGAAAAGGAAATTTAAAAATAATACACTTGTTACAGTAACACTGTGTATCAATGGTCCAACCCACAGTACAGAGAAGACAAATCCTATTAAACTTAGTGGGTGAGTGAAAGGAGATCAGTTTATGTTTCCTCCCTGAATCCAAATTATTCTCACAGCTGGGGAAGAATCAGTGGCTGATAATGGCCTAACAACCTCTAGCACTAGCAGATATGACCTCAGGTGTAGTGATAAGAATATATAATTCTGCATTCCCTGAACTTGTCTGTGTCTCCTGGAGAGTGCTGACGCAGTGGGAGCTTGGTGCCACCTTGAACAATAGAAAGCTTTAAAATTTAGAAGACATTCAGGATGTGCTGGGTCACACAACAATATTTATGGGACTTTAAGATGCATTTTGCATTACTGAGGAGGAAAAGCTTGCAAAAAGGAAACAGTTATTTCAAAGTTTAATGTGCATGACACATGTTGGGAATAAAAATTATGTATTTGATTTCTTACTTTGTCCATGCTATTACTTATTCTGAAACTATTGCACTGATTAGAAGAGTGTGAATAAATACACTTTTTATTTTCCGGGGAGGAATAATTCTGTGACTCTGCAGTCAACAGCAGAACTTCCAGTTGACTTTAGGAGAACATGGGCTAGGATCCTGCATAGGTGCATTCAGAACACACCTGCAGGATATCACAGGCCATCTTCCACGTCGTCACCTGCCAGCAGATGATGATTATATGAAAATCATGACCAAATACCTCATCAGGAGGCAGCAGAGACAATAAAAATTATCTTTCCTCATTTAGAAATAATAATTCTTTAAGTTGTACATATTTAGTTATTTTTAATTAAAATTAATTACAGTTTAAAGGCATGCTCTGTGCTTGTTCCCTAGGGAATGCAATCACAACTGTGATCTAGAGTCTAGATAAGAAACAGTAAGATGGAGAATACCCTTTTCATTTTAAACAATCCCTCATATATAAGTTATTTGCCCCCGCAGTGCAATTAGAACAGCAGCTGAATATTTTTCTTTCCAGGCTGAGCAGGATGGCAGGAAGCAGACAAGGCAAAAAATTATTTCTGTTTTGTTAATAACATCCTTATTTAAATTCTGAAATGCTATTACATTTCAAAAAATACTTTTTTCTAATCTTAAAAAAACCTAAAATGATCTCTTCAGAGTATATAAATCCTCCAAGGCAGAGAGAAGCTGTGGGAAGCGATTCCCTCATGAGTTGCGGGCTAGGACTCAAAGATTTCTTGCATAGGGAATGCTGCAGCCCTCTGGTGCAATAATTAGATACAGGATGACACAGACACAGTGGCTGAAATCATGGCAGCTGCAGAGAGGCTGTGAAGATGATCCCTGCCTGCCCCTGGGCAGCTGGACGTTAGACATGTGCTGCAAGAGGCCTCTTCGTTCCAGCTGTGCTGTGTTCACACAAACGTGGCTTCTGGAATGCATACCCGTCCGGACTTTCCCATGCCTAGTCTTAGACATGGGATGAAAAGCCTTACAAAGTCTGCTGAATTACCATTTGCCTGTTACTTTGGAACTTCGATAATGAAGGAATGAATGAATGAATGAATGAACGAACAAGCAAACGAACGAAAGGCAGATCCCGCATCCCAAAATAAATTGGGATAGAATCTCTTTCTACATTGATCTTTCTAATTTTATCCCCGGCGATGTTTCTTCATAGCAATATGTTAAATAAAACTGCCTGAAGGAAGAAGTGAATGACCAGCAGGTCGCCTTTCTTTTTTCAAACCCTAAGCCCGATACAAAACACTTCCCATCCGTTCCAGTCAGCTTTGGGAAAGTTACCTGCTTAGGCAATTTTTGAAGCCAGATGTGTAGCCCTTAATTCTCACTGTCACCAATAAGTTTCATCTATGTGAATAAGTTTAAGGACATCAAGACCTAAGCCCTTGTGCACCCGCTCAGATTTATGAATGCAAACACACTCACAGGCTTGGATACTTACAGTGGGATGTTAATTCTGAAGAGAGGCAAGTTCCTATCAAGGGATTTATGTCACCCTCCCTAGTGAGGGCAGTATAATCTATATAGCTCATTAGAAGCAAGTAAGGTCCCTTTAACAGCATTTCCTCAATTCTCAGTTGCACTGCTGGTTCCCGCGTGTGAGACAGTTGTTCCTCCAACTTG
>RSEF01000002.1:97809861-97824252 GCA_003993805.1 Himantopus leucocephalus
CACTTGTCACTGGTCTGTGGGGCCATTGGTATGTGGGCCATTTGTGATTTTCTTGTGAAACATGTTTATGACACCTTTCCAACAGATTCCAGTCACTTTTGCCTATGGTCTGTGTAGCTGGTTGGAGCTGTGAGATCATTGCCTTGCAACAAGCACACAGAATCCCAGTTTTTGGGATGCCAAGGTAAACACACATGCCTGCTTGAACACATGCTGGAGAGGGGCTACCCCTACAAAGAAAACTGACACAGAATGAAGAGCAAAGAGCAACAACAGAGCTATCCATATCCCAAAGGCCACAACATCTCTCCACCTCAATAGTAGTCCTATATGCCTTGGTCTTTTACAAGAACCTTAAGATGTTTCTCTCCAGGAAAATCACTAGCCCCAGGGCTACCATGCCTAAGGAAGTAATTTCTTTGTTTTCTTTGCCTTTATAATGCAGAAGGCAAAGGCAAGGACTGGGAAAATGAAGAACCGCCCACTGTAGGTGAAGATCAAGTACGAGACCACCTAAGGAACCTGAAGGTGCACAGGTCCATGGGACCTGATGAGATACATCCGTGGGTCCTGAAGGAACTGGCAGACGAAGTTGCTAAGCCACTATCCACCATATATGAGAAGTCATGGCAGTCTGGTGAGGTTCCTGCCGACTGGAAAAGAGGAAACATAACCCCTATTTTCAAAAAGTGAAAAAAGAAAGACCCAGGGAACTACAGGCCAGTCAGTCTCACCTCTGCGCCCAGCGAGATCATGGAGCAGATCCTCCTGGAAACTGCTAAGGCACATGCAAAAAGAAGAGGTGATTGGTAGCAGCTTGTTAATGACATGGACAGTGGGATTGAGTGCACTCTCAGCAAGTTTGCTGATGATACCAGGCTGTGTGGCAAGATAGAAACACACTGGAGGGGAGGGATACCATCCAGAGGGACCTGGACAGGCTTGAGGAGTGGGCCCATGCCCACATCATGAAGTTCAACAAGGCCAAGTGCAAGGTCGATCCAATCCCAAGCACACATGCAGGCTCAGCGGTGAATGGATCAAGAGCAGTCCTGAGGAGAACCTGGGGCTCTTGATTGATGAGAAGTTCAACATGAGCCAGCAATGTGCAATCAGAAGCTGTCAGAAGCACATTAGCTCTAACAATACAATCCATGCAAGCTGTAGACAGGGGTGCTGATGCCCCCATGCAAATGATTCATGGGGACAACTGTAGTAAAAGGCAAACAGTGTTTCCTTTCCCTTTGCACTGCTTTCCAATAGCTCATCACATTCCACCACTCTCTACCTTAGAGGAATAATATTTTTTGCCAGTATCTCCAATTCACTTTTCTATTACCATTCCCTATTAATGTTATCAAAAATTAAATTTATGGTGATACCAGGATGAATCAGTGTTAAACCATGAGAACAATTCTCAGCCTTGTTCCTGTCTATGAATACCCTGTACCGCACAAGCTGACTGTTAGATTGTAAAGAATTCCATGGAATGTCAAATTAATATAACTGGCCTGTGGCAGCTGGACAGAGGATATAATTCACGTGCAAACAGAGCACATGTTTACACATATATTCATAGTCTTTACCTGGCTTTAATTACTGACTTGAAAATGTTCATTATTTCTTGCAAAATAATTATTTCCAAAAAAGCGTACTGTTAGATGACAAAGGAGTCAGAACAAAGAGAAGAAAATAAACTATAGGCCTACAGGAAGAAGAAAGCAGGGGGAAAAAACAAAACAAAACAAAAAGGGAATGAAGATTGAACTCAAGCCAAAAAAAAAAAGAGAAAGAAGGAAAAAAAAAAGACCTTGCAAAGAGAAAGAAAACAAATTAGACACAGAGAGATAAAAAGGCAGAAAGGTGAGGAACAAGTATTTTTCCTTTTTTATTTTACTTTTACAAGAAAGAAAACCTAACAATTTGAAAGCTAAAACTGTTTTGATTTTTTTTTTTTAATCAAAGTATTATTTTCTTATTTCTTTCACAGAGTCACAGGGAAATTGTGGAAATAGCAACTTACAGGAACGACGTCTAGAAATTACCTCTAGCTGGAACACATAGTAAGTTTTCCCTCATTTACCCCACCCAGCCTCACACATTGACTTTTCTCATTGGGAAGAGAGATTTTCTTTTACGTTTGAAGAACTAGGCTAAAGCCTACTTTTTCACCAGGGTGCAAAAATAAATAACATGGAGCACTATGCAGGTCCACTTCCCAAATTAGCCAGGACCAGAGATGGTCCAGTGAAGGTGCAGCCTGTGACATGGAGCTTGGAACCACTTGTGACTTTATGACAAACCAATTTCTCCACACATTGTTTCCAAACGTAAAATGGAACCGACTAGATAAGAAGTCTGTGCATGTCAAAGAATATGCAGGGTGTATAGAAATGATGTC
Organism: Himantopus leucocephalus; assembly: GCA_003993805.1. Classification (NCBI taxonomy): domain Eukaryota; kingdom Metazoa; phylum Chordata; class Aves; order Charadriiformes; family Recurvirostridae; genus Himantopus; species Himantopus leucocephalus. The sequence continues at coordinate 97,812,263 of RSEF01000002.1, forward strand.
TTGAATAGGCTGGGTGAGAAGTATATTCCTTTTGATTGTTGTCTCTTTCTTTTTAATGTTCTCAGAAAACGGCTGTATCTTTCAGAGTCTCTCAAGGATTTTTAGATAAAAAGAGAGGTTTTATCTTTGCATGTCTATAAGCAGTGAAAAACTCCGGAGACTGAAACCTACAGGCAATTCAAATAAACTAAATCCGATCAAGGTAATATCAATGCCAGAATTAGAAGAAAACCCAGAGAGAATATCAATAACAACATTAAAACAGCAGGTTTCAACTGGAATCAATAGGCAGTATAAACAGAAAAAATTAAGTCACAAAGTGATAGTAGATAAAAGCTCCCCACTCATTAAAATTCTGTTTGTCTTTGTGTCTTTTTATCAATGTACCTATATATCTATGCAAGTGTATCAAAGTTTATAATGTAAAAGAATGATGAAATAATCTAATTAATTTCCGGTGTCATTTCACATATTTCTTTCAAGTTAAAACTGCAATATTAATAATGGTTTGCAGTTTAATAAAATATCTCTATGTCCTATTAACTTCTATATCTGCTTGTTATAAAGCCCTTTTTTATCAAATAGCTAAACTTCAAAAGATTTCTACTTTGATCTGAAATGAAAAAATGAGGTTCATTCCATTTGTACAGAATAACCTCACTATATTTTACAGAAAGACAGTTGTCTGTTACTGCCTTTCTGTCTGAAAATACATTGTAACTTGGGCAAGCAAGAGGAAAAAATACTGGATAGAAGACGAGGCTTTAGGAAGGTACATTATAATAGGGCTGTGGCTGTGTCTTAAAATTTATGATGACTGGAGCGAGTGAGATATTCTTCCTACTTGAAAAACAATAAAAGTTTCAGGAATGAAATGTGTAGGTATTTACAGATGGTTTTAATGCTCTGGGGGTGAGCTTTCATGGTTTATTTCCACTTTCAGAACTGAGATTTTAACAATATGTTAATCGCTTGTGATTTTCTGATAGCTTTTTCCTTCCCACAGGAAAAAAATATTTGATAGATACTGTAAGGGGGAAATATTCTAAATTTAAGTTATTTATGGAACTTATATCCCAAATCAACATTCCAGAAGATGCCAGCCCAGACATCCAGAGGACAAATTAACAGTGCTTGCATCACCAACACACCCACTGACAGTACTCAAATTTTGACCCAAAAGGGAATTCAGGACTGGGCCTAAATTAAACCACATCTGAAAACCCTGAATTCCTGGCTAACAAAGAAAAAAGCCATATTTTATATATTCCTGAATCTAGAGCCTATGTAAAGAAATACCATGAACCACAGTCAACATTACCGCTTCAATCAGAACACCTTTTTTAGTGGGTCCTTCAAACACCGTTGGTAAGCGAATTGGAAAGTTCAAGGAGAACGCAGGTAAAGCTGTTTGTAGATATTTTGTAGTATGGTAGGCAATGTGAAAAGGGTTGGTTAGGGCTACAGTAAAAGTAGTATTTCATGTCAGCTTATCATCTGATAACGTTATTTGTGCTGGAGCTTACAGATATCCTTCACTGACAAAGGGCAGAAGGGACCTAAGCTACCCAGCCCAGGTCTGCAGGTGTGTCAGTAAGGGCAATTTATCCACTAGTGCACATCTGCAGCTCCTCCCCATATCTTCTATTCCCTTTATCCATAACTTCACATCACCCATGTCCTCTGCTTTCAGTATAATTCATCCATACAGTAATAGCTCATTGTAAGTGCTACATTCCCCTCCAGGTAACTTTCCCACAGCAACACTTTCTACTCTTCTGCCTACACTTGCTTGCACCACCAACCCAGGCGCATCCAGAGTCATTTATGTGCTGAATGGCCAAGTAGTGGCTGCCTCTCAAGCACTGTTGGGTGGGATTAACTGTCTGGGACCAACATGTAGCTTCCAAACTACCTGGCACACCACATTTTCTAACTGCAAAAGTGGCTGAGTGCATTTTCCCTGAAGAATGTGTGCAGAACTGTTTGTGATATGATGGCTGATATATAAGAATCTAAAAAGTTTTCATTCGGGTTTTCATAATCTTTCTATCTTTCATGCTATGTTCAGTAACAACAGTCAATTACAGTTAATGTGCTGTATGACGTCAGCAACCCTCCATATCACCCCCTGTTAGCAATTCTTCGTAATTGCTTGTCACGATGGGGCTGGTAGGGATGGAATATACAATTGAATTTATGGCTGATTTAAACTTCTGGTTTTGTAGTTAACAGTGGTTTAAAGTCAATTGATATAGATTTATTAATTAACTGTCCAGAGGATGTTTTATAGCTGTTGTTGTTGTTTTCCCTGGAAATAGTGCATTGTGTAAAAGTAAAAGAGAAAAGATCGGCTACACAAATGTGATGCTGTTATCGGTTTGTCTACTTGTTTTATCTCATATGAGAATAAGCATTAACATTCTGAGTCAGATGTTCTCATTAATGTGATTCCCATCGCGAAACTGAAAATACACAAGCTATCAACGCTTCTAAAACTCCCTTTGTTCATATCACAAACACGATCTTAAGAGTGCCAGCCCCACAAAACTTGTGAATGTTCTTACTAAGAATAAGTCTTACTTGCCTAAGAACAGGAAAAGAGCTGCAAAAGGCCTGGGGTACCTACTGCAGATTTCAAGTACGCCCTCCAGAGTCAAGATCCTCAGAATCTCTGCTACCTCCGTCCTAACCTAGATGTACCCGAAGGTCCCATGTGCCTAAATATCCATTTACTTCATTTTGCAGACCCAGACTAATAGGTATTTTTGGAAAATGCCCTGTGAATCAAATCCCACACAAAACAAGGCATGGAGAACTAACACCTCTTTTACACAAAGAAGAGTTTCATTTGGAGGTAGAATCATAGAATCATAGAACCGTCTGGGTTGGAAGGGACCTTTAAGATCACCGAGTCCAACCATCAACCTAACACTGCCAAAACCACTACTAAACCATCCCCCTAAGCACCACATCTACACGTCTTTTAAATACCCCCAGGGATGGTGATTCCACCACTTCCCTGGGCAGCCTGTTCCAATGCTTGATAACCTTTTGGGGGAAGAATTTTTTCCTAATATCCATCCAAAACCTACCCTGGTGCAACCTGAGGCCATTTCGTCTTGTCATATCACTTGTTACTTGGGAGAAGAGACCAACTCCCAACTCACTACAACCTTCTTTCAGGTAGCTGTAGACAGCAATAAGGTCTCCCCTCAGCCACTGAAAATATGTCATCTTGGATTTGATATCAGGAAAACTTTATCACCTTGAAAACAGTCAAGCTCTGGAGCAGGTTGCCCAGAAAGGATGTGCAGTCTCTCTCTTTGGAATTTTTCAGGACCCAGCTGGATAAAGCCCTGCGCAGCCTGATTTGATCCTATAGCTGACCCTGCTCTGAGCAGGAAGTTGGACTGGGGACCTCCTGGGATCTTCTATAACCTACATTATCCTGCATTTGTATTTGTTTTATGCATTTCTTCTTACTGATTGCTTGGTGTCAGCTCTTACAGGATCCTCAAATGTGCTTTGGAGCAGGAAGCGGGAATGCAGCAGGGGACCAGTACAGGGCCTGCTGTCCCTTTGAAAATTCATTTAAGCTTCGCTGAGATTTAAGCCTCTGAAAATCAACATGTGAGTATCAGCAACACAAAACTTCTTAGAAATGGGGTAACAAGTTTTCCAGACAGCCCTTCTGAATGGACTGCACTAAGATGACGTGACCTACCCACCATTAATGGGAGGCTTCTAACCACAGTCTCCCATGGTTAAACAGTTTCTGGTATTTCCCACAACATAATGCAAATTTCTGATCTTTTTTCTTGGTTCAGATATTTCACTCCACATGAAATGCTCACTCAGCTGCTAAATAAAGTACTTTTCTGTGTGAGTAAACATAGCAGAATCTGACTCAGAGCAAATTATTTATTTAATACATTTAGCCCTACTTTCTGTTCACAAATTTTCCTTGAAACAAATGCACAGCATTTGAAACAGAGCTGTTGTCTCTTTTCTGGTGGCACTTGAGCGAGTTCATGTTGTCTCCCCAGTTGGTTAATGATAAATGAACACCTCTGACAGATGGTGCTGCATGCAAGCCTCCTTTATCAGTAGAGGCTGGGGCATTTCAAGGAAAGTTTGGCATTCACCTGGTTGCTTACCAGTGCTATTATTACCGTCTGCAGCTATTTATAGTCGAGAGCAGATCAGTTTTGTTTTCTAAAAAAAAAACCACACAGGAAGAAGACTGAACCTTGCCAGGCTCTGCAAGCGAGAACTGGGAACCCAGACACTAGATTCAGTCACAGAGGAAGGATTTGGTGAGGACGTGCTTCCATCTTTCTCCACAATTCCTTGGTGAAAACACAGGAGTCGAGGGTAACCAGCAGAATTCAGTATCACAAGTTCACTTGAGGACTTGTTAGAAATATGACTCCTGGGTTTGTGAAAAGAAGAGACTACCCAGCAGTGCAATCCTTAATTTTCTTTTGTCAAGGCCCTGACCTGAAGTGTATGGTAGAAAAATACAAGAATCGATGGAAAGTGCATTCCTGGAACTGTAATAGGTAAATGGAATATAACTAACTAATTTATTGTAGAACATGTGGTACAGTTCCACCATCCTAAATACAATATTCAAAATTTCATATTAATTTAATCTCTGTGCTCATACCTTACTATTTCTTAGACACTGACGATACAAGAAAAAACACCTTCTATATCATAAAGTCCTTGCTGCCTGAGTGACAGACACAGTGAAGGCAAAGCACACTGGAAAAACAGAGGGGAAAATTGTCATATCTATCTTTTAATATATTTTAATACCTCACTTCTTATTGATGTAATGGAACTAAACAACAAACTCTCTGTAAAGAAATTGCTCACCTCCTAACACTTCTATTAGCTCCAATCATATAAAAGGAAAATAAAGGAGATTATTTTTTTGTGTGCCCTTAGTATCAGACAATGTTGCAATCATCTAAACAGAAGATGTATTGAAAGGCGTAACTCTGGGTCTTCTGAGAGATTACCTTGTACACCATTTCTCAGCAGCAAGTCCCAGTACAACCAGTCCTGTATAAAGCAATCCCATTAGTTGTAGAAATTATGCTTCCTTCTTGCCTCACTGCAAAGGCATTAGAGCTACGTCCCAAAGTATGTTGACTAAGATATATAATAGAATATCTTGTGGAAGTACTCAAGGCCAATAAAAAATGGGTCCAAATCTTCACTTACAGTTTCTTGAAGAACTGCAGAATAATTCAGGAGCATCATCTCTGTATAATCTATGTTCACAGATAATGGACTATATCACACAGTCAGTGGCATCAGATGACACTGTGTAATTGTAGACTTGTCATTCTCATTCCTCTTTGAACACAGTAGTCACAGACTGGTCCCAAACCGTTATCATTGTGTGGGGAAATGGCAGAAACTGTTTACCACTCAACATCTTGTATAGTTGAACAAAGAGTTGAAGTTCTGGTTTTGAACAGGACCCGTTGAAGACTTTAAGGGAAGTGAAATTTTAATGCTAAGAACAGAAATAAAATTTTTCTCTTTTTCATCTAGCCTTTTTTTTTTTTTAACTATTCTCAAAGGACGGGACCATGTTATGTGCAACATAAGAATTTTTCTTTTGGGAGTATTTGACCAGAAATATATGGGAACCTAGGTTAATTTATGCAGAACATTGCTTTGGCATTTAACTAGTCATAAGAGCAAAATGACTAGCTGTCCTGGTTTGACGACACTAGCCAATATCCGTTATGAGCTGCCTTCTACAAAGAACTGGAATTCACTAGTGGTGTTTTGTATTGCATGAGATTGCCTGCAGGTACAGTAGAGTCAAACCCCAGGCCAAATTATAAGCGTTGTTGGAGTTGTGTTTTTCTGTAGTCTTGCAGTGCTCTTCTTTTGTTTGTAAACCGCATGAAGAAAACCTTCTTTGGCTTCCCATGATGCTAGATCACTTCTTATCAAAATAGATTAATGCTGGCCAGAGCAGTTCATGTTTATGTTACAGTTTTCTCTGAGGCAATATCTTTTCTCTAATTACAACATAAGGACATCCCCACAATCGGAGCCCAGCGTTACAGTACAATGACCATCCCTGTTAAGCCATCTGAGAGATGAATAATAACTCCAGTGAGATGAAAAGCAAGGCACAGCATTCTGGGAGTTAATCTTAAAAGAAATTTTTTGAAATTACTATTCTCATCTTTCAGGCAGTTGTTTTTTGTGTGTTTTGTAATAAAGAGAAGATCCAGAGGACAATAATCTCTGCCAAGTACTGAGACTGATGCACACGCCAGTTTTATACTGGTATCTTTCCACAGTTTTCAATGGAATTGTTGATACATGAATGTCTGTCCTTAGGGTCATGCTAAAAATCTATGAGAGAAAGAATAAGGTTAACTATTTCCAGTTACCATAATAACTACATTAAGAGTGTTGTTTGCTGACTTAATATAGAATCTAAGCAAACAGACATTAATTTATGCAATTGAATAGTTTTATATCTATTGCTTGTGTTCACTTTTCAGCAAACTGGAATCTAAACAAAACAGTTGAACTTCTAGGCACTATCATGATTTAAATGTCCTGGAATTTTAGCTCACAATTCCTATTTTCTTGGTAATCATTGTTATAAAAGAAACAATCCATGCTAGAATTTATTGCTGTAATTTATATTAGGCAAGGATTTGTGATCCTTGAAATTCCCTGCTGTCTGATTTACAGTACTCTTTTTCACTGTATCATCCTTAATTTTATGTAATCACCATTTGAAAGCTTTCCTGTTATGGATGCTGCCGTACTGAACTAAGGTTATTTATCTGGTCAGAATGCTTGCTTTTATTGTAGTGAATTTTGTGTACGCTAAGAGTCCCAATACTATGTAATTGCTTGTTTGCTTGCCTGCTCTTTTGAACAAGTCTTTCAGACGTTATTGAGCTTTAGTGATCAATAGAATTTCAGGTGTCCAACAACCATTTAGCGATTTGTGAATATTGAGTGTTGGTGTATGTATCCCAGATGCATAGCAGCCAGCATGTTTATCTAATTCTTTATTTCATTCCAAAGATAGCTGTTGAAAACCTTTCATATACACAATTATCTTCTTTCATTTGAGTTTGGCAGTAACTACACTAATATCTCGATTTGTGTGGTTTTAATAACTGAACTTTTTCTTTTCCATATGTACTTGTTTTCTGCTTGTTCCAGATAGAACAGGGTAGTTTTTAAAATGTAGCTCTCCTTATTGTGGATTTCTGTTAAATTTAGGTTGCTTTTTTATGTTTTGCTATTTAGAATCTTCTTCATTCTTCATGCATAAAATGTATCATGTGACTTGAGGATAAACTGCTTCAATAAATCCCATTATTCTGAAGAACAATAAAAATAACAAGTTGGTGACACTGAAACAGTGATAAATAGCACTTTTTATTTTCTAACACTATTAGAATCTCATTCTTGCACTTCTGAATTACCTCTAGTTCCCAGTGCTGTCAGACTAGGAAAGCACTACCTGTGTTGTTTTTGTCAAAGAAAATTATGTTATTGAACATTATAATTTGTTAAATTCCAAATCTTATTTAGGCAATTAGTGCAACTCTTGTTATCTCTGAACATGCAACTGAAAAAATAAATGAACAGTGCATACAAAACACACCCATGGCTCCTGAAACAAAGAGGACCTTATTCAGGGAGATGCTATTTGAAGATAAGAACGGCACTCTGGCATCATGCCTCTCCCCCCAGTGCCATGAAACCAATCTTCTGTGACAGTTTTGATGGTTGTGGGTCCCTGAGTTCCTGGAGGTAGGTGGGTTGGAGGACGCTACTTTTTCTTGCAGGTAGACAGAAAACCCCAAAGGCAGCATGTGAACTAGACACATTTGAAATGGTCCTTGCAAGGATTGCAGCTGTTGTGATTAAAGTTATGAACCCACGATAAGTCTGATTTTGCCCATCCATACCTTCCTAAACTCTACAAACAAAAGCATAAGGTATCAAAATCAGCAAGTTCAGCCTAGGGCCAAGACAAACATTTTAACCCAAGGTTCAAAAGTTGAACTTCCTCTCACATTACAAGAAAAGGAAAGACAGACCAAAAAAGTGAAAGACCAAGACACAGAGAACAATCATTCAATTCCTTCTGTAAGAGATACAGAACCAAAAATATTGAATATAAATATTCAATATTAATATTTTCTTTGCCAACTAGACTCTAACTGAACATGAAGTAAGGGAATCAGGAAAAGGGGTGGAAGAAGTCAGGAGAAGACTACTAAGAAATCATTCTTTTCACCCCAAACAAGTTAATGGTGACTGACAACAGGGGTCCTACTGCATGTTGCATTTTCACAAGCCTGTGCGGTAGACAGAAATGTGGAGGGTGAAAACATCATCCTCCTGCTGTCCATAAAAGCACAGTCATCAGCTTCAGCATAATTGGAGTTCTTCGTGCTCTTCTTTGGCCAGCCTGGTTTGCTGTCTCAGCATGAGCTGGAGGGCCCCTCTTTGCATCCTGTCTTCTGTCCAATACCGCACCTTCCAACAAAGATCTACCTGTTACTCCTGGTCTCAGGTTACTTATTAGTCACTGTCCTGTATGCTTATCAAGGCCCCAAGAGCACTAATAGGTTTTAATAGCCCTGGCTTGGTGGCCCCCCACACCCTTGCCGATGGCCCAGGGCCCTTGTTTCAGCTCAACCTAGGGCCATCAGTCCCTGCCTGAGCTATGCTGTCAGTGTGCCCATCTCCAGCTCCATCACAGCCATGATGCCCAACCTGCTGGTCTCGACCCTGACCCATAGGCTGAGTTCCCAGATGGACCTCATACCCGCCACCTCACTGCAGAACCTGGCTGGTGGTAACCAGGCTGAGTAGGACCCTGGTTGCTGCCACCAGACCTGATCCTGCTTTGTCAACTTAAATTCCTTGGACCTGCCTCATCACCAAGTGATGCCAAGTGTTCTGCACTCCCAGATGGCCCCCGCTGCCACCTCTGGGCCTGTCCTGCTCACCTTGCTTAGGAACAGTGGGACAGGGTCCTGTCTGGTAAGTCCCTGCCCCGCTGGCTGTATGTTACCCACCTGATGAACCAATCACTTGTGACTCATGCTGGTGGACCTGGCCCACATTGTCTTATGTATTCCTTAGCCCCAAAAATTCACAGAAGGGCCCTCTGCAGCCCAGTCCACTATCAGCATTTCAGGTGAAGGCATCAAGTGGTAGGAGGCTGAAGAGCTGGCTGACATTGCTTCCAGAGGTGGCCAGCTCACATGGGTGCAGGGTCCCAAGTACTTGTTCTTCAGCTTGCAGACCTAAGGAAATCACAAAGAAAGAAAAGAGACTGATACATTAAAACTGGGTGTGGGGACATGGAGGGTAAGACAGAAGGAAGCTCTTCTGAGTTTTTTTACTGTTCCAGTCATTAACAAATCAGGTCTGGGACTTTTCTGTGGTTTTTGTCTTATAGTACTGCAACAGTGTAATAAGAGTAATTCACCTCCCATTACTGCACCTGCTTGTACAGTTTAAATTAAAACCAGAAACACTGCAAATCCCACTTCACAATGCCTTTCAGTGTTCAAGACTCTGAATTAAAGGCCTTCATTGTTTAGAAGGATTATTTCATTGCCTTCACTGGCTTCAAAGAAATAAGAATCTTCACTCACTTTTCTATTGATCCCCGTTGATCAGATTAACTTTGTTTTGGATTCCTACTGAAACAAAAGACAAATAGAAATGTTTTGAACACTTACGTGTACAGTTTTGTTCAGTTCACGATTCTATTACCTATTACAAAGATGATTATTGGTTAGACAAAGAGACAATAAAGGAATTACTGTAAATTATGTTCTTTAAATACCAACACTTTAAGCAATTACAAAATTATGAAATATTTCAGAATGGCATGTAATTACGGTTAATTCCACAATTAAGAGTATATCTTTTATTTAGCAGCACTTGTTCTTTCATAAGCAATAATCAGGATTAAGAAAGGTCAGAGAACACTTCCATTTCAACACTACAAAACCCATTTAAAGCCATTCTTGCTCCCCCCCCCCCCCCNCCCCCCCCCCCCCCCATGCACTTTACATTCAGTGACTTTGCTCTTTGTTATTTAGTAACAAATGACAAAGGATCTTAATCTTGGAATGGGCCAAGAGGATCTCCTAGGACGTCACAAGCCAAGAGAGCCAAATCGTGTCAGCCTGGCCATAGGAAAAAGCTCTTCAGATAGGAAGTACTCTTACTTATGTACTCAGAGAAATTATCCTCAGAAGTACAGTACATGATAATAACTGGCAGCTCTACCTTCTCACAGCCCTACCCTGCACATCTACATGCAAGTCTACTTCTCGTATGTCCCCTGGCGCAGGCCATTAAAGCACCAGCTGGGTCGGAAAGTCAGTTAATCAACTGGATGGTGACTGTTCCTCAGGTCTTGCTCGCTTCTTTTCTCCCTTCTCTCCACCCTTTCCTGGACAGAGAAATGGCTTTCTGATAAAGATGGCACAGTGCTTGCCAGACCTCTCTAGCTTGCTAATACGGCTCGTTCGCTGTATCAGGCAGCATCTTATTAGCTATCATGGTTACTTATAAAGCTGTACTATACACCCATAAGAGAGAGAAGTATCAGTGCTGTTACAGAGTGCATTCTGATGAGAGTTCAAAGCTATGGAATAAGTGTATCTGTAGGCAATACAACTGGTGCATTACACCCACATGCATTATTGCCACATATTTTGCGGACTGCCCCAAATGGCCCTGTAACATAGGCAAGGATGTTAACTCCGCTCTTACAGTGCTATGAGTTCAACTGCTACAAAATCATAAAATAGATGTGGTTGGAAAGGAGGTCATCTAGTTCCACCCTCCTCTCAAAGTGGGTCCAACTACATCAGATTCCTCTGGGCCTTGTCCAGTTCAGTTTTGAATATCTTCAAGGACGGTGAGTCCAGAGACTCTCTGGGCACTTAAGGCTTGCTTTTTTTTTTCTTTTGCTTTTTTCTTTTTTGGTGTCCAATCATAATTTCCCATATAACAACCTGTGCCTTCTGCTTCTCATCCTGCCACCTCTAAGAACAGTCAGTTTCTATCTGTTTTACACTTTACCGATAAGTAGTTGAAGGCAGCCATTAGCCTGTTCTTGGCTGAACAAACACAATTCTCCCAGCCTCTCCTCATCAAGCTCTCTGGGCTTCTAATCATCTTAGTAGACCTCCACTACACTGACTGCAGCATGCCAATACCTGTTTTGCACTGGAAATCTCAAAAAGTGGACAGAGTCCTCCATATGGAGTCTCACAATTGCTAAATAGAGGAGAATAATCTCTTCCTTCCTACTGGTTAAATAAACACTATTACTGCCCGGTATGCAGGGGGTCTTCTTCACTGCCACTGCTGCTCACTGCTGGCTCGTGTTCCCTCTGTTGTCCACTGGGACCCTCGGGTCCTTTTTCACAAAATTGCGTTGCAACCAGTTGATTCCAAGCCCGGACAGAAGCATGATGTCTTCCCAGACCAGGGCCAGGACTCTGCATTCAGCTGTGCTGAGCCTCATGAGATTCCTCCTGGACTCTTTCTCCAGCGTGTCAATGTCCTTCTGAATAACCGCCTGCCCTCCGGTGAAAAAGCCACCCACTCCTACCCAGTGTGGTACGATCTGCAAACTTGCTAAGGGTACACTCTATCCTAGCTCCTAGGTTAATAAGAAACAGNTAAGGGTACACTCTATCCTAGCTCCTAGGTTAATAAGAAACAGTAGGGATTCCTACATGAACTGCTGAGGGACCCCAGAAGTAACTCCCCCAGCAGGATTTTGTACCGTGATCACAACCCTTGGAATCTCACAGGCCAACCGGTGGTCCACTCACCTTGAAGTTCACTTCTCAGGTTCAGGTCCTGAACTGGAGAATGACCCTTGCAGTATCTTCATCTACATCTCCATGTCCTTGGCTGCATCCTGAGTTGTCCCA
>RSEF01000002.1:97836494-97847344 GCA_003993805.1 Himantopus leucocephalus
TTCCATGGGCGCCGATCAATTATTCACAAGCACATTTATCTCCCCCTGCAATATGGAGAATTCATATTCATATCTCTGTTTTAGCGGCCTGACACTGATTAATGTAATATGCACGGCGGCTGCGAGCGCAGCCCCGCTCGATGAATCATGCGCTATAAAGTTTCAATCGCCCTTTGCCGGTGGAGAGACTATTACCAAGCGGGCGGGGAGGCGGGGGCCGCCAGCAGAGATGGCTCTTCCCCGGCTGCCGGCCACCGGCCCCGTCTTAAACCGGCTCGTATAGAAATCACCCGGCGACTGATATGGGAGGTGGGGGGGGGAAACGGGGGACGATGCGGGTCCGGCATTAGTTCCGCCCGGCAGGACTCCCGCAGTGGCGGCTCCCGCCGCCCACCGCCGCCCGGGTCCCGGGGAAGGGGCTGCCGGGGCTTCGCCTCCCCCTTCTTCCCTCCCTGTCCTGTCCCGTCCCGGGTCAGGCAGAGGCGGGAAAGGCCGCGCTGGGCCGCCTCGCCTCGGAGGAGAAGCGGGCTGCCCGGCGACGGCCATGTCGGGTGGGCAGCGCGGGGCGGGGAAGGGGCTGGGGCTGAGCCGGGCTGCGTGTGCCTTGTCCGGCCCGGGGGGCCTCATAGCGGAGGAAGGTGTTACAGGGAGTCTCCATCGCCTGGGCAGCTCTGCTGATGTTGGGTTTGGTTGTGTGGTTGTTGTGTTTTTTTTTTTTTTTTTTCCTCTTTTTTTTTTTTTTTTTTTTACAATAACNTCCCAAATGTCCTTAAAAGGCGAGGTGTAAAGAAATGGCCGGGGCTGGCGGAGGCGCGCCGGGCAGGCTGGCGGCACACAGGCAGCGCAGGGGAAGGGCAGATGAGCAGTAAGCGCTCAGCGAAAGGGAGCCTCAAAACATGGGCCCGCATCCTCCTTCTCCCGCCCCGGGCCCAGTTCGGGGGTGAGCCCCCTCACCCCACACCATCTTGGCGACCACCTCATGCCTACGTCCCATGCTTGGCACTGCCCGCCTCCCCGCAGGCCTGCTGCCGGGTAGAGGGGAGCCCCAGCACCGCAGGCCCCCGAAACCCCGCCGCCCGCCATGGGTGAGGCGGCCCTGGCCTCAACCAGACGGGGAAGGTCCCCGCCGGCCTGCGGGAAGCGGGAGGCGGACGTGGAGCCACCGCCACCACGGGTCCCCCTCTGGCGGGAAGGGCCGCAGAGGTGGCCGGTGGGGCCTGAGCCCGCCGCCGGCTTCGTGGGGGCTGCGGCGGGCGAGGAGGGGACGTGGGGCCCGATTCCAGGCTTGGAGCCGCCGAGTTTTACGTTTCAGCAGTAAATCTTACCTGGGACTCACAAATCAAGTAAAAGACTGGAACATGTAATAAACATGGCCTGCGTGGCGTGTTTTCCAGTGAAAAAGTTACATAAACGGCTCCCGGCGAGGTTGGTGTTCCCCATTGTGCGGTGCCCCCATGCAGTGCCGTTCACAGCCTGCCTGTAAAACCAGCCATGTGGACAGGAATCGCTGGAAGTACCAGGAGACTGGAAACCCCATAGAAATAGGTATTCAAAATTTAAGACTTCGAAAATATGAGCTCTTAAAACTAAACAATGTACTTTTGTGAGGAATTAATTTACTCGAGTCCTGTCACCATTATTAATATTAGTTTTGGCTTCTCTGTTGTGTATGTGAAGAGAATACATGCATGGGTGTTTGTAAAAAAATGTGGCAAGAAATATGTCTTTTATCTGTTTTTACTTACTTTAATTAGCATTACAGACATCCTTCACGTCTGATAGCCAAACTTGTTTCCCAGCGTGTTCCTCTGGAGTCAAACTAATGCAAAAAGGCAAACGTGGGGTACGCACCGAGTCCCGGTAGTGCCTTTCCTGAGAGAATAGAAAGCGCTGGCGTAAACTCCGTGCAGAATTAAAGGCGAGTTTAAAAAGTAACATTTATTTTTATTCCAGATTTATGGCTGACCCGTAGATAATTAAAGGTTTTATTTTGAGCTGTTGGCCCCACACAATACATTGTCCTTTGTTGCTGCACAAGTAGCGCTTTCCCTGTGCTGCCTACGGTTCAAAAACAATGAAGCAATCCATTTATTTTGTTGGTCAATTGTAGCGCAAAGTGAGGTGGTCAGTGTGGAAAGTTTATCACTGTCTTGTCCCTTTGGAGGAGGCAGAGCATTCACACACCCTCTGCCCCAGTACACAAATGTCAGTCTTTTTGCAGGCTGCTGTTTTCCTTTTGAAGATGCCGATGGTGTCTCTGATCCACTAATCCATTTATCCAGTTTCATGAGTGCATTGGCTGAATACGCTCACAATAGCCTTGCCCAGCTGGAAACAAGAAGTCAGTGAGTGCAGCCGGCACACCCACCAATGCCTGACACCGCTCTCGGACGAGGCTCGAGTGCTTGTCTCAAAAAAAAAAAAACCCACCCAACCCATCCGATCCCATCCCAACCCAAAATAAAACCCCCGGAGCCCCCAACCTGCCGCGATGTGCCCAACGCCGTGATCCTCCTCTGCCGGAGAACAGAAGTATTTTTAGCACCATCTATAGCGGGCTACAGGGTTGTATTATTTTCACAATATTCGGCTGTCTCAATGAGGGTTGAAGCATGTTTGAGGAAAAAAAAAAAATGCCTCTGGGACTCTGCAAACAAGTGCACATTAAAGAAACTGGTCAGTTGCTGCCAAGGGGGAGGGGGCACGGGAGAGGCAGCGGGCAGCGGGCTTCCATTTGTGTTCGGTGCCGTGCCGTTACTTGCCAGCTTTTTACTGCATTTTAAATGTATGTTTAATTACCAGTGTTATTGGTAATAACAGAATGTTTGAAAATATTAAATACATTTGTGAGCTTGTGTGAAAAAGAAGTTAAAAGGTGTTCGGTGCACAGAATGTTAAAAAGATCTCACAATGAAGTGATTAACATTTTTATGAATAAAATTAATCACGCATTAACTCTGCAGCTCAATACATCTGAATGCCAAATGTTGCACAGCAGCCCTTTCCCCTAAACCCAAGAATTTTGGATGCAGTATTGACCCACATCAAACACTCCTCTATTAGTAATGGCAGTGTAGTTATGAGAAGATATTTTTAATAATGTACATTTACATTTAAGGCAAGCAAATAAAAGGGAGAAAATAAATTGGGGGTATTTTGTCAGGATTTGTGAGGACTGGTAGGCACATAAAATACATTAGGAAGCAGTCAATAGGGGCAACTGTTTGGAGAAAAAAGAAGTTTATGTGGCGCTCACGGAGGCAAACAGCAAAGTCACCGTAGTAAACAGATTCCAGTGGATTGTGCTTAGCCTTCCTTGGCTCTTATTAGCACGCTCATTGTTCTGGGCAAAGCTTATTATGTTTTAAGATGGGAGCTTACCATTATTAAAATTTCCACTGTGTCAGATAATAAAATGGGATCTCTCTCTCTTTCTCTCTGTTTTTCCTCTGTGTGTGTGTGAGTGTGTGTGTGTATATGTGTGCGCGCGCGCGCGCGTGTGTGTTTTCTAATCTCTTGCCACTGTGGTTTTGGGATTATTCCAGCAGGCTGTACAAAGGGAAGCAAAGGCATCTGAAGTGTCACTCTACAGCTGTGGCAAAGTAACAGAATTTCCATTTTGTTGATGCTCCCAGCACATGTGTGCAGCAGAAGGTGATATCAAAGGAGCCGTTCTTCCTCAGTTCTGCACATTATTTTTCACTGCTGTGGCGAATCTCTCTGAGCTCCGTGAACCAATAAAACAACGGTCCCTGTTTGAGTTGATATATTAATATTTACTGAGGATTTGCAAGGTCGGGGCTAAATGTCAGCAGATTGCTGGGGCAGTACTGTGGGGAATAATTAAACAAATCTCACAGCAGTTCAGCCTCCTAACATCTTTATTAATCTTTTTTTTTTTTTTTCCTTTCCTGAAACAGTACACTGAAATACTGCTTTTTCAACCTTAGTGAAGATTTGGGAGAAGTTTAAAAATAAAATCCTGGATTGGAAGTATTTGGTTTTGACAGTTTCTTGGCCCACTTGCCTGCAGATGTTAGTTGGTTGTGAAGGCTGTGATGTGTGAATTATCACCAAGCTGCTGGGATTCTCACCTGCCTCTCCATCAAATTCATCTTGACCAGTCTGCCAAGCACAATAATATTGCTGCTATAAATGGGGACCCAAATTGGCTTCATTAAGTAGTGGGTCCGCTTCTCTTAAGAGAAGAAACTGGAGGACCCCAATTCGGTATGCATGTCTCCCTAAACGTGATTATAGCATGCACTTTAGTACAACTTAGACAATTCTCTTTAATAAGCTTCATAATTAGTGTTGGGATGCCTCATTACAAGTCATTGCCTGTAGCACTCCTAGGCCAAACAGCCCTTCTCAATCTGATTTATTTTATTTTATTTTTTTTTTTTTTATCAGGCAGCAGGAGCTGTCTAGAGCTTTTTGTTTGTATAATGGGGACTTGCATTAAGCCCCCAGTGTAAAAATACCACAAGGAAATTAATTGCTTCTGTGCAGATTCACCACAGATGTGTCCTGTTATGGGGAATGGTATATTTCTGACATTGCTATACTGCAGTGTGCTGGGAGGAAAAAAAAAAAAGTCTGGAAAAGCTACAAATGCAAACATATTAGCATCCATATAGATTCCTTATGTTGTAACTGAAAACAAGGAGATTTTTAAAGTGTGTCAGAGCCTTCAAGCCTTTTTTGAAATAAAGTGGATTTTTTTTTCTCTGTTTTTTTTTTTTTTAAATACTCAAAACCCACTAATAAAATACACATGGCCGCATATTCTGTTTGGTACTGGCTGATAAATGTGCTACTTAAAATAACACACACGAGGAGTGCGGTGACTCAACGCAAGAAGAAGGCTGACACACAAAGCCGCCCTCAAGGTCAGTGGTTTGTTATCTATCACTGTTGGTCAGGTTGTGAATCACAGCTGCAAGTTTCAGCAAGTTAAGGGGAGGAGGAGCATTTAGAGTGCTTGCCCTGTGGAAAAGAAAAGCTGAGCTGGTGGTTTGTTAGCCGCGTCTGAACATCACCCTGCAGCTTCTGGGTAATGCCCATTCCCCTGTCACTAAAGCAAAGCTGGAAAGTGCCTTGATCCAGATACGAGCGCTTTGATTTACTTGTTAGAATTCAGGTGGAAGGGTTTAGGGTTAGCAAGTCCACCACTGCAGAGCCTTGTAGCGCTGTCCTCTCGTTATTTATATCGATTTCTTTCATCTCAATCCTTGTAAACTTCGGGTTTGACTTTGGGCTGATCCCTCTGATACAGTTGCATTTGCCTAGTGACATCACTATTGATAATCGAATATTAACAATTCACCTCACAACAGTTACAGGAATGAAGACCGTTTTAGAATAATATAATGTGGGAGCTGTGGTATTAGAAATAACTGTTTGCATGCTTCCTGTGTGATTGTGAAGGGGACTCCTCCATCTTTTAATTCTAGGTGCTGCAAAATGAAAAAAAAAACCAAACCGAACCAGCAAGCGTCTTCTCTACTGAAATTCAGGATGTTGCCTGTCTGATAACGATATAGTAGCAAAAGTAATAAAACTGTTCTAGTAATGAACTTCCCAGATGAGATTTTCTAAGTATATGCAACATGTAAAATGCGCAGGCAAATGAAATTTCTATATTCAGCCCCCCTGAATTTACATACAGGAAACGCTTCACAGGCCTTAATAAATGTGTCTGATAAGCTTGATTTCAAGAAAATCCATACCTTAACTGCAAGCAACAGTGGGAACATGCAAGCTACATAAACAGATCAGATCAGTGTTCAGTTTTAACACGCTGCACTTCATAGGATCTTTTACCAGCTGTTTCAGAGTAAAGGGCAAGATAAACTGCATAGACTACTACACCAAGTCTTGCTTTTAAAATAAGTTGGTGTTTTTTTTCTCTTTTTTTTTTTTTTGCATTCTCATCCATCAGCTTTTTGTTCTACTACGATAGTAGCACTTTGCTCAAATAGAAGCATTTTACTTTTTTTTTAGGCTATCAAAGAGCAAACAGCTCAGACTCACAATCCCAGGGGAAGCGATTATTATTTTTCTGTGCCGTGCAATAGCAGTACCTGGAATCCTCTTAAAAATGGCTCTGTATGACACAGGAGGAAGCCCCTGCCCTAGAACAGGTGAAATTGTACTAGATGAGATCTGTGCCGAACATAACAAAGAAACACTGCCTCGGTGAGACCGGTGGAGGATGGAAGCGCAGAGGTAGAGAAGTGGTTTCCCCGAGTTACCTACTTTGTTTGTGGCAGAAATGAGAACCTGAGCCTGAGAATTAGGGTTTTCACTTGACAGAGACTCGGGTGTAATGGGATGTTTCGAAGATTCACAGAGACCGCAGGTGAGTGGTGGAGCCAGAACTGGTGCGGTTAAACTGCATCCGCAGCCTCATAATGTATTTACCACAGTGTCATCAACTCCCATGATGTCACTGGAAACATTTTGACCAGTATCTGAATTTACACACTCGAATCCATACTTGTGAGTGAAAGCAATCTGATATTTACAAATTATGCTTATTCTCACTAGAGTCATCAGAGTGGCTTGCCCTAGAAAGGGTTACAGTTGTAAAGGTGGTCTTAAGATCAGGTTGTGTGGGGTTTTTTTGTTTTTTGTTTTTGTCTTTTTTTTTTTTACTTAAAAATATTTTAAAATTACTCCATTTAAAATTACTCTTGGTCTCTTCGGTTTGAAAAACGTGTTGTATATTTGGAGAAACAATCTAACCTACAAAATGATGCAATATTTGGGAAAATTGCTTTATAAAGAGCTTTTTTTATGAACAAATTTCTAAAAATGCCAGGCAAATCCTCCAAGTTTTTGTAGAAAACGATAGATAATTTATAACTTCACATGCAAAACTACATATACAATAAGATAATTTAAAAAATTGGAAGATTAGGTTTAAAAGATGGTTTAAAAGAGGTGGTAAACCTTGAAAAATACTCTTTAGCAAACTGAGATTATGATAAGTATATCCATATATGTGGTTCTCCTATACACAGAGAGGAAAAGGGGAAATGGATACTGTCTTCATGTGAGACAGGCATGTTTTAGGTTGTGTGAGGGAGCTTCACTGCTTCTCTGAACATCAGCAATTCAGGACCTGTTTGAAAAACTGAATGATGTAATACCAGTAAATGCCACAGAGCACAAAATCTAAAGTTTTTACTAGAAGGAGATTTTAAGAACAAAAGAGAACAAAAGAGGGTGTCATTTTGAAAAACAGAGTGGGATACAATGAAGAGAGTAGTGGTGATGGTGCCCCCGGTAGAATTAAAATACAGGGTAGTGTGCTAACGGAAGAGATTAATATCTTTTGAGGGGAATCGGATCTGGAGGTGTACAACCTGTGTGTCTCCTGTGGCTTACTTTCCAGAACCTTAAGGGGATAGTGATGCTTTAATTCGGCATCTCCTTTTGGAGGAGAATAACTTGAGGGAACATATAAATTCCTTCTCAAGTTACATTTTCTTTGTGGTGATCTTCGTACTGACTTTACAAGAAAGGAAAGCAGTAGAACAGAGGAGGAAGTGGAAACCACTTCATGTCACCAACTACTTTTTTAAAAAATTATATGGCCTTCTACTATTGTATATGTGTGCATGTGTACGTTAGAGAGCAAAGAAATTATTCCCCCAGGCCTGGCTCGTAAGGGCCGCTCTGTGAGTCTAAGTGATTACATGTGGACAAGAGGTAAGAGGAGATGATTTACTGTGAACACAGGAAATTTGTACACTTCTGGTAATCTGTGGTAAATCCACCAGGAAGCTAACAAAGTCTGATCTTGCCTTACATTTTCTGTGGCTGCTATCTGGATATGAGGATGCTTTCAGAAGGTGCGTGAAAGTTAAGTTGTTGGGCTCCCTGAAATGCCCAAACTCATGGCTTTCTTAGGCAGGACAAGTCCTACAGTCTACTTAGGCCCTTCCTTACCAATTTATACAAGGTATATGGAGGATCGGAGAAGCATAACAGAAATGCTGTACTCCCCAGCAAACTTGTCCCTCGACTGCTTTTCCATTATAAGTGGTGTGTGCATGTTCTTGGTCTCACTAGGCTATTGGTTTTGCCGTCTTCCCCCCCCCATAATATTTGACTTACAGTACTTAAGTCTATCTACATTTGTCTGATAGCCTCTTATCAACTTTGAGTAACTGATTCAGTTTTGTCACATCTCTGTGGAAGTACATGATAGTACATGATATCCATGGCCTTTTGGGTCTCAGGTATGATCACCAATATAAAATGCAAGGGTTCTCACTTGCATTGTTGGCAAGCGGTTCTTATTTTTGGAGCACAGTCTTCTCGGTCTTTCCTGACAATAAGCACTCATAGCTCTAGTCTCATTGACCATGGATGTGGCTTCAGTTAGTAGCTCCTGGAATGGTAGGGCTGCGGCTGAAGGCCATTTGTGTAAGTGTTCATTGGTCATATTCATCACCTTGTCTCAGCGCCTTTTCCTGGTTTCAAGGCTTTTATCTTGGTTCTCTCTTTCTTTGTCCTCCCTTTCAAATGATATTCTCTTCTTTGTTTCTCCTCTATATCCTCTCAGCAGGTAGGAGGCTTTCCCTTCGTTGCTGTAAGAACGGGCTGCTGCCAGCAGACAGCTTGACCGTTCTGTCCTCTTCAACAGACCTCCATGTCTGCCTGCCTCTACTCTCCCTTCCCTCTCCAAATTTAAAACATTCTCCTCCTCCCTTTACTTGAAAAAAATGAGACTTTTAAACTTCTTGTGAAACTACAAGGAAAAAAAAATCGTTCCACACTGAGTACCAGCCTCCATCGTCTCTTTTCATCAGAAAACACACTCCTCAACTCACTATTGAGGGCATATGGTTGTCGTTTCACTGAGCTTTTGGGAGACAGTGAGCAATGGGATGCTGCTCCCAAACCATCACTACAAACATCACACCCTGTCATCCTGGCCAGTCTTCTGCTAGTCTTGGTCCAAGCAGAGGAATACAAGAATACTGCTGTTTTGCCTGACAGAAACTGCTCCTTACATCAGTTTCAAAGGATGGCAGAAAAATGCTGGCTATGCACCTCCTGGTCAGAAGAAGCACAAGCTCTCACATCCCTGATCCCAGGGAGAACTTCTTTTGCACTTGACAGTCAACTCTTTCAAACCTTTCATTGGAATGAGATTTGAGACTCCCAGATCTTCTGTAAGAGACCATTACTCCATACCTGAATGTGCAGAGGTTGTCATCTCCTGGGATCAGAGCATGTGCATACAGATCTCATAGGGAAGACAGGGAAAACAGCAGCAGAGCTAAGGGCAGTCCCAAAGGACATCGAGCCCAGAGAACAAACACATGTTGGAAAGTACAAAAATATTTTATTGTTGTCAAATGTATAAACCTGATGTGCAATTCTAACCAGATCAGGCTTTGGGCTGTTTGCCCAGTTATTCATAAGAAAGTGTCCAGAGTGGATAAGATTGTGAGATTCTCCTGGGACACAGCTCTTGATCTGGCTATTTCTTGTTGTGTTTGATAATACACAGTTCTCTGCCAGAGGGAATTCTGGGCTTACGTCCATGTTCATCCTCATGTTCGGGCAGCAGGGATAGGACTAGTTATGTAAGTGTGTTGCGTGTAAATCAAGAGTCCCTCAGATCAATGGGGAAATTATGCAAAGTCTGGTCTGAAAGTGATCTCCAGCCTTCCCTCTGCCTCCTCTTCTATGGAATGAACGCTGTCTTGGGATTTTCTACTCTAAGTCTCCCTTAAAGGTTTGGACATCTTTCTTCCTAGAGATCTTGAGGAATTTCCTTGGAAAGTTCTGAAATGGAGCTTGTGGAGTAGGGAATCAGCACAAGACAATTGTTCCTCCTCATCTGGTGTAGAAGGTTAGTCTGAATATCCCAATATGGGTTTTTCAGATGACTGTAGGTGTAGCAGAACTGTATCCTACACAGTGTGAGAGAATAGCTGATCTCTGGCTTGTGGGTAGTGCTCACTGGTATGTGGAGGAAGAATAACTTCTGGGTGCATGAGGGAAGAGGTTGCCAGCCTGGAAGCATGGTGCTGGGCAGTGAATGTCTTTGGGATAGTTCTCACTGCCCCTAGGCAGTGATTCCAAACAAGCTGAAGGGGTTGCCTTGCTTGGTTGGAAGTCCCTACAAAGCAAATGGTAGGAAGAGGTCACTCATAGGCTTATGTGTATGGCAGATGTTTTGATGTCAATGTCTCTCTGAAAGTATCTTTCTTTAGGAAATATCATCCAATTTTTCTCCTTTATGTTTTGAGTTACTACTTTGGAGATCTGTCTTCCATTCCAAGAACAGAATGAGCTGCACGGGAGTCATTTAAGATGGATCTCCTTATACATAGCCCCCTTCCAGAGTTACTGCTTTTGACTTGTAAAGTTGTAAAGTTCCATCAGCTTTTCTTCCTTAATGCGTCACTGCTTTCCTCTCTGCATTAAGGTGACTTGGTCCGAATTCAGTGCTCTCTGTAGAATTAGAATTGCTGCATCTGACTTTCCCGGACCATACTCCTCCATTAACTCTGTCCAGATTTTCTCCTGGTTTGATGATTTCTTAGAGGTAGCATACTGTCATTTGCTTGGGTGCTGTACTTAGAAATAAGAGGCCTGTGTGCGCCATGTCTTTTTGAAGAGAGACACTCTGTGTGCAAAAAGGAGGAATAGGGTCATGGCATGAAGATCTCATGATTTTATGCTACAAAGTCTTGTGAGAGAGGTGTGGGTAGGCTTAGGCTCTTCAGAAGAGGCACTACAGATCACAAGTATTGAAGGCTGTATGGGGGTATATGATGAAGGCATTGGACACTTCTATGGTTCCCTCCCACCCATTTCCC
>RSEF01000002.1:97847444-97857822 GCA_003993805.1 Himantopus leucocephalus
CAATGATGTTCTAAATATTTAAGGCTACAGGCAGAGCTTGTAAGAATCTTACTTAATTATGTGATATTTTAATGTTATATTGATTATGTTATTGCCTGTAAATCCTGTTGCTTAATAAAGCTGCAGTCATTTTGCAATAAAGTTGTGTTTGCATTCAATTAATGGCTGTCTGGGGGCAATGGACAAAGTAGTAGGGGTATTGGTATGAAGTGGAAAGCATGATACTGGTACTTCCAGTATAATACCAGGAAATACAAATGCTTGGATCAAGTAAAAGGGAAAAAAATATATATTTAGCCTCTGTTCAGTACACTGGTTCACAGTTTTCTTTTAGGTCCAACAGAAAAAGCAGCATTGTGCAAAGCATCTGCACATGAATACAGGGCAGGATAATATTTGATTTA
Source organism: Himantopus leucocephalus (assembly GCA_003993805.1). Taxonomy (NCBI): domain Eukaryota; kingdom Metazoa; phylum Chordata; class Aves; order Charadriiformes; family Recurvirostridae; genus Himantopus; species Himantopus leucocephalus. The sequence goes on from RSEF01000002.1 coordinate 97,847,849, forward strand.
AAAATACAAGTAAACGATAACTGCCAATATTGAGACCATGTGAAGGCAAAGGAACAAAGCATACTTTCATTGCTAATCATGTTAACATCAAAGTTTGAAGAGTACATTCGCCTATTCAGAGGAAATGCCATCACACTTCTGACGATCACATCTGCCACTAATATCATCCGGCATGTGGTCAGGTCTCTGTTCTGACTTTTATCTCTCTACCAAAATTTCATGTCTCGATTTTAACATCTGATGCTAAATTCAGGTCACTACAAAATAAGTACAACTTTTATTTCTTTTCCACTTTCGTGATGTGTTCAAGAGATACATTTTAAAATCAGTACGTAGTATGAAATAAATACAATTTTTTTCTTTTTTTTTTTTTTCAAAGTCTTTTTTGGTGGGGATTTTATTGGTTTTGTTTTCTTATATTTGTTTGATGTTTGCTTAAGTTGCCTTAGAAAACATTTTGTTACACCTGTAGAAAATGCAGAAGTCTGATTTATCACCACAATACTCTACTTTCATGCCAGAAATCAATGAAGTTTCATCTGTGTAAAACTGGAGTAGCGCACTTATTCACACTCCATACACTTTTAACCCAGAGGGTTTCAAGCATTGATTCACGAGTCTATGAAAGCCTGAAGTTTTGCCTTCCCTGAAGTTTTAACTCGACAACATATATCTAGCTAAATATATGTTGATGGCAACGTCATATAAACTTGTTTGATAATTTGTAACTATTACTTTTTAGCTATGTCCCTAACGTTAAAGATTTCTTGCTTTTGTTGAGGGGATAAACATCTTTCTCCCCCTTACCTTTTAGATGTTTAAATGGAGAGAAAATATTTCCACAGACATATTTCAGTATCCCTTTAAAGACCTTCTGTCTTCTCAATGCCATTAAAAATGGGGCTTTACAGCAGCTACCTAAATAGGGAGGAAGAGAGTTCCTTGGTTTTAAAATTGTGGTGAGACTATTCAGAGATTTCTGAGCACATGAAACAAAGGTGTATGTTGATATTTTTTCCTGTACATGCCAACATAGCACTCATCTTTAGGCTGGAAAGTAATAAATTCTCATTTCAAAACTGAAGCAACTCAGTGCTGATAATGAAGTGGAAGAATAGGGAATATTGTATTTCTTTATACAGTAAAGAAATCCTTCCAGTTATCCCAACACCATATTGAGCATATATCTCTTTTGGCTGTGTAAGAGGTTCCTTAGGTGGAATCTAACAACCCTGTACTGCTTTTCAAAGCAGAGAAGGAAGAAGTCTAGCATATGGGTCAACATTTTCTTGAGTAAGAACTGATGTAATGAACAAAGGCTATGCATATTTTAGTTAATGGTACACCATTTGGTAAGTCTACCTCCACAATCACTGTAGTGTCAGCTGGAATAATTATAAAGAGCTGTGGGAATTCTTTGAGAGTGAAAAATGCACCGTAACACTTTAATTGAGTCCTTTTTGCTTCTTGAATTAAATTTGGTCTTCTTGTCAGGTCTTTTACCATCCCTTTTGTGGCAACTTTTTATGTTGTCCCTCCTGTTCTTCCTTCCCTTCACTTCATTTTTCATGCATCTGCACAGACAGTCATGTCCGTGCAGTCAAAAATCCATGGCTCACGGAAGACAAGTGCTCCCAATAATGGCTATTTTTTCTCTCAGATAGAATTTGTTAAAAACAACAGACCAAAATATTTTCAAAATTTGTGGGTTTTTTTTTTCCCCCCAGTACACCAAATACATAATGTACAAAGGTTTAGCAGTGATTTTTTTCGTCTGCGTTACATACCAGTGGATAGATTACACACATACAGAGGTATCTTTTTCTATAGAACCAAAACCAGTGAATATAAAAATCATATCTAAACAATGCTAGTTGCTAGCTGCAACACATTCAACAGTATTACTAGTCGAATATCTGACATGTAACTAATTTGATGTAGACAGGTAATACCTTGGTTTTCTGGTGAAGTAGAAGAGCTACTTCTTGATATAAGCTTAGCCAAGGTGGTTTTAGTAAAAAAATATGTCTTAATACTATCAAAAAACAAGCTGGAGTGCTACTGACTGCTACCTGCTTACACTAACTAAAAGGTCAGAAAATAGATGACAGTTTAATTTGCCAAAAGTTACAGTAATGGCCTCTTATTTGAACTCTCTTCAAACCCTCTTTTTTAACATCTATGGCTATAAGTAAAAGTGCAACTATAATAATTAAGTTATTAGTATATTTCTGCTATTGCTATTGTGACAAATATTTTATAAAAGTTTCATTGTGGGTTTCTGTGAAAGTGATCTTTCAAGCTTCTGCTTCTTAGTAATGATGGAAGCTACAGCGTTACACACCTCTACATCATTTTAAACACAGTCCTGTGAAGTTACCGTTTTTGAAGTCCAGGTCTTGGTAGGTAACCGCTTTTAAGCAGTTAAGTAAACCGTGTGGTACATCAATTTAGAAAATATATTCATTTATTGCAATTCATTAGGACTGACTTCTATTATTACCTTTAATTGTACATGAAACAGACTAAGATTATTCAACAATACTTTCAAGAAGTTTCTGCCATTGTTATGAAGTATTTCAGATGCTAGATTACATTTTGGAGATTATTGATTTAAGTAGTATTACTAGTTAAATAGAGTACACTGTAATATAAGAAAAATTACTTATAATTTTGATCTTGTGTCATGTTGAGGGCTTTATAAATTACCTGTCCAAAATGACAGAAGTCTTGATCACGAGTGATCAATATTTGTCTCACTGAGAAAAACCATGCTAAATAGACACTAACAAGTTCAGAAATGAAGGTGATAAAAGTTAAAAGTGGAATAATTGAAAATGTAATTGTAAAACATATTTTACTTCAGTGTCATATTTTCATCCTTACCCAGAGATCTTGGAATACATATGGAACAAGTACTCTTTCTGATTAATTCTAAATGTTAATAAGAAACTTATCTGTACTGACATTTCCTATTTTCTCTTGGTAAACTTGTCAGTTGCGAGAGAATGATGAACAAGAAATGTATGTGCAAGCTTTCCCATTGAGCTAGGATAAAAGTTATCTTGGCGTACTGAGCGGTTTCCAGACATTCCTGGAGAATGGGTGGCTTCGATGGAGGACTTCAAATCCTGGAGGCAGTAAATAGAGGTACAGTATCTTCCACCAACTGCCTGCTGTCACCAGCCACCTGACAGCCCATAATGGGTAACCCTTTGTACCCTAGCCCTTAGAAGAAGTCAGCCCACATGACTGGCCCCTTCAAGTCACTGAGTATGTCATTTCTGTGATCGCTGAGGGGTCTTGGAGCAGGCAGGGGTGTAAAGAGGAAAAGCAGAGTTGTTTCCAGCTCTCTGATTGGGGCATGAAGGACTTTACGTTGACCTTTTGAAGAAAGAACATTCCCCCAGAGCCCAGTCCAGCTTGGGAAAGATTGGCACAAGCCTGCCCCATCAACCAAGTCTTTCCAACAAAGACCTGATGAGAAGTGGCCATACCAACTGCATCAGCAGTGGGAGAGACACCCCTGGGATGCAGGAGGCATCCACTCTGTCCTGAAAAAGTGTTTTCAGCTCCTTTGCCTGTCAAGACTGGATAAACTTCAAGGGAGAAAATCTGGAGGAGGAAGGATATGGAGAGGCAGGGCAAGAAATGAGCACATGGGGAGAACATGTGGGACAAAACAGTTTTGCTCTGCCAGGTCACTGGGGGCCGAGACCCACTGGAGAATGAGATGGCATTGAAGAGAAGGTGGTGAGGGACCACCAGGAGGTGCAGCCACTGCCTATATACGTGGCCCTGGCTGAGATTCCTCCAGAAAGAGGCAACAAACTTCATGCAAAAGGCCAAATTAATTGCTTCCAGTCTCCTGCAGGCACTGGCAGCATCTGCAGTCCACAACCTTGCTTAGCCTGTGTCCATCTTATGCTCCCCAGTTAGTATAAGCCAGGCAGTGACATGCTGGAGACAGCCCGTCAGAGGGCCACTGGGATGAGCAGGGGCTGGAGTACAGGACACCTGCAGGGAAGTTGAGATCGATCTTTGTTTAGCAGAAGAAGAGAATGTGAAAGGGAGATCTTACTGCTGTCTTCATCTCCCCTGAAGGACGTAGAAAGCCAGATCCAGGCTTTACTCAGAGCTGCACAGTGACAGTATAGGAGGCGATGGGTGGAAGGTGCAGCTTTTAGATACTATGAATGTGTTTTCAAACACATGCAGGGATTTTTTAAATTCTGTTTGTGGAGATATCCAAAACTCAGCTGGACATGTCCCTGAGCAACCCAATTTCAGTTGGCCTTGCTGGACCAAATCACCTCCAGAGGTTCTTTTTACTAAATTATTGTATGACTCTATGAAATGCGTTGGAGTTGTTGTCACAGTGCCAGAATTTGATACATAAAAAGCAGGAGTGGATGGTAATGGCTAAGTTATACTTACCAGCTTACAAGCAGCGTGTGACCCTAGCTAGTGTTTATTTAATCACTGCTATGGTCAGGAGTACTGTGCAAATTATCTACTTTTTTTTTTAAAGTGGTATTATATTGATTGTTTTTACCTCCTTAGGAAGCACTGTTATAAAAATCTTTATACTCCCACAAGTCTTTTAGCAAAGAGGATAAAAATCAGATTTCACAGCTGTGCTAACATTAGGCCCAGACCATTTTCAGTACATATTAAATACAAAACGTTAAAATAACATTAAAAGCCTAATTTAAGCTGACAAAGGCAAAGAAATCAGAATTTGGGTGAAAAAAAGATGAAAAGAAAAGTAACCTCTCTCTAGACATACACACACCAACTTTCTCAGGTTTTTTTAATAAGATTTATATTTCTTTTGGAAAAAATATAATGTCCCTGGGACTATTAGGGAACAAATAACATGGGACATTTTCCAAAATAATCTATTGTAATTCATGATTTTAATAAATTTTAAAATATTAAATACAATTACTAAATCCTAACATATCAGATTAAGGATATTGCTCTTTTTACGTTCCAGTTAAATCCTTTGGAGGTTTCATATTGGGAATATTGCATAATAGAAAACTTAGAATAATATGTGCCATTAAATGCACTTCTACAAAAGCACTTGAAGGATATTCACAGCAGCTTCTTCTCAAATATAAACAGATCTCAGTCATTGTTTATTTTGGGGAAAGAAGTAGATCAGGAAGTTCAGCTAGTTCCAGTGTATTTTTAGAGAAAGACAAACTTTCAGAAGATCTTATGTTAATATATCAATGGGAGTTGCAGGGGCATCCAGTGACTAGCTTGCAGGAAAATTAGGGCAAGAATGCAATACTGTAAAAATGGCATAATTATGGATGGTTCTGTGTATCATTTCTACTGTCCAATCAGCTCTAAATGTACCTATACTTGCTGCAAGCATGTTCTTTGTTTTTTCTTAGGTGGATATCCTGTAGATTTAGCAGAAAAGGTGGTATGACTGACGATTTCACTACAGATATATATGCATTGCGAGACGGATTTAAATTCCTTCTGAAGCTAACTTTTATAGCGAAAAGCACGTACAGAAATGGTACACACCATACATAAATACAAACGCTATAGCTTTGGAATAGGGTCTGCTAAGTAGATGAAGCTTGATCTGAGGACACCAGTTACAGACATCTCTTGAGTAGTCTCTGGTGTGCTATACTGCTGGGTTTTCTCAGACGCTTGGTATCTGGAAGAGGAAGCTGGGGTCTGAAGTGTCAGCCTTTGTTATCATAAGGTGAGTGACCTTTCAAATTGTATGATAAGTCAATGTCTTCTAATAATTCATCAATGCAACATTGTCTTAGGATTCCCCAACTGATCTTAGATATTGTATCTTGCTGTGTCTTTTAATCTTGTGGATATAGCTTTTTCCTGCAAGGAAACACCTATTTTGATTTTCAAACAAAGGCACACAGTTTTTATCCAAATGGAAAAAAGTAACTGTTAGCTTATGTTTAAAAATATGTTCTGTAATATATTAATGTGTGATAGACCTACATTTAACGTAGAAACTATGTGTATTGAAAGAAAACTATACTAAAGAAAAAACCTCTGTATAAAAGTGAACAAATACTTCAGTATTCTACTTCTAAGGGCTCAACCACAGTCAATCCAAACAAAATCAGTGGATTTTGTTTATTATTATTATCAGTGGATTTTGTTTATTATTCAATATAGGCCTTAAGGAGATGAAAGAACTGTTTGGAAAAGATGGAAAAGAGGTACTGAAGTAAAAAAACTATGAACCAGAGAAAAAAATCCTCCTCCTGCTCATCTGCTACTTGCCCTTGAAGGCCCATGTTCTACTTGAAAATTGTTTTGCCACCTAGAAGAGGTCACCTGATGCCAGCCCCTCTCTAATGACTCCCATGGTGTTATCACAAGTTTACTGTCTGTGCACATCAACAAGTAGCATGCCAGTGCCAGCTCTCACAGCTGCAGGGAGGGCAAGGATCATTTTAGAACATCAAAAGATATTTGTGGCTACAGCTCTGGTGTCCCTAGCTAGTTTGTGGACTGTATTTTTCTTAGACAATATCATGGCCGTTGTAGTATGAGATGTTGGTCTATGTCAGACAATCCAGAACCATTTGGAGATAATGTGGAAAGTCTACATCTGAATTTGATACTTCAGTGAATGACTTAAAGATGCTTTTTTTTTAACAATTAAAAACCAGAATCAAACCAACATAACAACAACAACAAAACCCAAACAACAGGTCAGATGTGCATATGAATTAATGTATGTGTGAATTAATCCAAAGGGGAAGAGAAAATAAATTAATGATTTAAAGAATTGTTCAGTAGGCATACTCAATAAAAAGACAGAATGTGTTACTTTCCTACTACAGCAAAGTGTCTGAAAAGTAAAGTATTTCTATTAGCATACTGTGGGATTTATGACAATTGGTTTTTAGTGGTGGTTTTTTTTTTTCTATTTTTTTCCTCTTCTCCCCCCAGAGAAAGTTTAAAAAATCTCAACAACCAAAAAGGGTAAATCTGCATAGCAAGGTCCTGGATGTTTTTTAGCTGTCCATATAAGCATATCTTATGTGGTCTGATATGTAGTTCAGGGTGTAGTTTTCAAAAACGTCAGGCAGGCTCATGACTTACAAGCCCACATCATTTTTCAGTTTCGACAATTTTACAGAAATCACCCAAAGGCCAGAAGAGCCATGGACATTCATACCCACTAGAAGATGTATTTTACAGTAAATTGAGATTATGAAAGGAAACCTGTTGAAGCTACTTTCTCACAGGCCAAACTGTTCATCATTTGTTGGCAATACTCCAGTTCTGTTTTATGGAAAACATACATACTTATCTAATCATCTTCCTTCTCTGTATTAGTGCATTGCTATGTTATAATACTTTTTTTTTCAAGCACAGATGTTACCACTCTTTGTCTTGTACCAAAGATGATCTTAACATACAAATCATCACATTGGCTTTGATGAAAACCTCTCTAGCAGAAGATACTACCTGGTCATCCTATAAGATGAATAATGTTTTCATGGCTTTCTAAATATCTTCCTGTAGGGGATTCAGGTCCATCTTTCTTCTCTTTCAATCTCTGTGCTCTCTCCTCCTTCCATATAGCCCCTGTATGCTTTACACAGTTTTCCCATATAATGAATCTATAGAGCAAACCACAAAATTAGGAATAAGCACCTATACAATTGCAATCTAGGCAATTCTTGCTGTAACCATTGCCTACTTCCTCATTTTCCAAAACTTTAACAGCAAGTCAGCAGATTTATGTTTTAGATAAAAGTCACCTAATTGCATTCCTTGGTTTGAGAAAAATAAACTTACAAAAAACTCATCTGTCTTGACTACAAAGTGAGTTTACAAAAGAACTTTAGTACAGAAAAATACTGGATGGGGTTCTGAATAGTTTTATTATTGCAATATTTATATAAACTGCTTTTAAAAGCATAAGGACTGTTTTCCCTCTTCATACATTTGTAGCATAAATATCATCAATGGTGGTAGGAATGATATGTGTGTTTGGAAAATAAACCTTTTAAAGACTATGACTGAAACATACAGCACCAGAAAAAGAATCCCTTAAAGGAGAAATACACCGTTAACAAACACGAGGATCTAGAGTCTTTTATTAGCAGATTGCTGGTTCACATTTTTAACACATCAGTGGAGACGTGAGTGTTAAGTTTTGATGATCTCACAGATCAATACAAAGCAATATTGATACCAGATACAAATTTAAGTATATGTGAACATCTCCTANAAAAAAAAAAAAAAAAAAAAAAAAAAGAAAGAAGACTTCTGGAGTCATCTTCTCACAACCCCGATGTCTGTATAGGCAATGAATTGAATTAAACCTATTGCACTGAGAGGTGGCATTGTATAGGGACTTGTATGTTTGTTTAAATAAAGCTATTGTTCTAGCAGATATTCCCATGATTTGATTGCTTTTTTTTTTTTGGTGGCACGTGCTGTTATCTGTCTCTACAGAGGGCAGAACACCAAAATTAAATATTAAAGTGAGCAAATGCATTTAGTTCAGCTGCAAATTCCATCCTACAGAGATAAATACCTTTTATAGTTTAGACATTTCTATTTAGGCTTACTGAAAGCAAAGGACTTTGCTTTTGGAAAGTTCTGAATTAGAGTAAGCAGATAAGCCAATTTCTTGAGACTACTTTGCAGCTACAACTGTGTAACTGTGACACTGTAGCTTATTAGCTAAATGTTGCTGGCTTTAAAAAACCAAAAAGTTGAAAAATTGCTACATTCAAACCCCACACTGCTAAATCCTGAAGCTGATAAAATAAGCAAATTTCCTGTGTTTAGTCTGTAATAACCATGATGGGCTCCTTTAGAACTAAGGGGGTTAAAGCCTCCGAGCTGCTTGTGCGAGGAAATCAGAGAGGCCAAAGCTAAGAGGAAACCAGTGTGAACGCACAGAGATGTTAGCGGCAGTTGTGTGGTGTGATCAGCACGTTGCAGGACTGGGCTTATAGCGCAATCTTTTGAGAACTAAATGAAGTATAATTCCACCAGTGCATTGGCCCTGGAAAATCCGTAGACTGTCTTATAGCACCTTTGGTCTAGATCACATGTAAGTTTTACTCTTTCAGTTATGCTCTTAGCTATTGAACTCTAGATCTTTCAGTCACGTGTCAAAATAAATAGTCTGACAGCTAAAGAATACCTTTATCATCCCCCATTGCTCACTGACTTCATAGAAGCATACCTTTAGTCTTCACAAGAAAAAAGGAGGCTGTGATCTCAATATTTCAACACTTTTATTTACCTTATCTGTAATATAATTAATAGATGACTGCATAAAGATCAAGGTGGCTATCAAAGAAAATGAGACAGCTTCATATGAAACTTGCTCTTTTGAATCAGTCTAGGACTCTATCAAAGCATGTGTGATAATTTCATGTAAATCCCGGTGTTCTGAATCTGTATCTTTTAACCTGTACATACCATTTTTAACACACTACATTTCAAAGACATTCAAAGCTGATCTAATTTGTATTACAGAATTACATTATAATCTGCAAGCAGCACATCATACTGATTTCTTAAAATTAATGTGGAAGCTCATTATAAAGACATCTACAGAGGGCTCATGTAGTCTTTCTCAAAAATACTGTGACTTAAAACAACCACATTCTGTATTTAAAGTACACCTTTTTCTAGCCAGTCAGATCTTTCTCTGAAGTCTGTATTTTGAAATTCTGTATTTTGAGCCTAAACCCAAGATCAAAATATTCAGTGGCATCCGGGATTGCCATTTATAAAAAAAAACCCTGATTTTTTGGTGTTGAAATATATAAAAAAGTTTTAGGTTTTTAATTTATGAGATGATGAACTAAGGAGATTGGTTGCCATGGTGGAAATGAATGCAAGTGATGGACTGAAGTAAAGAGCAGTAATACTGAGCAGGGCTATCGTGAAGGGAAGCCTCCAGGTGTATTTCTGCTAACTTGTTTATGTGA
>RSEF01000002.1:97867783-97883379 GCA_003993805.1 Himantopus leucocephalus
CACTACACTCCCTGATAAAGAGTCCCTCCCCATCTTTCCTTTATGTAAGTGATGGATGACTGCACAATGCCAAGGGTGGCTAACTACAAGGTATGCCATTTACACCCAAAAGACTGATGTGTTGGCAGCAGCAGTGCCAAAAACACCATTTTTTTTTGTCACCAGAGAGATGCATTAAAGAGATTTCATCTGACCGCTTTACTCCCTGTACTAAAAATGAAGCCACTGAAAAGCAGATCTATGCTTTTGCCTCTAAGTTTTTTTAGCATACTGGGGATAAGGCTTTGTGCCCACCTGACTTCACACATCCCATTCTATCCTGTCCCAATATTTTATTATTTCATTCAGGTGATGCAGTTTTAGAACAGATGTACCTCTGCCCCCGGCGTGCTGGAATTCCTTCTCCTGGCCTTGAGAGGGGTTCAGGAGCATTTTATTTGAAAAGGCTTTTGCCACAACCTGCCTATCAACAGCTGCTCCGTGAACCTGGAAGTGTTTTACAGAATAAATCAGTATTTTTGCTCCCATTTTACACATGAGGAGGGGAAATCATTTAGGTCCTACAGAAGCTGAACTTAGGTCCTCTGAATTCAGTGTTCTGCCCCTTTGTCCACATAAGCTGCTAATGTCAGATCAGCCTGATTTTTCTTCAGACATTAGAAGAAAATCCCTGAGGGACTGATGCAGAGCACAAAATCATATTTGCTAACATTAAGATGTTTCTGAACCCTGAAGAATGTAAACCAGTTACATTTTATGGTTACTTAGTATAAATGGCAATAAAGGAATTTAATTTCGCATAACATCGTTCAGGTGACTTATTGCCAAACATTATTTGCCACATGACAAAGGGAACAGCACGTTGCTAAATTGATTATAGCCGAGTTATCTACTAATCAAACACAAAATAAATTTTACAGGAAATGTAAAGCAGTAAGGTATGTTTTCCATGTCACAACTGTATTAGCCTCAGCTAATACTTATTCTTAGAAAATGTTCTCTTTTTTTTCCTGCTGCAATACAGTGATACATGCTAAGTGGTTCCATCTGAAAAAGCTATTTTTTTGTAGTATTATTGACAAGTGATTTCAAAATTACCCCAATTCCAAAATTATCATTGCTCCTGTATTTTGTTGTGGGTTTGGTTTTGTGTTTGGGGGCTTTGGTTTTTGCTTTTTTTTTTTCATAGGGAAAAGTTATAAAACACTAAGCACATGAAACTGGAACAGGTTGCCCGGAGAAGTTGTGGAAGCTCCATCCCTGGAGGTGTTCAAGGTCAGGCTGGATGGGGCTTTGAGCAACCAGGTCTAGTGGGAAGTGTCCCTGCCTATGACAGGAGGGTTGGAACTAGATGATCTTCAAGGTCCCTTCCAACCTAAACCATTCTATGGAAAAAGAAACTTCTCGTTACCACTACAGAAAATATGGTCCTGGATGTATTCACCTGCAGGAGCGGTCAGTGGGACGCTGACATTGACTGGGTCAGTATCTCTGTTAAAATAATAAGGAGCTTGATCAGGGACTGGAGTTACACTGGCCAAGGCATGTTTTCCACATTGGACTACATTGTGTAAACAGCATAGAAAAAATATCTGCTTCCTTCCAAAAGTTTCCAATCTAAATGAAGATATTTTGAAAAGTGATAGAGATTCAATTCCTGTGTTTTCTCCTTCGAAAGTCCTTTAGAAGGTAATGAACTTGAAGGTAAAAACACCAAAAAAGTCTTAATAATAAAGACTGAAAAAAAGTTCTTACTTCCTTCATTGGGCCAGAAACTGAGAAATATCTAGTTTATTTCTTCATGTAGGACTTTCACTACAATGGAAAGCTTTTGCCACATGTATTACACTATGAAAATGACAGCGCAAAGACACTGCAGCAAAGTCAATGCTGATGGAAAGCTGATGTTATTTTTACCAAAATGCTAACTAAATGGTGAACATGAGAACAACCAAATTAACATCTGTCATGGTTTCAGCTGGGATAGAGTTAACTTTCTTACTGCAGCTGGTATTGGTGCTGTTTTGCATTTGTGATGAGAAATAATGTTGATAGCACACTGTTGGTTTCGTTTGTTGCTAAGCTCTCAAGGCCTTTTCTGCTCCTCACACTGCCACGCCAGTGAGTAGGCCGGGGGTGCACTAAACGTTGGGAGGAGACACAGCCGGGACACGTGACCCCAAATGACCAAAGGGATATTCCACACCGTATGATGTCATGCCCAGTGTATAAAGTTGGGGGAAGAAGAAGGGGGATACTCAGACTTATGGTGTTTGTCTTTCCAAGTAACCATTATGCGTGAAGGACCCCTGCTTTCCTGGGGATGGCGGAACAGCTGCCTGCTGATGGGAAGCAGTGAATGAATTCCTTGTTTTGCTTTGTTTGTGTGAGCAGCTTTCACTTTACTCATTAAATTGTCATTATCTCAATCCATGAGTTTTCTCACTTTTACTCTTCTGATTCTCTTCCCCTCCTGTCGGGGGAGTGAGTGAGCAGCTGCATGGTCCTAGTTGCTGGCTGAGGTTAAACCACGACACCCGGAAAAAGTCTGCCTCAATAAGCAGTGATGGAAAACAAAGCGTAGCCCACTGGATTAACCATTACTGTTCCAAACCTAACATAATGTCGGCAGCTTGACAATTTTTAATAAAATCCCACCACTATTTGTAAACGTGCAGTCCTATAGAATCTGTCATCTAGAAGGACCCTCCAGTTTCTATTATATCATATACTTTGTCCATTTTGAAATACAGTGAGAGAGCAAAGGCAGAAGATGGGTCTTTCTTTTCAGAAAAAGATGGGTTTTTTAAAAAATGTCTGAACGGAAAACATATTTTGGGTATAACTGACATATAACTGAATGAATTTGGAAGTGTTGACTTTTTATTTTGACGTGCATCATCAAAATGACACATTTTGAAATTCACAATATTGACACATACCATTTGTTTCACAGGACACATGTAAATCATTGTTAGAAGTCTTTTAAATTTTAATAACATTTTTGTTTCAGCTATTGCCTTGCATAAGCTGTTCATTTGTCTTCATTGCCGCCCCTGACCATATTCTCTGGACTACTATCAAAATATCCCAAGTGCTCTTGATAAATCTCATGGTTAGTCAGAGAAAAATCAACACATTATCTATGAGTCTCCAGAGACCTATACCCCAAAGTAAACAAAACAGATCCCTGATAACAGAGATCCCAAAAGAACACGTACTACAGAGAAATGCTATCCATTGTCTATAACTGATTCAAAAGTCAGTGCTTCAGAAACATTGACTTTACTGATGTATTTAGCCATTAGAAGGACATTTTGGCTAAAAGCAATCTGAAGAGAAGTGTTTCATTTTTATTTCCTTATGAAAAAAATTCTATCAAAATTTAAGTTTTCCTGTGACAAACTTAAAGCAAAAAGAATCATATTGCAGTTGAATCTCTTGACTATTAGTGGCAGAGTCCATGGATAACAAATGGATGATTCTGATTGTATCCTGTGGTGAGCAGCAAGATATATGTTAGCAAATCCTTTATGATGACAGTTATCTGAGTGTAAATGACTGTAACTAATTACTCTTTCTTGCCCATCCTTGTATTTCCCTGAAGTCAAATAATTTCCAGCAGAAGGACAGAAAAAAAACACAAATTCAGGTGCAAGATTGTGACACCTGAGACTTTTCTCAGGTTGAGGTCTTCTAAGGAAGAGAACTCCAGGTTTTGGATCCAGCAATGTCTAATATGCAACTTGAAGTCAATCATCTGAGCTGGTGTAGAGGTGGCTGCTGTGCTGAGTTCCCTCTTGGCACACACTATTTCAGACTTGAATTGCCAATAAGGACTCAAAGTGAGAGCAGGTCTCAGTGCTGGAAAGCCCAGAATTCGAATTCAACATCAGCATAACGCGTCAAGATCCTTTCAATTACAACAATGGAGTTGTGGAAATTGATCCTTCTTCTGTCACAATTTTCAGCTTCTGTGGATAAGACAATCAGAGATCTATATACCAGCTCTTGGTATATAGAGCTACATATATATTGTTTGTTTTAATGAATTAAAGGGAGTGTCTTATGGTTTGAGAAACCCACAACAATTTATTGTCATTTAGACAGTTATTCTATCACTCAATGGCCACTCCCCACCCAGGAAGAGGAATTGAGGAAAAACAAGGAAACACGGGGGTTGAAATATAAACACATAAGAATAAATAATTAGCATTAATAATACTAAAGAACCAGTATTGATCCTGATACCAATATAAAATACATGAGGATTACACTTAGCCAGTTCCCTCAGTAGGAAGATGTGCACTTCCAGTAGTGACAGCAAATGTTGGACAGTGCGAGCGCTACGGCTTTGCGAGGAAGTGAAGGCCTCAGGGGTCCAGCACCGGGGCAACAAGCTCTCTGAATCACTGCCATCAAGGAATATAGAGCACTTCACAGCAAACTTTCTAATTTATATTGCATGTGACGTTTATGGTATGAAATAATCCTGTTGGCCAGCTTGGGTCAAGTGCCCGGGTCTCGCTCCAACTCATCCCCGCACCTGGCTAGCTTGAAAACACGGAGAGCTAGAAACCCACATACTATAGCTGGCTATAAAGTAAATCTTTTCACAAATTCAGACACCAGAGTTTTCTAAAAGTGCAGTTTTCCCAAGGACTAGAAAAGAAATTAGTCCTGTGTCACTCAAACCAGGACAGTGTCTCTGTTTTTCTTGGGCAGATCATTTCTGACTCTCTGAGTCATCTTGGACCAGTCATTGTAGCCACTCCATGTTTAACCCACTATAACCAGATATATCTCTTCCAAATCCTAAGTTAACATAATGCTTTTACACTCATTTAAACTGAGTTGATTAACTGAGATTTAAACTCAGTTGATTAACTGAGATTTATACTCATTTAAACTGAGTTGATTAAACTGAGACTCATTAAAGGCTTAAACAGGTGGATCCCATTGATCTTTATTACTGTTTGTAGAACCTCAACTAAAAAACCATCTTTAACTGCAAAATATCCTCTCATTGAGACTGAGTTTTGAAAATAAACTTTTCCCCTAAAGCAGTGCTATCCATGTCAATTTTATGCTTTGAAAAACGCAGCAACAAAATACTAATTGTATCACTTTTGACTGTCTACTCCTTCTCTCATTCATACACCATTTAGCTTCCTTTTAGGTGGTGAAAACACCCGCTAATCTGTAGAAAGAAACAGCTGGCCTGAACTGATGGTTTCCCATAATACTCTTTTTTTATATTCTTTTGTGTGCCGTCACAGTACATAAAAAAATTTATATAGCATTTAATTACGCAATAAGGCACAAGTGGGCATATTTTCTATAACTATTCTATGCACATCAACAAGGCCTTGTTCCCTTTAAGGCGTTGAAGCGTCTATAGTAATGGACCTATATAACTTTCCCTAGAGTACCTTATTGTTCTTGCTTTACGTTCTTTTAATTTATTTGGGGTGGGGGGTGGGGGATGGTGGTGGTGGGGGGGTGTTTGGGTTTTTTTTAAAAAGGAAATTTTCAGGCCAAACCTAGAAAATACCTTTATTGCTTTGGCTTCATCCTTTTATATGGTAAGTACATTAATAAATAATACAGTGTTGACCTGTACTGAACTGTTTTTCTAAAAATCTGTGTCAGGCTTCACAGGAGTATACAGGAAGCAGAACATGGGATCTCAAGGCAGAAAAGTCAGAAGTCATTAGGTTTGTTCCCCACTACTTTAGACAAGACATCTGTAGATGGTCCCATTCTTGGTATTCCCTTTGTTTTTAATAGGATTCTTGGAACACATGAGGCTGTCATGATCATGCTCTAAATCGTTCCAAATCTCAGGTTTTCTTTCCTGCAATGGGCAATCTGGGTGTTTGCTGACTGAGAGGATTCATGTAATTAATTCCCCGGTAAGCATAAATGCTTGCATCCTGTTTGTGTGTCAAGCAATTTTTTGCTTCTCACAGCTATTCTTCAACATGTGTGGAAACAGGACAGATTCATAAAAACACCTTGAACTGAACTTTTTTTTTATTTACAAGTCGATTTTTTTTTTTGCAGAAAACGTTTCCTGTGTTTTCACCAGAAGCTTCATTTCATTTAAGAACACAGTAACTGTTATGAAGCCAGTAAAAAAATGCCTATCAGTCTTCCCAAAAGAAAATGCCTTCAGAAATGGAATTGCTATTCTGACAAAATATTTCTTCTCTTTAATGAAAAGTTAAACTTTTCAAAGAAAATTGACAATATAGATTAATCTTCTCATGTGTTTGAAGCTAAAACTTTCCTGGAAAAATGAAACATTTCCCAGTCAAATCCATTTGTTTGCCAACTTCCAACCCCCTTCCTCCTTCCATAGTCTAAGCAGTGACCTCTTTTTGCGCATGGGTTGAGTTGTTTTCTCAAATATCATAGAAATTGCTCCTTTTTTGCACCAAAATAAACATTCACAGCACTAGGGCACTGTCTTTGCAACACACAAAGCATTGCTGTGGCTGTTCAGTGCTGAATTTTCACACTTAAGAACAATTTCTCTGTTAAAATAACTACAGATTCCTTTTGCGCTAACTATTTAGAGCCTGCACTAAATCCCTCTCAGACAAAAGTGTTTCATGGATATCATGCATAGTCTTTTCAGGTTCTCATACAACTCTACATCCAGAGCCACTGACTGAACCCTCTGTGGCAGGACACTGCAACAGAATATGCCTTGGAGTGCAGTGTCCTTGTGTGGATGGTTGGTCTTCCTCAGTGAGCTGCCATCAATCTATTGGTGAGGAGCCAAGAAACATCTGTATCAGGCAAGCTACTGGAAGTGTCCTCCAGGATAAGACTGCAGGAGAGGTACTCATCTGGAAGATGCTGACTCCACAGCCAGCACCCCCATCTTCAATAACTGTGGTGATATTGGCTTCCTTGGGTACACTATAGGTTATCTGGCTGGAAAATCTTAAGAACAAATAACGGATGTCTAAACAAAATGTAAAGTTATCTACCACAAAATAAATTTGAGGTTAAAAAAACCCAAGAATAATATAATGCAAGCCTGCACTGCTTTAGCAAAGCCATTATTTTCCCATATGCTTCAATAATTTCACACTCCACATGCAAATTTTTTTTTAAAAAGGTTTTATTCTGACAGCATGGTACAATGGAAAGAGATGAGAAAAAAAAGGGATTTAGGCATCTGGATGCAGGGAGGCCCAGCTGCTACTGAAGGGAAAGGAAGCCAAGAGCTGATGGTGATGCTAGCACAGGCCATGCCCTCACTGACCAGGTGCAGTCCTGAGGGACCTGAACATGGCAGACAGCTGGGAACTGGTAACACGGTCCTTTGATAACCCCAGACATGGCAAGCAATAAACCAGGGCTGGAGTTCATCCCGGAAGCCAAGTCAGGAGCAAAAGGAGATGGGACCAGAGACAAGGCTGGAGATAAGGCTACAATGTGGATTAAAGAGGTCCGTCCAGAAGAGAAGCAGAGCTGGAGGCCAGCACGCTTATAACTCTCTAGCCCAAACTGAGGGCCCTGGGCTGAGTTGAGATGGGGTCCTGCACCCATGGGCAGGTGTGAGTGGAGCCCCATGTGAGGCTGGGCAGGGCCAGTGAGGTCCTCAGTGCAATTTCCATTTCTGCCGCTGATTTAAATGGTCTTGGAGTAATAAGTTAACCCTCTGTGTTTTACCGTATTTTGTAAAATAAACATAAGCTTGCGCTAACTACACAGAAAGGTACTGTGAAACTAATTAACAGTGTTTCTGAAGAACTGTTATATCCTCAAGTAAAATGTATGTTATTGGCAATGTTTCTTAATCTTATAAGTGCCAATCTGAGCAATAAACACCGAATTCTTTCTTTCCCTAAAGCCACTGAAGACAGCAGACCAAGTTCTGCTCTAATACCTGATCACATCACATTTTAACCCAAATCTCTTTGGGATTACTATTAAAATTCAGGCCTGTTTCAAACCTGCAAAATCTTTATAAAAAAAAAAACAAAACAAAAAAAACTTTCAGTGGCAAAAGTTGAGCTACATTCACCTAAACACAGTATTTGGCTTGGCCCAGTTTCAAGTAAACTTTGTCCCCTGCACATGTGGTATATTTTCTGTGTATAAAAGTGACATAAGTAGAGATAATAGATGAACATCTGAGATATTGAAGGAATTAAAGCAGGCAGAGCCAGCCGCAGCAGGAACCACAGCTTCTGGCAATCATTTCCCATGCTGGTACCATTGCCGATGTATGACCTGTCACTTCATCTCTTCCCTCCACTTTATTTATTTTTTTTTTGATCCTTCCTATATTCTATTTACATGATAAGATCTACAGAATTAGTACCACCTCCTTATGTGGTTATAATACTCTGTATAGTTGTACGCAGGTGTGCTTGGTAATGCTTAAGGTTATCATATAGCTGACTACAAATAAGCACTGAACATGGGAAGAAAGCGAGGGGTATGTTTACACTGTACATGTAAAATCCGTATTCTGCAGAGTGCAAGCTACCAGAGCCTGGAATCAGAATGCCATAAATATGTGAAACAAGCATAGAATGACAAAAGAGACACATCAAAATCACCACAGAAAAGAGAGGTGAGTGTGTCAGGGCTTTGGAGTGCTTGGAAGGGAGGGAAAATGAATACAAGATTTTTTTTGTCTTTATCAGTGATGTAGTTTTATAAGAATAGGGAGAGTCAGGAATACTTAAGGAGGCTGCAGAGACAAAGTTTGGCCCATCACCCTGTGTACTAAGCTATAAGTTCAGCCTTATCTATCAAGAGAAGTTAGTGTACAAGGGTTATTTGATTTCCAGGTGCATAGCAATATAATGTTATGGAACTTTCATGNTATGAGTCCATGAGTTTGGCTATGGCTACTAAGCTATGAGTCCAGCCTTATCTATCAAGAGAAGTTAGTGTACAAGGGTTATCTGATTTCCAGGTGCATAGCAATATAATGTTATGGAACTTTCATGAGGATTTTCCACAGCTGAGATTTGCAGCAAAAAAAAAATCCAACCTCCTTTGGAAACAATGAGTTACTTCCTAAGCCCCTACAGAACACTGTGATGGGCTGGTTAGTAAATTCAATCTATTGTCCTGCTTACACTGGGGTATGTGCTGGTTTTCTTGTTACTTCTGTGTTCTCTCCAGTATTATTTAATTAGAACAAAATTTTGACACAATAACACATTTTAGGGAGACAAAAAGAACCCCAAACAAACTATTTCTTCAAAGGGAGCTCCATTGATTTTGAATTAATGTTCAAGATTTTAGAACTTCCTGCAAGGAGTTTCCCGTATTATCACTATATACGAGGCACATCCCAAGCAGATGGCATTTACAGTGTTTGTCAACATTTTAGGACTCTTATTTGTGGAAAGTAAATTAGAAAATACATTTTATTTTCTATTGAAATATACAATAGGAAACATTTCCAAATTACCTTTGGAAGATGCAGGTCCCTGTAAACACAGAGCCCTCTTTGGGACCAGTCTGTTCTAGGATGATTACTTGGCTTGTCCATCTTGTTCCTGTACTTGGCCAAACAATTGGTTTGGCAGCATGCCATGATTAAGCATTTCTTTGGGAAACTTATTGTTGTCTGACTGAATTTGCAATGAAGATATGTGAATAATTAAGCTGCAATAAGAAGGTAAGAGGGTTAATGATTTTGTAAGTTGTATTTCAAAAAAGCATCTCCTTGCCCTTGATGTACAATGACATCTGCTAACTGACAAAGTTAGTGAGCAAGATTTTAAAATAAAAAAGCCGCAGAAATGTAAATAAAAATGTTGATGTTGATTCTAATGGAGGAGAGAATTTAGAGAGGACACAGACATATTAGGTTCATCATCCTCACATGACAAGACATACATTTTTAGCAATGTTGTTAAAAAAAATGAAGTAAATGTAAGTATCTATCTAGATACAACACAATTAAAAATGAAATTTATTTGCTTACCCATTTTTTCACTTTTATCACAACACTTGCAGTTGCCCAGTAACTGTAATGGAATGAGGGGATTAATGCCCAGTTTTCAATGATGTCCTCTTCACTGTGGGTATAGAGTTGACACTCAGCTCTTGCAAGAGGTTCCCTGGGGATCCTCAGTACAGAACTATTGAGTCTCATTACAATACATTTTCCTAATCACTGAATTATATTCCCAATCTCATCTTTAAATATATGCCAGCTGTATTGCATTTGTCACCGTGCTACACTGACAGGAGTGGTTTGTAACAAACATCCTTTGCCATGCCTGTGGAGAGGTGGTATTTGAAACCAGGTTTCCAGAAAGAAATGGTCAGTGAATTAGCCATTCATATTGCCTCTTCCCTAATGATACATATATTTTGTGTATGGATTATGGACAGTCATACATATACTCAGCATGGCTAAATACTATATCATCATGGTTTAACCCCAAATGGCAACTAGGATCATGCAGCTGCTTGCTCACCCACCCTACCCCACCCCCTGTTTGGATGGGGGAGAGAATCAGAAGGGTAAAAGTGAGAAAAAACTCATGGGTTGAGATAAAGACAGTTTAACAGGTAGAGCAAAAGCTGCACACACAAGCAAAGCAAAACAGGGAATTCATTCACTGCTTCCATCAACAGGCAGGTGTTCAGCCATCCCCAGGAAAGCAGAGCTCCATCATGCATAATGGTTACTTGGGAAGACAAACACCATCACTTCAAACATCCCTCCCTCCCTTCCTTCTTCTTTCCCCAGCTTCATATACTGAGCATGACATCACATGGTATGGATCTGACCCCTTTGGTCAGTTGGGGTCAGCTGTCCCGGCTGTGTCTCCTCCCAATGTTTAGTGCACCCCCAGCCTACTTGCTGGTGGGGCGGTGTAAGGAGCAGAAAAGGCCTTGCGTGGTTAGCAACAACCAAAGCCACCAGTGTGACATCAACACTATTTCTCATCCCAAATCCAAAACAGCACTATACCAGCTGTTAGCAAGGAAGTTAACTCCATCCCAGCTGAAAACATGACAAATATTTATAAATAATCATCACTTTTAGTCTCCTGTAGGTCAGCAAGACAAAGAGCCTAATTTAAATCTTAGTGATGATATTAGGAAGATTTCCATTCACGTGTTGTTTTGCTTTGGGTCAGGCACTCCCGTTTACCAGCAGAAAGCCATTCTTGTGGTCTTTGTCCATGTATCTGCCCATGGGCAAAGCTGTTGTCAGCAATTCATGTCTCCCACTCATGTGACATAGATTAGAGGAGTCCTATGACAGGGAGAAGGAGGATGGAACTCAGAACTTTGTGTATGTGATTGAAAAAAAGTCTTCAAAAAGGCATTGTCTAATAATAAGAAATAGGGCTAGGCAAGAGAATCAAATGCCAGCCCCATCTTTCCAGCCAGTTTCTTTTGCCAGTAAAGCTTACAGCTGGCTTGAGAATTATAGAGTGGGAGGTCACTTGAAACTGCAGGTGCCTGTATTTAAGCAGATCACCTTGGGATCCCTTTATAGCTGATGAAGAGACCTCTAGGACAGTAAAAAGGAATCCTGATTGAAAAAATCTTTTACTCATTACAGTTAAAAATGGGGCCCAAGGTGACAGCTTAAGCATAGGCACCTGCGCTGCCCATAAGAGAAACTGAGTGAGATGCATTGCACCCTTCTGTGTGCTTGAATCTTTTTCTGCTTGCCCTGAAATCCCTCTTGAAATGTTGGAAAGCAAATATTTTTTCCTATTTAATTTGCATTATACTATAGTTCAGTTTTACACGGCAAATCAATTTAATAAGGTGTAATTAAATTCTTATCTATATCATCATGTATAATTATGTGTACATTATGTAAGATAATAAAATATTACTGGAGACTCTTGAGGTTTCGAGAGCTTGAATGTCTCTTGGTAACTTCTGCAGGGGAAGCTGGATATGAGCCCTGTTGGAAAAAACGGAGGCAGAGCAAGGAGCGAGCAGCGAAGCAGAGAAAATACACAGCAAAAGCAGACTGCTGATGGAGTAACACGGTAGTCTGTATTGTGTGCACTGGCACCAAGCTGCACACCAGCATGTAGCACCTCGCTGAAACCAACAGGTTTCAGCATCTTGGGATGCCAGTGCAAGCTGGGTTGGCAGCTACAGCCTTGGTTCTTCCATGGGTAAAACCTACTGTGTCAAAGGTCCTACAAAAAGGAGGTCTTAGGGGCTCAAAGAGTGAGTAGAAATGCACCCAACCACTTCTTGAGAGTCCTAATTCACAATAATAACCACATTTCACTTCCACTTGTGTTTATCCTCTATGGGTGAACTCAGTCCCTGCCCCAAGGACAGCCTGAAGATGACGAGGATGGTGCACATTCTCTGGGTCACCATTTCAGCTAATCACAGTGGAAGGACACAGGTGCAGCTCATTTGTACAAAATTCCATGAAGACAATACTATACGCTCCTCTCTGGCAATTGTCTTTCCGGTTCACTCCAGATATTTATTTCAAAACAGAAAAATCTCTGATAATGCACAAGTCAGATCTGAGATGTTTCAAGAGAGAGTGCAGCACATATCATGGCTGATGAACTATAAAAGCATAGTTAAATTGATAATTGCTTTTTTTCAATTCCCTCTTCAATGTTTCCTTGTTTTCAATTTTAGGCACAGCTAAATTAATTTTTATTGTGGATTAATTTATTTGAAAAATAAGAATAATTTATCAGAAGGAGCTTTATTACACTCTAACAGAAGATGATCATAGCAGCAAAATCTCATATCCAAAGTAAAAAATTGTAATACTTTGTCATGAGTAAAGTGCCATTTGATTTGAAAATGTGAATTGTCTAAGAGACATGACTGCAACTTGAAGACACCAATAAACCCTCAGAAATAAAATATAAGATACCAGAGGCTAATGAAATGATGATGTTCAAACTTTTCTTATTACCAACTGGAATGACAACGAAGGCTGTGCTGGCCATTGCGGAATACCTTTACCAGGAAGAAAATTCTGTACAATGAGCCCTAAAATTTTAGGGAAAGTGAGTTTAAACTAGCACACTGAATTCACTAAATCACAATAATTGGCATCATTTGAGAATCACACTTCAGTTTTTCCTGATGTCTTTAGATCAAATCAAAATTAGTTTTGACAGCAATGCTAATTTGAGGAAGAACAAAAAAAGGCTGCAGTCCAAAGGTGCAGAGAGGTTGTTTTGGGGCTTGCACAACTCTTAACCTAGGATGGAAGGGTGTGAAACCCTTTTTTTTTTAAGCTACCGGTAGGATATGGAACACTACCAAAGTCTAAACTTGAATGAAAGCATTGGGCAGTAAGAATATTCTCCATACCAGAAAATGATGTTTTAAAAAAATATTAAGAACTAACAAGAAGCTGTTTTGTTCTGCCTGTGCTCAGCACACTGGCTATGCAGACTATGTTGTCCTTCTAAGCCTCTCATCTCTAGTTTGCAGGCATGCCTCACCTCATATTTTTCCTATAAGACCTTTTCCATCAGGGACAATTACATTGCTTGTCCCCACAGCACTGAGGGATGTGGCAGGTAGGACCACCAAAGCCGCTCACCCTACCATCGCTGGCAGCCTTGGTAGGGATGCTGAAGCAAGGGGGATCCACAGCAGAGCTACCTTCTGTGTCTCTGTGTACAGCTGCTTGCGAAGCACTCCCCAGCCCCTCCAATGAACCTATGACCTAATACCAAAAGCCACCAACTATGATGTGCAACAAAAAGAGCAGGCAAGATTGAAAGCACAGGCAGTGCAATCCATCCAACATCAGGGAATAATTAGGTGATGTCAGTGAATGCCGGTGAGAAAGGGCAGCATGTCCTGCACTATGAATACAGGCAAAAAATACACAGTGGTCCCTGTTTGTCTTGTCTCGGAGAACATACCTGCCTGATACTCAATATGGGCATTGGTTTAGTCTATAGATGCTCCAAGAGATTTTAATGGCATTTGAACCACCTAACAGTATGGATTTAGCAGTAGCTAGAACCAGGGGGGTTTTAATTCCCCTGATCCCATCCTGCCTGTACCCACTCCAGGGCTGCAAACTCAGACTCTTGAGGAGCTGGAGGTGACCAGTGACTTGGTCCCAAGACACGTGCTATAGATTAGTCTTGTAAACACATCAAACCTCAGTGAACCACTCAGAGGCATTTTTGTCCATGCCCACAACATCTGGAACTGTTGCTGAAGTGACCACATGGGCTGATCCATAACACATCTAATGGTTGGACTAGATGATCTTAAAGGTCCCTTCCAACCTTAACAATTCTATGATTCTATGATAAGTCCTCATGGAACGCCCAGCACAGGCTGCACTTCTTTTCTCCTTCTGTCTCAGGTTGAGTTCATCAGGCAGCAGAAAGGGCTCACAGTTCCTGAGCTGCTACTTTGGGTTTTTTTTCCCCAGAAAGTCTGATGCTTTGGGGGAGAGAAGGTGAGGTTTCTTTTCTTCCTGCTTTCCCTTTAAGATAAATTCTTCTTTTTTTTTCTAATCTTCATGACAAAGATGTCCTATATTTGTTTTCTATTCAGTTTTCTCTTTTCCCATGTTTTTCTTCTTTCAGGAAAATGTGATATTTTGACATTTTCTGGGTTAGAGAAGTAAAACTGCTTTTTGCCAGTGAATCAATTTTATTTTCCATCAAAAGAATTTTCTCAGCTTTCTGAAAGACAACAAAGACACTTTGCACTACCCAGAACAACTGTATTCCATCATGGAGGTAAACAAAAACTATAAGATACTGTTTGGTATACTGCTTTTATGGAGAGTGTTATCTATATGCTTACTGCGGTTTCCTGATGGGCGCACAGGAGGGAGGCGGGAGGCAGAGAGCAACTTTAAAGTTAATATTCCGTTACGAATGTGAGTTGTTCACCACCGCAGTGCTCTCAGTGCAAGGGATTTTGCACTGTAAGGCACAGGCTGCCTTCCAAGAACGATTCTTTTTCTTCTGTTATATATGCTATACCTGGGTTATTTGTGATGTATTATATAAGACACATGGAAAAACTGAAAATTAAAGCTTTCCCATTGAAGATAATAGGGGTTTTGCCCAAAACTTCAATTCTGCCTGGAGACTTTATAGGTAGATACTTATCTAGGAGTCAGAAAATCTGAATTAAGCTCCTTGGTTTACTATTGATTTCTAGCTTGACACGAGCATGTCACTTAAATCTTTACTTTAACGGCAGTTTTTTCTCAGCGGTTTTAAATAGCCCTGCCACTTCATTCAGGTCCCAAAGAGAGAATTTACAATCTTCTGAAACTTCAGAGGTTAATCTCTGCCTTCTAGACTTCATCTTTCATAACTTTTTTAATTCCCACATTTTAAGTGACCTGTCTCTTCAGATTAGAGGACTTTTTGTTCCTTGTCTCTGTTAAGGTACAAGAACTACAATGAACATTTCTTCAGTGCTTCACTGTATCAGGCTGAACTTTGAGTTATTAGACTGAAGAGCAATACATATAGAAAATAATGATATAGACTGTATTGAATTTTACTGTGGCCAGTGAATACAACAGTCTTCATTTACTCAGAGTACATGTAAAACAAGTGGTGTTCCCCAGGGCTCGGTGCTGGGGCCGGTTCTCT
>RSEF01000002.1:97883389-97898285 GCA_003993805.1 Himantopus leucocephalus
TGACCAAAATACGTCCTGTTTTACCTCAAACCAGGACACTGCTATAAGGTCTCTTATAGTACCTACTTTCTTATAAAGTACAGCAGAAGGAAGAGCCTGCCTCAAACTATAACATATTTGTTGGAGCACTAATCCAGAATATGTCCTTTCAACTCCTCTTCCTGATTTATTGTTACAGCTACCAGATTCTCAACACACACCTAAACACAGTGGTTATATGTGTTTTTCTAACAACACATCAGTACTCTTTCTCCAGCTGTGAGACTTTGGAGAAAGAAATTAATAATTCTTTTTACCTTATGGGTTTAGGCACCCACGCATAGTACCGAGCATCCTGTTCTGGCTGACCCGGCTTTGAGCTGGGGTCTGAACTCGACAAATCTCCAGAGGTGCATTCTGACCTCAGCCATTCTGTGCTTCTGTGATCCCAAAACAGGGAAGACCTATATTCAGGCCTCTGGTTTGAAGACTATCCCTATGTTTTGCAATAGAAAGACATGTATTTAACTTCTACATCAAGACCCACCTGCCCCTGGGTGGGGAGGGGGGAATAATATATTGTAATTGATAAGATTTTAAAAATCCATTTAAATTATTTTGTGGCTGTGCATAACATTTCTACCATAAACAGATGATTAAAGGTACCAGATTCCAGCTTCCCAATTACCTCTAACTGCATAGCTTAATAATAAAGAGGTAATGAAATGGATGTGATGCTAAGAAAGTGTCTTGAATTGAGAAAGGCAGTATGGAAGCAACGGTTGAAAACTATTAAATTGCTTCTATTACTGCCACATCAGATAGCTGTATCAACTGTGTCAGCTCAACCAATACGGGTAAGTAAATGTATTTTCCATTTCTCAGAGATATCCCAACAGAAGAAAACTTATTCTAGATTTGTCATTTTGTGTGATACTTACTTCTAAAATAATGACAGATATACATTAATTAGATTAAGCTCTTCTACCCCCATAGCTAAATATGGTTCTGTTCAGATTCAGGTTCAGACATGCATCTTTCGTGTTCCCGAGGAGGTTATTGCCCCATCTATGTGCCATCATTTCCTTCCTTGTACTGCTTCCTGGACTTACCACAGAAGTCCTCCCTCTTGGCCAAGCGACCCGGGTTATTTTGACAGAATGCAACTGGGAAGCTTGCAAGAACAAAATGCCTTAGTGCAGAAGCCCGTGTAGTAGGCAGTGAGGCTGCACGAGGTAATCGCCATCCTCAGAAAAGGAGACAATGAGGCTGGAGGTGATTACCTCCATCCTCAGAAGAGAAGGTATCTAACCAACATTAAAACTATGTCTAGTGACTATTCTTGTGTCTGTATGCCCTTTAAATACCAGATGAGCATGTCAAAGTACAGTGTGATAATTAAAGAGATAAAGCAAAATAGACATTTGCCTAACATGCCTCATTGTTCAAGACTAGGCAAGACAATTGGTCAGATCCCATGATTTCAAGAGACGGCCACCAGCTCCACACAACACTTCTAAAGAGTCTCTGAAAGACTATTACAAATGTTAAGCCTGCTGCTAATAACCTCCAGTTCATTACTGAAGGTCCACAGCTCTACTCAAAAATTGAAATAACAGATTGAAAAACAACAGGAGAAAAACAGATAAAGAAGTTTGCATTGTGATGAAAAAAACCCAGAAATAGTAACAGTCTAAAAAAAATGTTTGTGAGAATCAAGTATAATTAGTAGTGCAGTCAAAATAAAGAACTAGTAGTAGTGAAGGTAAAAAAGGGAGGAGAGGATTAAAGATAATGAAAAAATCTATTTTGAATGAATGCTACTTGATTATCCTTTAGAGATTAGCGTCTATAATGAATTTGTGACTAAGAAAGAAAGTAGTGAAGAATGAAGGGGAAGCAGCAAAGTATCATGTTTCGTGCACAAGCTTCCTTACAGATGTCAGAAATAGGGGCATCTTGATGGGCAACCACCTGCCTCGTTTAGAAATTTGGTACATTATTTCTATAAATAATTTATACTTTTTTTAAAATTATGTGACTTACAAACTTGAGGATGTTTAATCAAAGAGTAAGAAGATGAAGTAGAGAGGTCACAAGTCATCCTTTTGAAAGAGAAAAATCATCCCCTTTTACCAATTATTAGGATGAGATAGTCAAATCAGCTTCTAATATTTGACAGATGCACATATTCTTACATCCTCTGACCTATTATTGAAGAAAAATTTTAAAAATTTTCACCAAACTACATTTTTAACCTAGATTAAGGATGACTCTGTGTTAGGCAGAAACACATACATTCATTAAAATGCTTCACTGTTGAACTTAAGGAATCTATTTAAAAATAACTCAAAGGATAACTGAATATTATATATGCCAGATTTACCATTTTTTTCACCTCAAACTGCTCAGATAAAGGGAGTTCAACAATAAGTATACTATACTCCATTCAACTTCAGCAGATGGTGATGTTCATGGTTGATTTTGGCTTCCTGATATGCCAGATAGGTAATGTTGTATAAGGGGCATAAATATAACTGATTTATCACCTGCCATGGTTAGGATGTTGTCTCCAGATTAAAAACAGAGGTCTGACTTTTTTCTTTCACGTCCTGATGTGTAAATCACCAGTTGGAACTTCAGAAATTCTGGAAAGATTGCCAGGTGAAGTTCCCTGCCTAGCTGGACTGTCACTGTTTATTAGGATTCAGTTTTGACAGTACTTATACAGTATTGTGTATATTGTGGATATTGTGTTATATTTTGTATATATTGTGTGTACTGTGAACAGTGCCTAGGAGCAGAAAGGTTATTTTAGAACCCATAAAAAGGAAAAGGAGAAGATAAAGAAAAAAATATCCAGTTTCTTCTCCAATATTCTTGGTAGGTCTGCTGAGCATTCCTAGTTCCACGGTGCCAGTCTCCTGTCCTACAACACGCTAACACAAAGCAAGGTGCATCTCTGCCTTACTTCTCGAATACAAAAGAAAGTATGAGAAAAGCAGTAGGTTCAGAGTTACTAATTCATGAAGGAGAGCGAACTCATGACCCCACACATATACAATGCTTACTGCACATACACAATGCCTACAAAGGTCAATACTGGGTCCCGTACTGTTCAATGTCTTTATTAATGATCTAAGTGATGGGAAAGTGCACCCTTAGTGAGTTTGCTGATGATACAAATCTTGGAGGAGTGGTTGATCGACCAGTGGGTTGTGCTGCCTTTCAGAGGGACCTCAACAGGCTGGAGAAATGGGCTGCCAAGAACCTCATGAAGGTCAACAAAGAGAAGTGCAAAGTCCTTCCCCTGGGTAGGAATAACACCAGACACCAGCACAGGCTAGGCGCCAACAGGCTGGAAAGCAGCTTGGCAGAAAAAGACCTGGTGGGCAGCAGGTGGAACATAAGCCAGGTATGCTTCCTCACAGCAGATAGATAAAGTGTCAGAAGGCTGAGAGAGCTTGGACTGTTTAGACTGTGGAAGAGAAGGTTCAGGGAGACCTTAACTTTGCATGTAAGTACCTGATGGGACGGACTGAAAAAGACAGAGCCAGGCTCTTCTCAGTGGCATCCAGTGAAAGGACAAGAGGCAATAGGCACAAACTGAAACACAAGAAGTTCTGCTTAAACATAAGAAAGAAAACCCTTTTTTATGGTAAGGATAATCAAACACTGGAACACGTTGCCCATTTTTTGAGATATTCAAAACCCAACTGAACAGTTTACCCTGGGCAGTCTGCTCAAGCTGACCCTATCTGAGCAGGACCCTATCTGAGCAGATGGCCTCCAGAAGTGTCTTGCAACCTCAGCTTTCTTTGATTCTGTGATTCTGTGACTGTGATTGCATACTGGTATGAAAGGGTATGGCCAGCATCTCAAGTTGTAGCCTTTTCGAAATTCGTTTCTTGGCACATCAGACGGAATCATCAATACTTTGGGGGTTTTTTGGATCAAACTCTGGCTTCATGTATGTTTATACTTCAGTTATCTGATCAAAGATGAAAGCATCAGTGATGCTTAATAATGATTCACAATAGCTGGGAGTTAGCAAAGTTTCCATTTTACTTCCATATTCAGTATCCTACTGCCTTTAGGATTTAACGTGTTTAATGTTGATAGATGCAAAACTGGGACTATAAGAGAAAAACAATATGGAGACAGCTGAAAAAAAAATCTTATATTGAAATAACAGGGTTAAAAATGAACAACAGAAACAAGATCTCCATTTGTTTTTCAATCCAAACACAACATATCCAAGAACACATAGCTACCAGCTACAGCACTTAATATCTGTAACTGAAACAAACTTCCTCTAGTAAGAAAATAATGAAAAGTGATTTGGATGGAATTGACAGAATTTTAAGAAATTGTGATGCATATCTCTATAAATAAAAGTAAAATGCTGGTTTTTCATTGAAAAAATAAATGGTCATCAGAAATCATAAGCAGGTTTGTTCATAAATATGCCTCCACATCACCAAAATTAATGTTTTAGGGTCAATGGTAAAGCGAATCAAAAGTTTTCTTCTGTTTCGTAGCAATCAGTCACACCTTTCTTTAATTGTCTTCATAGTGGTTGCATGGAAATAAGCACCTTTCATCTAACCACTTATATTTGGCTGTCTGAACGATTTCCTGTTATTTAGTCTGCAATCAATATATTATATGAATTTTATTTCAGACACATCTGCTTTTTCAAGATGAAGACTGATTAGTTTAAGATTAATTTGCAACATCAGGCAGATGCTAAATTAAATCTGGGCTACATTAGGCTCTATATTTATGCATCACTCACTTTCCACCAAGGCTGGGTCCCAGTGTGAATGGAAGATTTGCTCCTATATATCCCTGTAAAAGCACACAGTAATCATTATCTTGTGCTCTTGCAAGCATTACCCTTCATGCAGGAGTAATCCAACTCATTCAGATTTTTCCCATCATGTATTTTAGGCCTGGTAGGACTTTTCTGGGCATCATACAGAAGCTTGTTATTCACAGTGTCCTGATGTCCTTACGTTTTTTTAGGACACATAGAAAAGTGTTCAGAAGTCAAACAGACTGCACAAAGTCAGTCTGAAAGAGAGAGAGAGAGAGAGGAAAGAGAGTTTGCTAACCCTTATTCTGAAGATGGCAAGGAAAAATAAAGGCAGTATTTCAGTCTGCTACACCCTTAAAAGATATTCTTCTAACACAGGGGCTAACATTATGAAATGACTAATATTCTTTATTGCCATTCGCATTCTATTTCCTCCTTTACTCCTTGCTACTGTATTTCCAAGTGTGAAATTTTCTGTCTCTGTGTACACGTGTACACATAGTGGGAAAGGAACAAACTTTCCAAAGGATTTCGAAATCTTCCATTTTCCTTGATAGATAGTGTAGGTAGCATGGAAATCTTGGAGGTCAGCAATTCAGTTTCCCGCATCCCTCATGCTTTCTTCCACATTGTCTCCAAGGAAGAGCTTCAGGAAATCTTCCTTCTCTGTCGATTGATTCCTTCATACAACAAAGGGTTCTTCAGAGTTTGTGACCTGTCTTCTCCACCTTCTGGTTACCCCAGGAAAGCTCCTGTGGCCCAACAAGGAAAGAATTACTGTCATATTTTGTTTGTTAGCATCATCTAAGAAAGGACTCTCCTTTAGTCTGCTAAACCTATTTTTTTTCTAGTACTGGTCTCTTAAAATTCTCCATTTTATATTCACAGAACAAATACCTACAAAAATAAAAATCCAGCCCTGTAAAGTTTCGTGAGATGTGGCAAATTCCTTACATTTTGGCAACATATTTTGCTAAGTCTAATACATCCTTAAGATATGTAGCTCTAAATATGGCCTTACATCTATCTTATTCTAATTTTTGTATTCATCCTGGAATTTAAATTTGGGAAACCCATATGGTTCATTTTATTTGCACATCCATAAGCATTAAACACCTAAAGAAGCTTTACCAGTAGGAGTTATCCATTCCCTTTAATAGCTAAACTATGTGGCAATATTCGTAACGTTCTATAAAAAAAATACTTGCAGTATTCATAAAATGAAAAACTTTGGGTTTTTTTTNAAAAAAATACTTGCAGTATTCATAAAATAAAATTCAATTCCCCCTTGAACATGGGAAAGAGCAATGATGCAGAGCAAAATTTTATTTTGGTGATCTTTACTTGCCGTTCTTACAGATCCTTTTCTCATTCATGTCACGATGAAGAAAAAGTGACAGAAATGCAAAAGAATAAAAAGCTGCCACACTTTGTCTTTTTGGTGAGCAGATACAGACAAAAGAAATGCTGTAAGTATCTATCCATAGTCAAAAAAGTCTTGGTCATCTGCTATTTTCCCTATGTCCAATGACTTTTCAGTGCTAGTGAATTTTGTTTAGCAGTATCATGGGAAAGTGTCACAGTTTAACCCCAGCCAGGAACTAGGCTTGCTCACTTCCCCCCACCCCCACCCCCAGCCCTGGTGCCAGTGGCATGGTTGAAATAAAGGCAGTTTAATAAGTAAAGCAAAAGCCACACACACAAGCGAATCAAACCAAGGAATTAATTCACTGCTTCCCGTCGGCAGGCAGGTGTTCAGCCATCCCCAGGAAAGCAGGGCTCCATCACTCATGTAACGGTTACTTAGGAAGACAAAACGCTATAACTCTGAATGTCCCCTTTGGTCAGTTGGGGTCAGCTGTCCCAGCTGTGTCTCCTCCCAACTTTTTATGCACTCCCAGCCTACTCGCTGGTGGGGCAGTGTAAGGAGCAGAAAAGGCCTTGATTGCTTAGCAACAACCAGAAACATCAGTGCCCTATCAACACCACTCTCATTGTAAATCCAAAACATAGCACCACACCAGCTACACAAAAGAAAGACAACTCTATCCCAGACGAAACCATGACATTCTCCACCCTTTATTCCATACCATTTACATCATGCTCAGGTCCCACACTATCCAATACATCCTCATTAATACACAGATGTTATTCCCTTAGTCTATGGAGCACCCCTGTGAAATGTCTACAAAATGACCATAAACGTCCACAAAATGTCCATTGAGTTCATTTAGTCCTCGACTTTGGTCTCTGTCTGTTGTAACAGTCTTTCAGGGCAGGAAAGATGGTGTGTGGTGTTGCACGAAGTTACTGGGCACCAAAGCCAGCTCAGGTCGTGCCACTGTGACAGAAGCGTATATAGTCTCAGATGGTCAATATGAGCATGTTCACAGTGTTTCCAAGTACTCCTACACTTGCTTTTTAATGAGACATAACTCACCTCCTGTTTATTTAGACTCTCGGCATTTATTCACTGTCTTCTTTCTTATTGAGTCATTTATATTCACCGTGGTGCAGTTTCTTCTTTCTAGGATGTATCATTCTGATGCATTTATTGATTTCCCCTAGCTGCTTCGATTAATATTAACAAATCACTTATTTCCTCACTTCAGCCTTTCTTAATTTTCTTGTCTCTCTCTGATAAGTGTTTAATTATAGTTAATCCTTCAATTTCCTTGCTATCCATTTAATTGTCTTCTTTTCCACTTTCTTTTTCTGTGTTAATTTGCTCCCCTAATTTAAATTTTTGACCACCTCTGAGCTATGATATATCTTTTATTCCTCAAACTTCCCACCTCTCCCCTCCAGTAAAAACTTCATCCTACTGAATACCTGTTGTACTTTTTTAGGATCCTGCTAGCTTCTTTCACCAAGGTGGCTACTAATATGGTTAAGCAAGCTTTACTTAAGGGGAATAAAGTTCTTATCCCCCTAATTTCTGAGCATGCAAACCTTTTCCTGAAACAGAAAAATTCGTCCCAGAATGTACTAATGTAAACCAGGACTGATTTTAGATTTCAGTAGCTCTCCTAGATCTCTCCAGTTCTGAAAGTGCAGCAAACCTACTACAAACTTGCCATAAACCCTTGAATTTCAGACAGCTTCTCTGATCATCAGGGAGACACAGCTGCGTCTCATCACATGAAGTTTTTCCCACCACAGGGAAGCTGTATTACATGTACAAGATCTGCTTAAGCTCCTGTAGGTAAAAGCATCTCCCCTTTTTCCCATAAGTACCTTAAAAGTTGTATTGAGTAGAGTTATCCACATGCTTTAGTGTCTGCCAATAACACAGGATAAGTAAATATTAGTAATTCATTTTCACAGTCCAGAAGTAGACGATAGTTAGAAAGGTTTTATGAACAGGTTCACAGAAATGAGAAAAACTGCAAGCTTTCATCAGTCTCATTGTAAGATCTCTCCCTTCTTGTAATCTAACTACATGTTCAGCTGTGTGTCTGCTCTTACATAAACCTTAGGTCTCATACACTAGAAGGGTACAGGAATCAGAGGATACATGTAAATTCTAAACCTAAATCTCTCCCTGGGCTGGGTTTGGGGTTTGTTTTTTTTTTCNTCTAACTACATGTTCAGCTGTGTGTCTGCTCTTACATAAACCTTAGGTCTCATACACTAGAAGGGTACAGGAATCAGAGGATACGTGTACATTCTAAACCTAAATCTCTCCCTGAGTTGGGTTTGGGGTTTTGGTTTTTTTTTTCAGATTTTTCCCTTTTCCCAGCATCTACTTCAAGATTTCTGAGAACAGAAATCAGTCAGGACTTCAAACTTAGCTTTTTCCTGAGGGAAACTTCCTCACATACCCATAAATTTAGGAAGTATCATTGGCTAAGTGAAGCCATCTATAACCAGATACAAGCAGTTCATCAACCTTCTGAGAGCAAAATGTTCTTTCCCTCCCAGCAAGAGAGACTGAGATCTCAGGGCAAAGGCAGGAGATTTTACACCAACCTATTTATAAATTGTAAATCTATGCTACATACAAATATATATATGAGATGATGTGTGCTGTTTTTAACTGAGCTAGGCACAATTGTAATAAAATACAGTTTTGGATTCATGAATTCCTGACCCTGGTTTGAAGTCTGCTATGACAGACACCTCACATTTTCCTAAAAATGAGTATCTATTCTGCTTCACTCCATTTTCTATGGTCAGAGCAGCAAGACTTTTCTTATCATCTTGTTGGATAATCAGCTGCTGCAGAAGGAGGGTTTCTCTAACCATCTTCCTTACTAGCTAAGTGTTGGTGTATTTATTCATTCCTGCCTATTTCTGTCCATTTCCAGGGCCCAAAACCTCAAATATGTATTTAGAAATCTGCCTTTTTTCAGGTGCCAAATGCAAGTCAGTTGTAAGCAGTTAGAAAGGAAAATATTTCTCAGCATTCGCTTAGAGAATTAGGCGCTGTAAATACTGGCGGTGCCAAGAAAACTTGCCAACCAGAGATGAGTGAAACAATTTATATGTAAAATAACTGGTAGCAACAACCCATGACAACAGGAGAATTTTCTGCTACTCCAGCTGTCATTGCAAATGGGAATTTCATTTATTACCCATCTATCCTCCTTGTTTTGTAACTTTCCCATTACAAGAAGATAACCAAAAGTAGTAACAAGCAATTAACATTTACTTTACTTGATTCTGAAAGTTTGCTCACACTTGCCAGTTTAATCTGCATATAAACTGATGGCCATGCAGAACTGGCCTTTGAAAAAAGCATATGGTAGAGTTAATCACTGTGAAATCCTAAAGGCTTTGCAAATCGTTGGAAAGGCATCCAAGCAAGCTGTTCAGCAACAACAAAGCTTTGCAACTATATGTTAGGTACAAGAGATCAAAGTCATGTTTCAATATTTTATATCACTGTAAGCTAAAAATCATCTGTCACTGTGCTGAAAAAATTTATTTTGTATTATACTGTATTTGACTTATTGTGAAGTTCTTTTATTTGTTATGAATAATAAATCAGAGCTTATATATGGAACTGTTTATGCATATTTATGCACAAATAAGTATTTATATATGCATTACATATAAAACTGTTACTGTGAAATTATTGCTTATTGAATCCCTCAAGATATTTCTCTGGCACTTACTTTTTCTCTTGACAATTACGGTAAAGGCAAAGTATGTATGTAAAGGCTCTCCCACCACACACGAACACAAACACGTCTATGTAGATACTGGACTGCACTGCTATTCCTGAATCTTCTGCAAAAACACTCATAAAAACGCAAGGCAAACTGTCGTCAGGTCTACGGTAATAATAGTGTCACACAAAAGTTTCTTCTGGGATCCTTTTGCTTAGGATAGTAACAGATTCTTTAGCTCAACTCTTTGTTTGTTTTTTTTACCACCATCTGAGAAAGGAACGGTGAATGGTGTCAATTTAAGCAATAATCATAAAAGCAGAAGGTACAGATATCATCAGTTTGTTCTTTAAGGTGGGATAAACTGCATTTTGCAAGTTCCTGAGGGAGTGAGTTACACATGATTGAACAACTCAGGCTTCAGACCTACAAGTTCAGCTTTTTCAGTCATCCTTCTCAAGCTTCACTCCATCACCTCACAGACATGAGATATGAAATCCATGTGCCATCTACATTTTCGCACCTTCTCATAAATCAAATGATTAGAGTTTGAAAGCACAGCTACAAGGTTAACTTCTTCTTCCTAAGAAATTGTCTCCTGGCAACTGAAGTTGGGATTAAAGAAGTAAAGAAAAGAAAACAAAAAACCTGTGCAGGTTTTGGCCATTTAATTAAACAGCATCAAAAAGCCAAAAACTCATGTGGCAACAAGATACTTACTCTAAAGTTTTTCGATGAGTTTTAGATTCTCTCCAGTGAAGGGAAACAGATATACTGAATTTGCTCAGCTGCGTGACACACAGCTATAGCTTTTCTCCCTGTAAGGTAGTAAAAATATTTCAGTTTCCAGACTTCCAATGATCCCAATTTAATTTTTTTTCTCTGACTAGTGAAGGTGAGGCCGGTGCCCTGAGCACCAAAGGATCTTCCAGCACACAGGTAGGACATGCCCAGAGTTTCCCCAAAACATTCTAGCCAGCTCAAATAAAGTTACTCGCTAATTACTGCATAATGTTAATTGCAGCTGTTGTTTGTTTCCGAGCCTGTTCCTACCCTCTGTGTTCCATGCCCAGATCAGTGTGCCCAAAGAGACAGGCAGATTATCGCAGTGCTCCTGCTGCGGGTCGCATAGCAACAGCACACCACCGCGTCCTTCTCAACAGGTGCCTCCCTTCTCCCCTTCTCCATCGCTGAAGCGTTATTTGGAGATTGGTGTCGATACAAAAGAACATGCTCTGAACTAAAGAAGCCTCAAGAAAGTGAAATGAGTCCACCCCTTTCAGCTCCCTGACAACAGAAACTCACTCCTGTCTTTTTTGTTTTCAGTTTCCAACCCCGCAGAGAACTTTGCATTCATTTACCGCAGAATGGGGTTCAGAGAAGAGCTTTACTTCACCGCACCAGGAGCAGCCCTCAGTCACACACCGTACACTTTTAATAACCTCGAGGGCTTTCATTTCACTAACAAGGAAGGATTAATCTTATACCCACAACATTCCTTTTACTTACCATGAAGAAGAATAAATCATGAGTTAATATTATTTAAGCCACTGGAATTAAGACATGGTATGTTTCTCAGAATGCACCACTGGCTATTTATTTTCTCTGACACATGTATCATAGATTAGTTGCAATTTATGACTGTTTATACATAGGCATCTGTGTTACTTTTCTCTAATCCACCATACCAGCACAGTAAATTTGCTGGTATTGTCACACTTGCAAGTCATTATCATATAGATTTTGGAATCTCCAGATTATAAACATTAATAATGACCTTAGGTTATGGTAACAGTCAAAACCACATTCAGATCCAATGTTTCAAATCTGACTTCCAAATTTATTGAGCCTCACACAGCCACTGGAAAACAACTGGTTGCCACTCCTGGCTCATCCACAAGACGTTCTTCACTGACCTGCAATGTGGTGCCATGGTTCCTCTCCTGGCCCACAATGCTGTGCGCCCTGGGAGGCTGCTGGAGGTGACCTTATCCATCTCTGGTCAGGTTGTGTCTGATGTGCATTGGGAGATCTCACGTGGTCAATGCATTTACCATCACAAAGCTGCCACTGAACTGTGTAATATACTAGACATACAGTACTTGAAGGAAAAGTGCCTAACAAATTTAACTAAGAAGACTCATTAACATCATATGCATACACAGAATAGTACATAGCTAAGTAATATTTATGCTTCCTGGGCCTGAGCCCAAGAGCAGCAGAATGCAGGAGTAGCTCCCTAACTTCTTTGCTGCCTTTTTATTTTTATTTTCAAAGAAAGAGAGGTCTTATGGTAACCTCTAACCTATGGGAACTTGTGAGGAAAGGCTAATAGAGTTGGGACTGTTTGGTCAGGAAAAGAGAAGGCCCAGGGGGAGATCATATTAATGTATAGAAATACCTGAAAAGAAGGTTCATTGAGGATGGAGCCAGGCTTTTTTCAGTGGTATCCAGTGCCAGGACGAGAGGCAATGGGCACAAACTGGAACAAAGGAGGTTCCCTCTGAACATCAGGAAACACTTTTTGACTGTGAGGATGACCAAGCACTGGCACAGGTTGCCCAGGGAGGTTGTGGAGTCTCTATCCCTGGAGAGTAACAGAAGCAAACTGGGCATAGTCCTGGGCAACTGGCTCTAGGTGGCCCTGCTTAGGTCAGGGGTTAGACCAGATGCCCTCCAGAGGTCCCTTCCAACCTCAGCCATTCTGCGATTCTGTGAACCATTAGGGAATTAAGTACAACTTTGTCTAGCCTCTTCCCATTATCCCACTTCCCACTTTAATATTTTCCTCGCTATGCATGAGTTTGCATCTTTCTCAACTCTACGTGAAAAATTTGTTTAGATTTCTTCTGAAACTTCTGAGCTCCCCTATTTGTTTTTACTTTCTAGAGGGAACTGGAAAGTTTGTACCTGTCACATAGCCACGATTATATTTTCCAAGTTACGTATGTTTCCCTACACCTGCAACTCAGAATACAAAATCTTCAGGCTGAAGGGAAATTACTGCCCAAAGATTTTAGAAGGAAAAAAGATTTTAAAATCTTTACAAGATTTTAAAAGGAAAAAAAATCACATATTCTGAAAAGTCACTATTGAGCTCACTATTTCACAATAAATTCCTAAAACGTATTTCAGTGCTTCACCCAGTCCAGTGTGATAACTGAAAGTTGCTTCCATTAGTCGAGCTATTACAGGATTTGATAGATCTTACCATTAAGCATTTTGTCTAGCATTCAGCCTAGGTTGCCCTTTGCTCCATTTCTTTCCATCAGTGTTAATTATAAGCCTTTATAGCCACCAACAGTTTTTTTTCCTTACTGGTGCACACAGTCATTTAATAACTGTGTACTGATTCTGGCTCATTTACATAATGCTCAGTAACTCTTTGCTCTACCAGAAATCCCACTGACTTCAACAGACTGTAATTACTGAACCAAATCTTTCATCATGAAAGTCACACTTAATGCCAAAAAGTTAAGGAACTGCATTTAAATCATGGGAATTAACTTAGAATGGCTCATTTTGAGAGCAAGTCTTCAGGAATTTTATCTCATTGCAGTTGAATGCAGATCTACCAAGCAGGGAAGAAGAGGAGAAGAAAGTGGAGACCTGCAGAAGACAGCGCTGCAGTGCCCCATTTATCAACTCCTAAGTAAACAGCCTGATGTTTGGAAGTCCCTGATAAAGAGTCACTGCATACAAATAGGACCTGGCTGGTCATGGATAGATAAGACCTGATGCAATATGCACTGTGTTGCTGTGACTTTCAGCATAGGACCCTTTTGCACTCTTTGGAGGGAGATTTCCAAACTCATGGCACCAATTTAGATCAGGGATACATTACCCTCTTCGCAGTTGCAGTGTACAGAGGTTCGCCAGAAGCTGTCAGAAGTTTTTCTGCAGCTCCATCAGTACATTGCCATACTGATAGGGCTCAATAGCATGTTTAGGCAGGCAGTGCCAGAACCTGCACCACCCATGGTCCTTCAGCAACTTATGGAAGAGGCCACGCAACCCCAAGTTACATGTCAGAGTCCATAGTCCTCTGTATGTGAGAGGGCACCAGCAAAAGGCTCTAGTTTTGCAGTTTAGCTGAGTTTTAGGAATGTTTTTTCCAAGAAATCATAAAAAAGTTCATGTAATAATACTGTAGTTGGGACACTAGACTAGGAATTTTAACATGACCTTGTTTTTTGATCTTGAAATTTGCAAAATTCACTGCACTTCTGCCTTCATTTCTATGCTAATTCTCAGTTGGTCTCATTCATTTGTGTCACAAACTGTTGTGTGTCAAGGGCTGCCTTCTTACCATATGCATGTGCATAGGCCCTGCCACCAGGCAGCCCTCAGTCTTGGTGGCTAAATTTGGTATTTAGTGAAGCAGGACTGAAACACTTTCAATATATTCTATACAATAATTCAGCTATTAAATAGTTTTCTCTCAACGCTTCCACTAGGTAGGAACACAATTCCCATTAAGAAGACGCGACAGCATACCAGGGTATAGGCATTTGTTTTCTGACTGCTACGGTCTGTTCTTCCATAGATGTAGGATGTGTAAATAAGAGTATAACTGCAAAAACACATTAAATAACCCTTGTATAGAATTGTAAGTTACCAGTGTAATTCAACAGGAGAACTAGTCAGGCCCATACAGACATTTCTTTCACTCAGATTGTATTTAAAAAAGCCATGTTTGATCCCAAAAATGTTCTTCTTGATCAGAGTTAAATAGACTTCCAAGCAGTTGTGGCTTTGCATTTTATCCTTTCACCTGATATTACACAAAGTGATACTCAAGTATCACTATGCTCTCTACATCCTCCTGAGGAGTGAAAGTGGAGACGGAGCTGCTGATCTCTTCTCCGTGGGATCCAGTGATAGGACACATCAGAATGGTACAAAACTGTGCCAGGGTAGGTTTAGACTGGACATTAAGATGAGCTGGGGAAAGACTTTTTACAAGGGCATGTAGTGATAGGAG
>RSEF01000002.1:97898295-97917498 GCA_003993805.1 Himantopus leucocephalus
GACAGGGCTCTGAGCAACCTGATCTAGTTGAAGATGTCTCTGCACATAGCAGGGAGGTTGGACTAGATGACCTTTAAAGCTCCCTTCCAATCCAAAGTATTCTATGATTCTAAATTACCCTGTTTCTTCTTGAAAGCAATTATCTATCCTTGCCACTCAGAAAAGTATCTGCCCTCAGACAAGTCTTTTCTAGATTGAAATGCCCTTTCCTATTTAGTTATCCCGTGTATAGAATCCATTCCGTACATTTTGATCTTCCTTGTTGCCCTTATCTGAATTTTATTCCCTGCCATACTCAACTAACAGAGGATGTTATATCCCTTTCTGCATTTTTTGTTGGTGTTGTCTGTTTGAAATGCAACCTGTGTCAGTATCACCTCCTGCTATATGACTGTACAGTGTCTAATATTTTGTCTTGTTTCTAGTTGCCACTGTAAGAACAAAAGTCAGAGGCTACTTGAGGTGCTGTATAGGAGAAATAAAGACCTGTGCTTTAGAGATTAAAATAATTTTTAACTATGAAAGGCCACAGCCACCGGTAGTGCTAGGTAATCAAATTCATCCAATACTGAAGTACATGTAAGATATGGAAAATCATTAGCCTTCTCATGGTTATCTGTCTCTTGCCACTGAAAGTATGAGAACTCCAGATGACAGTAAAATCTACCTTTTAGATGACAAAAATGAGATGAAATGGCTGCTAATATAGTTGTCAAGTAAGGTGACTGAGTTAGTTAAACTTGGATTTCAGCCAACATTTATTTTGCCATGAAACCTGAGACTATGCACTACATTTTCAAGGTCTGCAGGGAATACTTCAAAGCTCTGTATTTAGAGATGCTGTTGATACAGTCACCTTCCTTTTGAAAAAGGTAATGTAGATACTTACCTTGAAGTCCAAACCTTCCTGTACCACACTAATGCAGAGGACTGATGAAGAAAGGGGGTTTATATAAATCAGTTCAGTGACAAACGATAAAGTGATTTTGTGTTGCCTCCTTCTCTGCCATCACTGAGCCATGAAGAATAAATGACAATGTGTGCATACATTTATTTAATATTCACAATGGAAAAGTACCTAAAGGCTCATTTTGGTCACCGGGGTCAAAACCTAGTGAATTAGGTGCTCCACAAAAAACACATGGGGACATGGTACATATCCTTCAGTGTTGAAAGCTTAAAAAAAAAAAAAAAAAAAAAAAANCTATGCTATGCATAGGTACAGTTATATAAAATATACATTGCTTTTTTTTTAATCTTTTTCATTGAAATATAAGATTCTAATGTTTCAGGTTAAAGAGCTTTAACATGTTTTCAAGACCTATAAAAGACGATAATAATAAATAACAGAAGAAAGAAAATATTTTATTCACAATTTTCCTTTCTCTTATTATTTTTATTTACTGAAATATACAGCACAGATCAATGAGACAACTCTAGATTTTTAAGAGGAACCACTGTAGGTCTTTAAGTAGACAACAAATTGAGGAATAAAATGTGCTTAGTGAAGAGTTCCATTCATATATTAATTTCTAGCAAATTTATTTATGGTTTCCACTAAGTTCAATGAAAGCCATGTCTGTAAAATCCCATGCTAAAGTTAAAGCAGTGCTTTTCAAACTTTTATTGTATTTTATTTTGGAACACTAAAAAATTTTGAAATACAGTAGTCTGGAACATAATAAATTAAATCTGTTTTTCTTTTTTTGCATTACACAGAGCACTTAGAAAGAGTTCAGTGTCCAGAGACAGGCATAGACTAAAGTTTGAATATCACTGAATTAAAATGTATACTCTTTGCATGATTCTCCCTTGAAAGAGGAAATGTAGAGACCATGGCAAGATGCTGCAAAGTTAAAGCTGTGGGTTTCTCGTGTATGATACAATATTTACAAGGCCTTGCCAATACAGGAAGACTTCCCTTTCATAAAAGATGATGTCAACAATGAATAAAAGTTCTCATACCAGAATAATAAATTAAATATGACCCTACTTAGAAAACTACATGAATTAACAGATGAAAAAGAACAGATGTTCAATTATGGTGCGTACTACTAATATACTGTATGTCATCAGGCCTGACATTCTCCAAAACTTGACAGATAAAGGTTTCTAGCTTGACAAATCTTTCTCTGAAATGTAGAAATCTGACACTTCAGGATTAAATTGAAGTACAACTTGAATAAGTACATTCATGTGAAAGTTTCATTCTTTTTCTATCTTTTGTCAACAAACTAGTCCAGACTCCTACCTTGTATCTGTTTGAAAATGAATAAAGGATGCATATTAATCAATATTAATTAGTTAATTTAATAAATACATGCTTAGAAAAAACATATATTTTGACATGATATCCTGTTGCAGAAGTGAATAGCTTTTGCTAGTAAATAGGGTAAGGAATAGTGAAAGCTTTACACAAAGAATATTGTTTTGTTTGCCATTTTTTTATTTAAAAGTTTTTAATCAAAAAAAGATGGTAGAAAACAAACAAGGATAAAAATAGACATTCACAGTTTTTTCCACAGTTTAGGCACATGTCTTGAAAACCTGGGATCATTTCCCAACATTTCTTAAACTAAAGTAACTGAATCCACCTGACTTCTAACTTAGAGATAGGTTGTAAAATGAATGAGGGTTTGACAAGCGTAAGTAATCCTGTAAGCCCTATCATGCAATGTTTCCTTTTTAAAAAATGTTTTGCATGAAGTATGAATTTAGTTCTATATTTGACTATAATGAGAACCCAGCTTTATTGAGAGCATATTGGAAAGTGCCGTTGAAGACAACAAAGAGGTGGAATTGCAAAGCTATTTCAGTTTTCAATCATGACAGTATTGCAGCACAGGCACAGTTCTGCTGTCCTGAGCACACAAGGAGCACGCTCCAGGAGGTTTACTTTTTTTCACAACCTGATTTCCAGTCTTTCTCGAGACCACATATATCAATCTTTGTCTTCCGCCTTTTGGACCACTGTCACTCATGTTTCTTATTTTTGCTTGGCTTTTTGTATCTTTATGCCTCCTTCTGTTACCATTCAGGTTCTGTCATTCACAAACATGCAGTCCCACAAATCCGTAACTCCACTCTCTGCACCACTCCAGACAAACCCTGCTTATTTTCCCTGGCACATTTCTGTTCCAGTCTCTTCCAGTACCTCAGAAAGCAGTCTCTGCTATTTTACTATTTTTAAACAAAGAGATTTTAATTGATTTCTCATCTAAAAGGAGTGAAAGTTGGCTAACAAAACCTCCTGATTCAGCAACCTTGGTGACTGAAAATTGACATCATGCCTGCTGGCA
The DNA here is from genome assembly GCA_003993805.1 of Himantopus leucocephalus. NCBI lineage: Eukaryota > Metazoa > Chordata > Aves > Charadriiformes > Recurvirostridae > Himantopus > Himantopus leucocephalus. Next base: position 97,901,595 of record RSEF01000002.1, read on the forward strand.
GCTGCACAGAACATTCACATAATAAAACCAGGAATGTCCATGTACTTAGTACAATGTAAGCTGCCTTGTCACTTTTAGTGACTTTGCATTTGTACCTCTCTCTTTCTTCCAGCATTTGTTTTTTTCCCTTTGGACTTCTTAATTGTTAAAGACAAATACTCTAAGAGAAAATTAAAATAATTGTGCTCTGCTTTGCTCAATATTTGGCTGCAGAAATTCACACCTATGAAAGTAGGACAACACTCTCATTCCAGGAGTCAAGTCATAAAAAAAACATGGAATCATCAGATCATAGGAAGACTTAGTCGGAAGGGGCCTCTGGAGTCTATCTGGTTCAATGCCTGCTTCAGTCAAAAAATACTTTGGGCCAAGGTCTACTTGCAGAATATTTAGCTTCAGAGTCTTTTCCTAAAGCTCAGAATAATCACAGAATGGGTCCAAAGACCTTAAAATCACATATGTCTCCTCCTTATCCTAAAGTACCACTGTTGCTCAGTGGCCATCTCCTAATTTCATGCCCTTGAGAGCTGGGTTAATATGTGACAGCACTCACACTGGCTTTAACTGTTTCTAGTTATTTTATGAGAGATGTTGCTGGCAGCACACCTAGAAACACGTAGCTGTTTCTCTTCCTTACAAGCTCTTCCTTCAATGTCTGCCAGCCAAATGGGTGACCTGCAGCCCATAAGGACCTGTACACCTCGTTCTCACATATTCATGAGCTCTTCCTCAGTGATTATTAGCAGTGTTTATATCTTCTGCTGTATACTTCTTTTAGTTGTGATTTCCAACATAAATTTCTTATTAACCACCACTTAAGATCTCTGTACCTTACAGCAATTTTTTTAAGCTCCCCTACTACTCCTAGGGAAGTTTTGCCTCTAAAAGAGCTACATGGTTGAACTTGAAATCACTGGCCATTAGTGAAAAATGTTATTTTGCAATATAGAAAAAATCCACTTCACAACATTTATGTTGTCTTTGTTACATTTTAGAAATGCACAGATGTTGGATTTAGCAGTATGAATGATTCATACTGAGATTAGCAGAATTTATAAAAAAGCCTTTTCAGACTTTGCTTGTTTTCACCCATCTGTTGTCATTGTAAGCTACTGGGCTGTAGAATACAGAACTAGGTAGCTTGATTTCATTAATTTTCAAATATTTCCTGGTAATAGGATGACAACACAGCTTTACACATGGAAGTAAATTGAAATCTTTATACTGCAGTATTTAGCTTGATTTATTGACTCAGTAAAAAATACAGTCTTCAGTGATAATGCTGTAAGTATGCCAGCTTGACAGCAACATAGCTTTAGTACTGTTTTCTCTCCTTAAATATTTTATAGCATATTAATTTGATTGGTAGATTGCTCACGCTTCCACTCACTCACTCACTCACTCTCTTTCATTTTTCTAGAGTTTGCAAATAAATATTTGTTTCCCTTTTGGTAGAGTATGAATACATTTTACAAGTACATGTGTGAAATTATTTATTCGTGAACTCTTAAGTACACAGTTTAAAGAACTACTCGTTTGAATAAGTGTTTTCTAATTTCCACATATTTTATATATTCTCTTCCTGTTCAGTGTCTTTCATAGAATTCAAAGCTATTAATATGATTACCTACCTACAATATTAGGAAATGGCACAGAAATTACAGCTGGGAAGTTTACACAAGTTTCATATTTCTAAGAATATCCTAATGAACACTGACCATATAATCTGATGTACATGATCTTATATTTCTAACATGCTATGGCTTCATGCTTTTTATATTAATCTATGTGTATAGTTTTTAAAATAATGAAAATGTAATATTAATATGTTTGTTATTTTAATATTTTCAGAGAAATAATTTGCTGCCCACCTTTACTTGCCATAACAATTACCATCTCTATCAGAATGAATTGCTCTATATCTTAGACATTTTGAGGATTCCAAATCTCTATTATCCACCTGAAAATAGTGTCATATACAAGCAACTATTGAAAGATTTTGGTTATGTTCCTGATTCTTCTTTTTCACAAAGCTTCCATAACACCATAAAACTAGAATTATACTTTTCATCATTAATATTATAATTTGGCTAAAAGAAGAATGTGAGGGATAAACTCAACAGGGGCTTTCTTGTCTGAAAAAGCCATAGTTTCCCTATAGCCTCCCCTTCCTCAGACAATGCAGTGGGAGCTCGCTCTCTCATGCCACCGTGCTGGACCTAATACAGGTCCTATAAAGAGTTAAGACTCCTACAGCATTCTTTCATCTTACTTTCAAACAGGAGTTGTGTTGGTCCATCTGGGGCTTGTATTTGTTGTTGAAGTTAGCTAGTGGAATGTCCCAGTACTGTAGAAAGCTGGATTTTTTAATCTTGCAGATGTTACAATGTTTATCCTGAATAATAAACTGGTTTTGTAATAAGATAATGAGAGAGTTAAATAATCTTCATTCATTTCTTGTTTCTAATAATGAGAAAGGTTAAAATCATTAAAGTCTGACAAAGGTGGATGCAGAATGAGACAAAGAAATCCCAATTTTACGTATGTTTTACAATTGTACTACAGTATTTTTTGGACAAGATTTTCAGCATAGCCTAATAGATTTGGATTAACATGAAATTAACAAGCATGGAATATTAAAATTGAACAGGCACTTTGAAAATTCCAGAGTAGCTTCTGTTAGAAATCATAAGTATATGGACATTTGACATCAACCATATCATATAGCAGCTTTCCAGTATCTGAAAGGCACCTACAAGAAAGCTGGAGAGGGAGGTTTTACAAGGGCATGTAGCGATAGGATGAGGAGTAATGGCTTCAAACTGGAAGAGGGGAGATTTAGATTAGATATTAGGAAGAAATTTTTCACTCTGAGGGTGGTGAGGTGAGGCACTGGAACAAATTGCCCAGGGAAGTTGTGGAAGCCCCATCCCTGGAGGAGTTCAAGGCCAGGTTGGATGGGGCTTTGAGCAACCTGGTCTAGTGGGAGGTGTCCCTGTCCATGGCAGGGGGGTTGGAACTAGACAATCTTCAAGGTCCCTTCCAACCCAAACCATTCTATGATTCTATGATTTGTCTTTTTCACTCCAGCTAGATAGCAAGATCAGGGACTGCATTCTGTGCTATGAACTTCTAAGCATTGTATGTTCAGTGTACATCTGTAATAGTTTTCCTTACAGTTATGAAAGAACTGTGATGCAGACAGTGCTTTTTACCAATTTACACTATACAAACATTACTTGTACCAAAATCAGAAGGTCAGAACAGCCATTAGTAATATTGGCATCAATAATGCTGGCAACTGTAATACACATCATGAAAATACTGATAATAGATAGTAATAGACTTTATTACTTCACAGATGGTGTACAGAAATAAATAATGACTTGGGCTTACCTATCATAATCAATCAAAATTTGCCAAAACCAGATTCTCTAATATGAAGGAACTATACTGTCTTCAATCCCTGAATAATCGCCACAGAAGATACTAATACATATTTACAAAAAATAAGTGTATATTATCAAAGGGATGTGAAATGCAAGCTTTTCCTCTGCTTCACAGAGATTTCTCACAGTTGTATAAAGCCAGTTGTTTGTTGTTTTAGGGGCAGGGAGGCAGTGGGTTGCGTAATTCAGCCTCTTAAAGTACATTGGATGAACATTGACTATGTCTGTTGTAGTAAACAAAATTGTCCAGGGGGCATAGTTTTTTCATGAATGCAGGTAACAAAACAGGATTTGTACCCATGTAGCTAAGATCTCTTTGCGCTCTCTCCTCCACTCCCCTTCCAGAAACCAAGAGGATTGCCCTTCTGCAGGGTTGGCAGGAGCAATCCTCAACTTCTGCTCGCCTCAACCTCAGTTTGCTCTGGCCAAAGCCAAAACTATTGCAGAGACTCTGCTATTGATTTGGTAGCATAAATACTCACGTGTCAGTATTCAAGCATTTGCTGTGGCACTGTTTAGTTTACTAATCTAGACAAAGCCTCAGGAATCAATTCTGGAGTGTGTTTTAATTCTGGAGTGTGTTGTACTTGTCACATTTAATTAAAGCCCATGAACATGAGCTTCTGTTATGCTTTTCCCTCTTTTTTTTTTTTCCTGCTGTTTAGCAGCGATTTTCTACATTCAATTTTCATTTTACCTACTCTTCTCTGGGTTCATTTGCATTTTTGCCTTCTGTTTGTTTCCTCTGTTTTTCAGCCTTTCCTCAGTGAGTGTGAACACAACAAGTTTCACACTTCATCTGAACCTTTAAACCCACAATATTCCAGTAAGTAGAAAATAGCCACCTGAGTTGTCTGCTGCGTGGCTCACCCTGCTGGCTTGTGCTTCTCAAAATGTGAGTTAGGGATCACATGGAGATGGTTTGTAAAAAGGAATAGATTTACATAATGTTTTTCTGCTCTCATCTTTGTGCTCCTACATTCTATGGAAGCTTATTTTATTTGCTTTTTTAATGTGACTATTGTCTGGTGATCATAGGAGTGTTATTCAATCGCTATTCTCATCTTGCCCAAGCAGTTACGAGAGGAAAGGTTCTTTTTTCTAGTCAGATACCACAGTAAAGAACTTTTTAATCTGACTGCCAAAGACATAAAGAGAAAAAAAGTAGCTGCATTTTAATTTCAGAATGGAACAAGGTTCTTTTTTTAACACTAACAACTAAAGTTTAGAGAAAGAAAAAGCCATAATGTGCTGCTTATGGATAGGAATCAGACAGCATCTTTTTCTTGTTGTACTCCAAGAACATCCAGTGTGGATATAGTATTAAAATCTCTAAGGAACATGATGAAAGAAATGAGAGTGAAATTCAGTTTATTTCACATCTATTTTTCAGCAATAAACTGTCATGATTGTTAAACAGGCATAAAAGAGCCAATCCTATGAAAAGTAGAAAATTTCCAAAGCATTAGAAACTCCTGCTCTCTGAAAAGTATGAGGTTGGTTTATCCTCATGTCTGTTATAGCCTCACCATTTTCACTCAGCCGCATGTCCCTTGGTACATTTTTAACTTATTACTGAATTTCTAGGCTGAAGGGGGAAAAGAGTTTTTTAACAAAATGTAGGTACTTTGTGGTCTATATCACTTTGTTAGTGTTAATGCACATCTAGTTCTGAATGTACAGAATACACAGATATTTTTACATAAATAATGCACTAGAGTTGATGTCTCTTACTTGAATATTCTATATTTTGTGAAGTTTCGGTATGCATTTTATAGGAACTTTAAAACATGGGAAGGAAAATCTTAATGAAAATCTAGAAATGATTGTTACAGTTAACGGGAATACATGCAGTATTTTATTTTCATTTTGAATAGTAGAGCACATAATCTCTCACATAGAGTAAACATGAAAGTAAGAAAATTATCACATATGTGTGTACCTAATAACTGGAATGATGCCATGACTCAGATGATCAAAGAACTCTGAGGAGTAAGAGCAGGGTAGTGTAAATGAACAGAAATACCTTCAACTGTTGAATTTTGGAACTAGCTAATGGTCCTGAGAAAGGATCTAATTAAACACATGTTACTAAACTTCCCTCACAAAGCAAACAACAACAAAAAAGTACTGTTAAAAGAGTAACTTTTGAAGTTAGGTCTAAGCTGAGAAAAGAACTGTTTAAACAAGGTGTTTGGTGGTAGTCCTTGCCTGCACATCCATTCACACATAGTCCAGTGCACAGAAGTTTCTTGTAACTCACTTGGGGCAATATGTAAACACTCTGTAATTTTACTCTGCATTTCAAGTTGAGCTTGGAAAGAAAGGGAGCTGAGTAGACCCCAAGCCTGGGTGCTGTACGGCCTCATTTCAATCCCTGCTCTGTCACACGGGCCCTGTGAGACTGTGAACCTCTGATGGGCTGAAGTGCAGAACAATGCTTCAGCACTTACACTGGTAGAATCAAAGCTCTGGAAAGCAATCATTCACTCTTAAAAGTGCTCAGAATGCACTTCACATCTCAACAGCATCAAAACCAAAAGAACACACTTGTTTTTCTAAAGTTCATCTCAGAGGGTCTTACTAAGCTGAGCCTAGTGGGAGGTTTCGAGAGGAACCCTAGCCTCCTCTGTGCAACATTGACCTTCACCCTCCCTCCCTCCTCTCTTCTTGCTTGCTTGCTTTGTTCCTTCCTCCCTTCCTCTATTTCTTAAGGAATATATTAAAATATATATTTTTTATATATATAAAAAAAATATATATATATAAAACATATATATATAAAATATATAGAAATACTTAATTGGTAGCAATTTTAAAATCAGGGTTAATTCTTTCTAAAGATGTTCTTGTCCAAAGATAGTGTGCTGAATATCCTTTTGGTTTTAGAGTGTATCATTCACTTACTTCAAATCTTTCCAAGAAAGATTTTTTTTTTTTAATTTTATGCTGCCGTGGTTATATTGTTAACTCTAGAAGAGATAGCTTGTCTAACTTACAGAATTTTGACAGAAGAATTAGCCAGTTCTAGAACTGAAAGAAAACTTGGAATTAGAAAACATTCACTTTTTCTGTGCAGGGAGAAAAAATGCCTGTTGTTCCAGAAAACTGCAAACCAGAAAGGAATGATGTGACTGTGATATTTCTTCTTAATGATCTCTCCCTTAAATTTTTTGGGTATCTGCACTTTTATGAAAAAAAACCCAAACCAACAAAAAAACAGGAGGAAAAAAGAAATAATAAAAAAACAGAAAAGAAAAAGCCTAGCAATAAGCCCAGAATTCATGTTTTGGCAGGTGGGGCGGTGACCACAGATAAACTTTGGTTTTTACCTGATAACACTGGAAAAGTTTTTGGAATGTTTGAAAGCATGCCAAATGTAATTTGTAGTTGAAGCTGAAGTTTTCAAGGTGATAAACTTTCAAAGGTTAAACCTAGTCTTTGATCCAAGAACTTTCCAATGCCTTTGATCTCCAAATTAAAGCACTAAAATTATACTTCTGTACCCTAACTGTGCTAAATACATTGAAGACTTCAAATCCATGTCAATGATTCTACTGAACTTCTTGATTTTGTAGATAAAAGTTATTTCAAATCTTGCAGTTCTTGTGTCAAAAGTTTTAGTCATTGGAAAAAACAATTATTTCATTCAGAACTTAGTCTTAGATTTTATGTATTTTAACCTTCATCCCATGGAAAACAGTACTGAGGATTTAACTGAAAACAGTAACAAAATAACATTGATAATACAGCAGTTAATTATAATAAATTGCTTTATATTGTGAAAACATGGACATTTGCAGTTTAATCAGATACGATTGAATGAGCAATGGCAGAGGCTCCTTGATCTCCTAGATCACTGGGTTTCAACCTTCTCTGATTTGAAAACACCTAAAACATTTCCTTTAAAGCTGCAGATCTCTGTATAGTGAATTTGCAATAGGTTTTCTTTTGTTCTTTACTACTTTAACATGTATCTGTACTGCTTTTGGCTGGGATAGAATTAATTCTATTAATTGTGGCTTCTTTGGTGCTATGTTTGGATTTGTGACTAAAACAGTTTTGATAACACAGGGATGTTTTCGTTACTGCTGAGCAGGGCTTACACAGTGCCAAAGCCTTCTCTGTTTCTCACACCACCCCAGTAGTGAGTAGGCTGCTGGTGCACAAGAAGTTGGGAGGGGACACAGCCGGGACAGCTGACCCCAACTGACCAAAGGGATATCCCACACCATAGGATGTCGTGCTCAGCAGTACAAGCTGGGGACGTTCGGAGTGATGGCATTTGTCTTCCCAAGCAACCGTTACATGTGACAGAGCACTGCTTTCCTGGAGATGGCTGAACATCTGCCTGCCAATGGGAAGTAGTGAACAAATTCCTTGTTTTGCTTTTCTTACATGCACAGCTTTTGTTTTACCCGTTCAACTGTTTTTATCTCAACTATGAGTTTTCTCTTTTACCTTTCCGATTCTCTCTGCCATCCAGCTGTGGGGGAGTAAGCAAGCGGCTGCATGGGGCTGAGCTGCCTACTGGGGTTAAACCACAGCAGTACCCCAGAAAGAGTCCATGGAGCCCCAGACATTTGTAGACCATTTGTAGAACTGATGCTATATAAAGTGTGCCTCTTTTTGTACTCAAGGTACGTTGCCAAGTGTCTGAGACAATTTAGTGTATTTTGATATTTCCAGTGACCCCATTCAATATGGATCCATTAGAATAACAAAGGCACACTGAGTCATTAACAGCAATTTTGCAAAACACTCCTGATTTATTAAAGATGACATAGATTTGAGCATTTTGAGGGTTAGCATCAAAATCAGCTTCAGAGTTGGCTATTTGTTCCATTCTTGCAGTTAAGAAGAACACACTGCAACATTAAATAGCTCCTTTGAATAGAGCCACTAACAAAAATAGCAAAAATAAACACCAAAAAAAAAAGGGAAGAGACTGTATTCTTCACAGAAACAATAAACGATGCACAGGTCTAGTTTAAAACTAAATGGATTTAATGTCCTGAATTTCAAACAAAGGATTATGTCACACCTTCTCTGTTAAATGTCAGGTCTCTAATTGTAGCTTATTCACAGAAGCTAATAAGTATTAATTGATGTTGCTGTGCAAATAAACCCTACAAGGTCACCCTTTCTTCTCTTTGGGCCAATTTTCCTGATCCACTCTGGTTAAAAAATTTGGTTTTAATACATGCCTTTAGGAGTTGTTAGAATTAATTCTATGTTTTACTGACTTTGATCCAGTGTAACAAATGTTTTCCCATCAACATTCATCTAACTATCTATCTTACCAACATCCATTCATCAATATCAACATCCATCTAAATATATTATTATTATGATGTCAGGTTTTACATATAAATATATTAATTCATTTTCTTATTAGTTTATTAAAATAAATCTGAAAAATATAATTATTCTCAAGAAAATGTATTAAACTTGTAATTCTGGGAAATCTTTTATTAAATCCTAAACTATGTAAAAATAAACTATATAAATTACTGCCAATGTGAAGCAGTGTAGTCTGTAAAGGAAATGACATTGTGTAGCTTGATGACAAGGTAACTTTCAGCACACTAGACTGTATAAAGTTTTCATACATTTTACACAGATGCAATCAAAAATTCAACTGAAATTTTTACATAAAATCAATCATAGTTAGTAGAGGGAACTTTTAAATAGGCACTGATTTTTTCCATTTTACTAACAACTGAAAGTCAAAATCTTAAACCCTTCCCTCTTGTGTAAACTTAATTGATACAAAAGTCAAGACATTCACTATATGAATTAATATATGAACTAGATACTGCTAATTAGTCAAACAAAACATAATTTCATCTGCTTTGGGAGAGAAGGACAGAAGAGGCAGTGCTATTTTCATCTCAGGGCTCTAGCCAACACTAATTAATTGGACTAGCTTTCTATTCTGGGCACTTGTTTTTACAATGTATTACTGGTATTCCTGTAATGATTTGCAAACACAAGTTTGCCAAAGAAAGATAAACTTTTCTTGAAGGATATCTTAGGTACATCACAACCTAACCCTTAATAGTTGCAAGTGTGAAAATTATTTTAACCCTCCATTTTACACTGTTTTGTGCTGTTTATCTGCACAGAACTGCATATCCTTAAAGCAGGTACAGGGTTGCGCTTTAGGTTTCTGGCCCCCACTGCCAACGCCCATGGCAGCGTCAAGGTCCCCCTTGTTTGTTCTCTCTTTGGTCAACTGATTTGAATTCCTAGCTTCACAGTGGCCCAGTATCAACAGGCAGGATTTTCTATGGAGGTTTTCACTGTTGTTTTAAAGTGACCCAGGTCCAAAATTACTTACCTTAATTACATGGCCAAAGTCATGTGTCAGAATTCTGGGTTTAGGCACTTAGTTCCCAAAATGATGGTAAAAGAGGCTATATGTTCCTTAGCCATGCAAGGAACTTTGTGTTTCAGCATGACCAATCTAAGAGATCAGACAGCAATTGTAAGTAGGCATTTTAATCAATCTGTAGAACTTAGGTGCTTAAACTTGTGAATTGAGTGTACCATCAAAGTTTTCCATCGAAGTTAACCTGATTGACAACCAAAACTTCTGCTTCATGATAAACCTGAAGAAAACCTCTCTTCTGTCCTGAATCAGGAGAGATGTAGGAAAGGATTAGTAAACTACCGCACAGATAATTACTTGATCAACAGCTGCTGAGCCATCCTTTCTTACCACATTTAACCTTAGATGTTCCTCTGTTTGTGAAGAGGGATTACATTTTAAAAATGTCATATTTTACACATGTAATTCTGGAAAATTGGCTTGAAAAAAAAAGATTCTAAATGTGAAGCAAGACTTACATGTGTAGTAGCAGTAGTCCAAATAACCCGTGAATGTCACTAGAAATCACCAGAATTATAGGAATGAGACCAGAGAAAGGGGTAAACTAACGCGATTTTCTTAGGTGACTCACTCTTTGGGGACTTCAGGAGGTGAAGACAGAAGAAAAGATGTGAGACAACTCAGTGGAAAAAAGTGCTTGGGTGAACAGCAAGATGCAGGCAGACGGGTGAAACTAATAAGGGAGATTTAGGATCTTTTTCGATGTTCGCCTTAGAAATACATGCTATAAAGTAGATACCTAATCCCACACAATGATTTGAGGTGATTTAGGAGATGAAGCCTTGTATAATTAAGGGAAAAATTAGAGGTTTCTGAAGGGTAATTGAAATCCTTATATACCAAGAAAGGAGCTGCGTAAACTATAAGAAATGCTGAGTGTGACCTGTTTGTATTTCCAGTTCTGCAGACTTTGGGCATAAAACTATATTATAGGAAGTTCTATTGTTTAGATCCAGATTCTAAGGTCATCTCTTGAAAATAATTGCTTGACCACTCTTAAAAGAAAAAAAGGTGATCTGTATGGTAGTCTGGTTATTAGGGTGGCTGTCCAGGAAATACTGCCTAAGACACAACATGCAGAGCCAAGTGTGTATTGGCTACCTACCCGAATGCTGTCTAAATATATGTTTCTCAAGAGTTAAAAAATAATCAAACAGCTACATAATCCTTCAGGGAAAAGCCGAAAAGCCATAAAGCCAGTGAATATCATGTCCAGTATTGCCTTTTATTTTTTAACCAAATACAATTTAGGCAAAATTATGAAAAAATTTCCATTTACTTTTTGCACTTATATTGCTAAGACCATATACATATTTCAAGGTAAAAAGAATTCCTCATCTTTCAGTGTGTTTTGGTCAATGTTGACAAACTGAGGAAAAAGGAGCAATGAAATTAGGCATATGTGGCCTGTTCTTCAAAATGGGTCACAGCTCAATTAATAATACAAAAGTTAGATGGCCAAAAGAAATATATAAGCACCAGTTGACCATACAGGAAAGATCTGAACTACACGTGACACAGAAAAGTTCTGTGTTCATCTTCCAGAATAGTTTCTCTATGTTATCAAGGGACTCCTGAACGTAAATTGCATGAAGATTGCATGGAGGAAGAATCAAAACAGCACAGCTTACACCGGTAAAAACTGAACAGAAGAGAACATTTTAAAGAAATAGCAGGACTTTGAAATGATCCAAAAAAAAACAGACAAAACCTTTTTGATCTTCAGTACATACTGAGTAAGAAATTTAGGCTGTTAATGAAACTGCTGTTCTTCTTACAGAAAAGACAGACCTGTTACTGTGAAAACAAGATGTTTCCTTTTTTATTCTTCTATAGTTTTTCCCTGTAAAATCTGAATATGGATACAGCTGTTATCCAGAAAAATACAAAATGCTAAAACATCAAGATACTTTTAAAAGTGTGACAAACTTTGGGGGGAAAAAAGTATACTCCATACTAAATGTCCATATAGGTGAATTTCAGATACATTGAACAGCACGCAAAAAATATATTGACAATGCATTTAGCACAGTAAAAGAAAAATGATTTTGCTAATATTCAATGATGTTAAGAAACAGCTGTATGATAAAGCAATAAGAGAACTGAGTTATTCAATAATAGATCTGAGAACTAGCTATCACTGTTGATAAATATATGCACAATAAAATATAAATTGTTACAAATTTATTAAAAAACAAACTATATGTTGCATAAAACATAATACAAAGGCAGTTAGCAGAGATAACAAATTTAATTAGGTTTGCATATTTTAATTGCTAATGTATGACAGAGTTTAAAGGACACTTCAGTTAGGAGCACACCTGAAGGGATTGACTGTCTTCAGAAAAAAACAAACAAACAAGCAAACACAACTGGTAGGACTGAAAAGTAAAAATTAGGTGATACTACAAAACCTCAAAATTTCAGTTTATACTTTCCACACGCTTTGAAAGCATTCATCTTATGCAAAAAGTAGTCAACATACTATTATGCTTAACTGGCAAAATATAGGATTGACTACATGTGTAAACAGAGTAAAGAAAGGTTTCGCTGTGAGGGTTGCCGTATTGACAGTTCTTGGGTTATAAAACCAAACAAATTGGTGTAAAATCAGCAATGATATAGGGAGACAATATCAATGAACAAGAGAAACCAATGTTGAATATGGAGCAAGCCTGGCACCTGGTTTCTATGAAAGGCAATAGGTCTGAGGTTTCCCTGGATTTTGAACTAAGTAGGAATTAGAAATCCATAGCATCATAAAGAGACTGCAATGTCAATGACAGCTGAATGGCAGCATGTCGTACCTCAAATTTGCATCTCCTTTTTCTTTGAGGATCATGGGGAAAGCTTTCTCAAGAGGCATTGCTTTTAACAGACACAAAATACTGTCAGTAAATTAAAATTCACCAAATGCAGGAACTGCTGCCTTCACAACATATAGTCAATTAGCTGATGGGAATATTGTGTCTATTGTGGGCAACTGCTTCTAGTTCCCATTATATTCAGAATGATACTCAGCTATTTTTATTTTTTTAATCAGCACAACTAATGTGCATGAAATACATTGTGTAATTTATACATATTTAAATGCACATACACATATATGTACGTGTGTAGGAAATGGGTAAGAAGTGTTAGTGTGTGTGTTTCTCTGTATGTGTTCACATGCAAAGTGCCATGGTAGCCACATGTAAACCCATGCCCCGCAACATGCCAAACAGAATGTAGACATCTGAAGTACCAAGAGTTTCTGGTCTTATTGTTAGATTATTTTTTTTTCTCACTTGAACACACCCTACTATTTGCTTGCTCTGCACCAAAAAAAAAAAATCAGGTCTGTCCATTGTGGAGACATCTTTCTATCTGTCCCACATAGTGGTTAGTCTGCTTTGGGTACTGCAAAAATACAATTTCCTGGTTCATTGACAGTGTATTCAGACTGAACCATGCTGAAATACCAATCAAAACTGAAGAAAACTAGTGCTTTCAAACCAAATCACCACTTCATAACCAGAATTGCAATTTCTGAGGTCGCAGTGTACAGAAGACCCTACACTGAAATTTGCAGAAGATGAGCACTCTATTAGACACATGTGCAAAAGAATTCATGCCAGAAATGATCAGCTGCCACTGCCAGTGACCTCTGCAAAAGATAAGATTGAAATGATGTCTGCAGAAATATATAACATGTCTGAGGGAATAGAATCGGAACAGTCTACACTGACTATATAAAGTAAAGGATAGAACCTGTGTTTGTGAATTAAAAAAAAGAAAAAAAAGCTCTCCTAATGTATAGATTAAAAACTACTATATATTCTTGTCAGGGACCCAAAAGAATGCCTTGTAAAATGGCATTTAGAGTACTGGCACCCTTTGAAAACAGATATTACAATGTCTTTGAACATTTTCAAACCCTTGGATGAATAAATGAAACCAGAAAAACAATGACAATTAATTCATATGAGTTTGCGCAACACAAATATTTTATAAAAGGGAGTGAGAAGAGACAATATGAAGAACAGGCCATCCCAAAACACACTCAATAGTTCTTGCTACCCCTGCAGTACAGTATATAAAAATGAGTCAATTTATCATTGTCACCCCCTGCATTTATGTCATATTTTGGGTTTCTGCAGTGCTATATTTCATATCACTAAATGTTTATTCTGACCAAGGGAAGGAGGAATGAACACAATACTAACCCTTGAGACAGACTTACAGAAGATCAGAAATGTGACTTTATAAGTAAGATTTTTTTTCTTAAGTCCCTAAGAGAATTAAAGATCCAGATTACTTTAATATGGGCCAATTTGAAAATCAAGGCTTAAATCCTAGAAAAATACAACTGTTTAATTTAAGCATATATATTTTCTAGGTTTTGACTCTGTGCATAAGGTTAGACTAATAAGAGAATACACAGTTCCAGCTGTTCCTTAATGAATTTGATTTTATTTATATAAAATATTAATAGCTAGAATATGACAAATATTTATTATACTTTTTATTAGCTATTGAAAATACATGAAAATCTCTAATTAAGACATTATTTCTGCTCAAGTAAGTGTCATTAACTTAGTATAATAATGCTTTGCATTAGTATTTCTGTCCTATTACATGATGTCAAAGAAGAACAGTACACCAAAATGTTCCACCCTATGGAATACTGTGTTGTAAGGAAAATAAAACTAAAATCCATACAAAGTTCTCCTAATTCTGTTCTTTTATTATCTTCATAATTTTTGTTGTTAGAACAGATAGAAGACCCATCAAAGATGACGTCCTGATATACAATATCTTTAAGAAAGAAAATTAACTTCTAGAAACATCAGTAGGTAACACAACTTTAACACAACATTGGCTTTATGTTTAACATGTGAAGCCTACCTCTATGGATCCAATCCATGTTATCTTCAACTGCCATCACATCACTAGGAGTTGCACATTCTCAGCTCTCACTCTTAGGCCCACCCACGACTCATAAGAATATTGCTTCTCCATTATGCAGTAGGAAACTCCTGCTTACATACAACTGTTGTTTATTTGTAGCTGAAATGCTTCATGAGGAAAATACAAAGCATGCTAAGTGTTTGGAGTTTTTTTAAGATTAGTGTATTCTATTTACCCAACTACTGCTTTCCACTGAGTATGGAAAAGGTGAACTTTTGTCACCGCCTTTCTCCAACTCCTTTTAGTAAGTTTATTACTATTCTCAGCACAAGTCTTGTTCATTTGTGTACAAGATACAGCCACGCTTTCATTTGGCTGGTGGCAGTCTTGCCCTTAATCTTCAGGGTGATAGCTTTTGCTATATAAAGCCTCTGACACATCCACTATGTATTCAGAAGTTTTGCTCAATATATTATTAAAATGATAATAAAAAGATACATTCATTTAGTCATTGTACTACTGTCAGCAAAATCCATCACCACTTTCTTTCTTAGTGCAATGCTTTAATTTACATATAATAACCAGTTTGAAATAGAATTGATAATCATAAATAACATTCAGACATAAAGTCAATGCCCTGATCAGCTTTTACAAGCAGAATGGGACATTTTGACTGAAGAACCTTTTAAGTAGGTGCAGTGAGGGAAAGATTGCTTAGATCTCCCCGTCCTTTCTGTTCTGTCCTCCCTTCCTTGCCCCTCCAACCTTGGAGGTGCTATCATAGGTCTTCATGATAGTTCCTTAAAGTATCAGGCAAAGTGGGAATCTGGAATGGTCAGGTTTTCTCACTGACACTAAAGGTGAGATTTTCAGAAGCACTCAACCTTGATTAATCTCTGCTCTCATGGTTGTCAGCGGTAAAACGAGGTCAGTAGAGTAATTATTTCACAGCTGAATGCCCATACTAGATGAGAATTGTAATCTCTTTTTTTTTTTATTCCTTTTTTTTTTTTAACTTCAGTCTCTTCAGAATTCCTACAGTTTGAAATCTGTCCATTTTTACACATCTGAACCATACAGCCCCAGAGGGGCAGTTATCTATAAAATATGCAAGGTCATCCACATGGAGATTCTTCTCCATTCTGCTTGCTCTTTTTTTTTTTTTTTTTTT
>RSEF01000002.1:97924938-97940324 GCA_003993805.1 Himantopus leucocephalus
TTTTTTTTTCCTGTTCTGCATGCTAATTATCAGTTACCTGAGCTGGAGAAAAGAATAGGATTTGTGGTTGGCTGATGCACCCAGGAGACAGGGAGCTGCATTTACACCATGCCCTGGTGAATGCATACATTACTTGTATTAATTGGAAAAGGGATTGAAGTCTTGCTCCCTTCCCTCAAGTAAGTGACTAACCTCTGGGGTTCAAAATTACATTTACTAATCTCTTTCTCTCTCTCGGTGGTCCAATTCATACTGAATTACTGCATGCAAAATGGAGCAGCTTAAGGAGGGAGTGAAAACATCTGCTTCCCCCACACTAGACAAGTCCACAGCAGCTGACAGCCTTTTGGCTGGAGTACCCTCTGCGCACACGTAGGTTGGATCTCTGGAAGTACACCAAGGCTTCTCACAGTCTATGGCAAGGCTCTGCTGAGCATCCTCCCAGGTAAAGGGTAGCATCATTCCTCCCTGGAAGAAAAGATTCCTGTGTATTTTGGGGGATTTTGGGGTTTTTGTTTTTGTTTTTGTTTTTTTTAAATGTAAAAAAAGAGACTAGATTATTTAACTCCAGGAGCGTGCATAAAGCAGTGAATTCCCTATAGAGGAAAGGCAACTCCCCGCAGTTCAGAATAAAATAGTGAAACCCTCCAGAGTTGCAGAATTCAAGACACAACCCCCTCTTGTGCATGACTTATTGCCCAGCCTGCACGGTTTCCTATGGACAGAGCTGTTCCAGCTCTCCTCCTTCCGCAGCTCCAGCTTGGACGCCCCTCAATTCTGCTCAGCAGGTTGGCACCTGAAGGCACTGTAACAAGTAGCGCTGTGACACATTATCCACCTTCACAGGTCTGACCCGAAGTGATTTATTAAGTCTCCCACTAGAAGTGTGCAGCGGACGGCAGGGCTGAACTTGTCTCCCGGATCTTAATGTAATATCTTATCTACCAGATTATCCTTTCTCTGAAGGTTTGACTTCTAAAAATCTTGACAACCAGATGCTCTTCAGTTGCATTTTAATGTCTCAGGATTCAGTCATGCACATATTGCCCAGGTCAAATTCCTATTTGTGGAATCAAAGACAATTATTTTTCATTATATGCTTCACGGGTAGGCATTTTGTAACGTGAAACGTAACTTAACTGTCCTGCTTGATGTATTGATGGTTTCTTTCCTATTTTGACTTGAAAAGATGATTATTTTCCTAAAACATCTTTCATATCCGATAAAATTGACTTATGTCTTTTCTTATTTTCTTCTTCTTTTTCTTGTTTTTTGAACATAACATGCAAGGGAAGTGTCATTCTGGTTGCAGAGAGGCTTGGAAAAAAAGAGCAGTACCTCCCACAAAGCTTGAGAGAAAGTAAGTTTGAATAGCAGTAGTGTTTACTGGCCCTCAATGGAAATGAAGATAGCTGAGCAGGACTATTTGGAATGCCCCCAAAAATAGGTTTTTTTGCATTTTATATTTTATTATATGTTTAGTCCTCAAAACTCAGGGACACTCTACACTTAACAAAATAATATGATTATCATCACAAGTCTGAACAAACCAACTAGCCCTGCATGGATCTAGTCAAACTAACTAAATTACATCGCTTGTAACCTTAAGGTAGTGAAACCCTGAATCAGAGGCAGAGGGAAGGGAGGTACTGTTCTAATGTACATAATCTGTTGTATTTCTGCTAAGCAACAAAGACGACAGAGAGGCAGATGATGGCAATCTGTAGCTACTGAGAAAGCTTACGAGGAGGAATGGCTAGCTGTGGTGGGTTAGCAGGCAGCCCTGCAGGGTCAGATACAGCTCAATAAGGTCCTGCTCATCTGCAGACCAGCGAGAGACCTCCAGAATTTGGCACAACAACCTGCAAAAGGTGTTATGAAAGAGGTGGTTAGTCAGTTCCTCTTCTAGTCACCTCATCAGAATATTAAGAAGAGTTTTAAGTTATTGCTGTTGTATTTTGGGAAAAGGGTAGTTCCTTTCTGTATGCTCTTTTTTTCTACCTTCTCCTTCTTTTTGATCACCTCTCCTGTGAGGAGAGGCTGAGAGAGTTGGGGTTGTTCAGCCTGGAGAAGAGAAGGCTCTGGGGAGACTTTATTGCGGCCTTCCAGTACCTACAGGGGGGCTACAGGAAAGTTGGGGAGGGACTTTTTACAAGGGCATGCAGTGATAGAATTAGGGGGAAAGGCTTTAAAGTGGAAGAGGGGAGATTTAGATTAGATATTAGGAAGAAATTTCACTCTGAGGGTGCTAAGGCACTGGATCGGGTTGCCCAGAGAAATTGTGGATGTCCCATCCCTGGAGGTGTCTAAGGCCAGGCTGGATGGGGCTTGGAGCAACCTGGTCTAGTGGAAGGTGTCCCTGCCCATGGCAGCGGGGTTGGAACTAGATGATCTTCAAGTTCCTTTCCAACCTAAACCATTCTATGATTCTTTTGTCCCATCTCCCTCAAAGAAATGCTGTTTTGCCAAGACAGTTGATTCACGATTCAGGAGCAGAGCTCTCTAAGCACTCAGGGAGTTGGATTTACCTTGCAGATTTCTGGGCAGGGGCTCAGGCTGGGAAGAGAGACCAGAATAGTTAACTCAAAGATTATTTGCTCTCATTATTAAAACTTAACTTTATTTGAATTTATCTTTGCCTTCATACTGTTGGCCAACACTCGGCTTTCCTGTACTAATACCTCTTTGGGACCACACCTAGTCACTTTCATAAATCCTAATAGGTGTGATTTCCGTCACAACAAATCTGAACACCAATGCAAACCTGACTCAACAGAAATGTCTGAAAGGAAGTATAAACATTTATTTTAGAGTAAAAAACAGCCTCAGGATAAATTTGAAGGAGTTGTATAAATGAGCTGCCCTCTCTTCCTTAACCAATATACAAAAAACAGCAGCTGAATTCCTAATGAGTCCTAATTCTTTAGAAAATGAAATCAGTCTTTGCTGTTCTTAGAGAAAGCTAAATCTTTCCTTTGTCTCCATTATCCCCCTATATCTATTAGATCGTCAGCAGATGTTTATGCCATTCTCTGTTTAAGCTGTGATCTTGTTCTCTTACGTACTGCTCAAGAACTGCCAACGCGAAGAGAATATTACAGCCCTGTAGCTACTGCACAAACAAAAGAGATGCCAATGACAGCAATTCGGTATCTATTTTAAGAAGAACAGCAGGCAAGCTCTCAGTTTCCTTTATGCAGTCCTCACGCTAATAATAATTATAGTCTGTAGGTTTTTACCTGTGGAAAAGCAGAAAGAAAATTGCCAATGTGAATACATATATATATATAAAAAAAAAATCAACTTTTTAGGGTCTGATAAGGCAGAAATACACTCTGTAGTGATGCCTTGCGTACAGTGACCCGTCTCAGTGAGCCATCCCACATACGACAGTTCCTTGCACCCCTCACTCCTCCAGCACTCCGGTAAGGTCATGACAGTCACAAATCTGAAACTCCTGCGGAGGTTTTAGCTTTATGCATAGGGACACCATTCATCAATTTCTATATTAAATAATACAATGAGTGATATCATCACCTAATCATCTTAAGTGACTTCCTGACCATATTTCCCTGAATTTGGTGTGTATGCAGAAACTCAAAAATGCTAATTGAAATTAGAGTGAGGCTTGACTAATTTAAAGTAAAAGCTGCCTGTGATGGAAGTCTAAGTTACTTACAGTTACGTATATTTACTTAAGAACTCCAGTTCTCAAAGAATCATTAACTAGTGGAAGGAAACTTGCCAGAATTCTCTCTATCTACAGGGTTAAATCCCCAAATAATTTCAAGAAATAGCCCTGTTCTTTTACAGATTAAAACATTAGATCCTGGCATGCTCACTTAGAAACAGACAAAAAGCAAATGGATCCATTGCCAGAAGGAGCAGGAAAGCAATTTTAAGAAGTAAAATTTATGTGTGCCTTTCCTTATAACCCTTTTTCTACTGAAGTGAGGAACTGCTCATGAAAAATCAGTGTGGATTCTCTCAGCAACCTCTTAGACATCTGATAAACTGCTTCACAGAGGAATGATCCGAGTCTGGGTGGCAGTTAAATGTTCTGGTCAGTGATTGACTGCAATCCAGCTGCCAAGAGATTATGTCAACGCTATTCACAGTGAGCCTTGTTTTAAAAAAAACTTTTCTTGGGCAAACAGAGACCTATCTCTTTCTTTCAAGCAATTGGGAATGTTCTCGTTACAAAAATATATGTTCATTTATCCTCTGCATGCTAGGCATGCTAGGCATTTTCTATATACTTAAGAGTTGAGTTACTCCTCAATGAAGATGGACTTCATTTTGTAGATTAAAAAACACAAATTTAATTGTCTAAGTATAAATATCTATATGTGTGCAAAGTATCTAAGTGTTCATTATGGTCAACGAAAGTCTGGTCAATACTGTTGAGCCTAAAGATCTGTTCTACCCACCAGGTGGAGGATGGTACGTTAGGGTGTACCTTCTAGCACCTACCACAGCAGGTTGGTTTTGGTTTTCTGTTGGTCCCTTGGGGCTACCAGTGAGTCACAGCATGGATGACTCGGACATCCTAGGGCATCTCCAGTATCACCTGACAACTATGTTATCTCAACTGAATCAAGCTTTTCACTGGCAGTAATGGGGGCCTGGACACAGCGTATACATGTAGACAAGATGCTGTTTATATAGAAAGTCCAGAAATACAGCCTGTCTGCTTTCAGCTGGGGAAATATTTGAAGACCATTAGCTTCTTTGGAGCTGAAATGAACAATTTCCTTCTTCAGCAGAAAACAAAGAAAAGGTCACTCTGATTTTGAGATAATGGCTGCTGTTGTTTACAAGAGGGATAGGATATGGGTATTGAAGGTCTTGCTTTGTGTATTCCAGACCATAACTTTCAGATGGTACATTATTCTGAGAATCTGTTAAAGTGAGGGCTAGAAGATTCCTCTTATCTAATGAGTAGTGAAGGAAGGAAGCCAATGTAATAGATAAAAAAAAAAGATTTGAGACAAATAAGATGCTTAGAGAACATTTGTCCTACTCTCCCAGTCACTTTCTGGTTTTCACTTGCTGTTTTTTGTGGTTTTCTTTTTGGCAACTGGTTCTGAAATCTAATACATAGCACTCGCATCTAATCCTCATCTCACTTCATGCTGGCTCACTTTTTTACTCTGGAGAAACAACTAATCATACTGCCAGGGATTTACAATTCATTATGTCTCTGTATTACAACAGGATGTCTCTCTAGAGAACTGGGTTTTATTCTTGTCTCTGACAATGACTGTGGCATATTTTTGGGTAAATCCACATTTGGTTCTGTCTTGGTTGGTTGAAAAGTCTCATTAAATTTAGTTTACTTTGTGTCCATATTTCTCTTTCTACTCTTAGCTAATTATGCAATGTAGGCGGGTTACCTGTTAAAACCTGAACTAGTCATCCTTACATTCACCACAGAGAAATGGAAACTGCAATAGGATAACTTGTCTAATTCTAAGATAAAAATTACCTCCTTAGGTGCCTGTTTGTCTCCAGTGACTATAAAAAATGGGAGACTAACATACACTGAGAGATGTAACTTTTAAATATTTATAATTAGGTGAGGTGAATGGCATGTTTTATAAGTAGGACCTCAGGCAAAATGCTTTAAGTATATTGTTTATTTAAGTGGCCTGAATGGAGAGCTCTCATGATAAAATTAATTGTGGTCAATTAACATATCAGCCTAAATCATTCTGTAAAGCTTGAGGAAGCATAATAAATTGTTTGTATTTAGCAGCAAAACTGAGAAGAAACAGAAAAAAATACAAAGGTGAAACTCTCGTTGCTGCTCAACTTTATTTTCCATCATTCATGTGGTCAATTAAAAAAGAACGGCATAACACAGAAGTATTTCTATTTGGTTGGGGTTTTTTTGTGTGTGTGTGTGTGTCTCAGCTCTGTTTCTCTGTCTGGCGCTTAGTATCTTAATCTGTAGGATTTTCCAAATCTATCTGTTACATTCTGAGTAGGAAGCCTGTATAA
This sequence comes from Himantopus leucocephalus, assembly GCA_003993805.1. Lineage (NCBI taxonomy): Eukaryota > Metazoa > Chordata > Aves > Charadriiformes > Recurvirostridae > Himantopus > Himantopus leucocephalus. The sequence continues at coordinate 97,930,942 of RSEF01000002.1, forward strand.
AAGGAAAGAAAGAATACTTACTGTCTTGCAATTACAATCCTCAAATAAGAGTCTTTTAAAGATATAAAATGTATCTATCAAAAGGAAAGTTGTACATTCATGTTTACACCTACTGTGGCTAAAACAAAAAAAAAAAGGCTTAAATCTCAGCAAGAGGCATTTCAGGTAATTATAAAGGCATTAGTGATAAAGCATTCTAGCAAGAAGTATCTCCAGACAGACTGGATTTCATTAGGAACAGACTGTATAAATACCTAAAATAATTCTTTAAGTAAGCAGGGTCTCCCTTGGAGAAAGAGTATAGGCTAGGCAACTTCTTGAGGCCTTTCCAGCTGTATTTTCAATGATCTTTTGGTTTTGTGCTTAGCTGCAATGAAAAAGTAGAGAGCGTGTCTATCAGGACATGGATTTCATTGAGAGAAAATTGAAGAAAATCAGGGCACAGGCTGCACAGAGAGCTTCAAAACAGAGCCAGCTGAATTACTTGTTATTGATACATGATTCAAAATGCACAATCATAATTTTGGAGGATCATTACAGCTTGAAATTTTATGTTTATATGAGCTTCCAAACTCGTGTTATTATTCCTCCGTTAGTCTCTTCAATTACTTAACAGCACAGAACAAATAAATTGGCTCTTTTTAGACTACTTGGAAGATGCTTGACAGAAAAATGCTAGATTTACAGGAGCAATATGTGCTATAGATAAACATGCATGTAAATGGCTCCTTTTTCTCATGAATTAATAGCACAGGGAAAAGCTTTGCTGGCATTCTAGAATGTGAACAATCATTCACGTTTTTCTCTCTGCTCTTTGGCTGCCCTTACACTGAGGACTGTCTTATTCCACAAACAGTATTCTTGAAGATGATGGGTCTAACAGGAATGGCAGAAGAAATGTGATAGGAAGGGTTCCTCCTGAGCGGAACTCCATCCATTTGATTAATGGGTAGAGAGATGATTTATGCAATATATTAACAGAAACAGCTGTTAGCAATGATATTTATTAGTGACTGCATGTGTAATTAAGTCCTGGTCACAATGAAGAATAAAGTGCTTATCTTTAATACGTAAAATGTTCTGGAGATGGAAAGAGAGAAGAGCACCTCTCCTATGCTGGGGATTTTTGTTGCTCTTCTTTGGTTCAGCTGTCCCTGATTGAGCTCATTTGAATCCTGATTGCTTTCATTTTCATCCAACTTTAACTCTACAGAGAGGAAATAGTACTGGGCTGACCCATCAGGGAAAGGAAACTGCTGATGCTCAAGTGGTTTGAACAGTTCTACATTGCTACCAGCTGAGAATCTGTCTTAGAAAGAAGTGACTATTAGATGATAGACAGATGGATAGATATTGCTATCCAGAAGACATGAATAGGTAGAAAAATAGACAGACAGACAGGCAGATGAATAGATCTGCTGTTCCTTGATTGTTTCAGATGCCAAGATTGGAAGTCTAACAGACTGACTGATTGATTATCTTCCTCCTAGATACTTAATGGTTATAATAATAGCTGGGGTAAATCTGCCAGCGGTTGCTCGTGAAAAGTAATTAATCTGGTTCATACCCTTACCCAGGGGAAAATAAATTATGTATATATCTTCCTTTGGTTGTCCTTTGCAGGCAGAATTTCCCAACTTCTAAAGCACTTTCAATCTAGGTACAGAGCGAGGGTTTCTTTGTTAAGAGAAATAGAAGTTTATGGTCTATGAAAGCTCAGAAGCAAAATGTTAATCAACTGAAGGTGAAAGCAATTCATAAACTTGAAGTCACCGTTCATCTCTGCATTCATACTCTCCGGTACCTAGAAGGAATCAGATTCTCTGTGTGTGCCATTCTCATGCACTACAAACTGCACATGTGGATGAACAGAAATTTTTGCAAGAAACTTCTTCTTGGTTTGGGTATACATGAAGCTGGATACATCTTATCTAAAAGCAAAGTGTCTTTTGCCCTAAAGTGGTCAGGCAGTCGAACTAGATGATCGTTGTAGGTCCCTTCCAATGTAAAATATTCTCTTCTATTCCATTTTTCAAGCTAAATTTGTAGGCAGTCAATGGAAACACTTCCAAATGTCAATTCAATCTCCCTTAAGGTGTGACCAACAGAGGTTAGATGAATTAGAGGTGGGAAATTCTGGATTACATTTCATTGGATTTCATTTTCTTGACTATAGAGATGGTCTGCACAACCAGCTTAGATTTGATTTCTATCTTCTGAATAGCTAATAGAAGGTAAAAGAACTTCAGCTGCCTATTTGTTTTGTTTGGACTAATTTATTTTTCTCACTCACTAAGTCTTCTTTTACCTCTATGAAGGCTTGCTGCACATACTCCTCCTGCCCCCATTTCCCACAGCCTCCCCTGAGGCAATGTCTAGAAGTTACAATACAATCTAAATTGAGGATTTTAAGCTTGCCCTCAGCAATTAGCCATGTAGGTTTAATTGCCATGTAGTCAGATTTATGCATCAAAATCTGTTATGCCCCTTTGAAAAATCTCTCCCTCCACCTGTGCAGTCATACACACATAGACTATCTCCTGCTTTCAGGCCTTCTATCATCTAAGAGGACTAAACACTACAGTGGTGCTCTGTGGGGCCATGAATTTTAATTCTTCTGCAATTTACATACTTAATTAAACAACTTGCCTTCATTGTCTGAGCACTGCCATCAGTGTCTGGGATTATGTGCAGTTCCCTTTACAAAGCTGCATTTGTTTTGCATAAATTTTAAAAGAAATATTTCATAAAAGAAGAAGCTGCTGCTTCAACTTCTGCTGTTCTCATTCTTTCAGCCCTTGTTTTTCCTGAGACTCTGAAATTCTTGAAGTCTTCACTCTTTCAGTTCCGTTCTCTTGAGAAAACACTACACTGAGAGACTTGAATGAAGTCTTGCCAGTGGCTTTTAACCTCCAGACGGGCATTAAAAATAAAATATTTTTTTTTCTCAACTGCAAGACCAAAAACATGTTGCCATGGTAGCGACAATGTCACTAACGCTATGTTCATTCTTCAGAGATTCCATTCAACTTCATTGGGAGACTGTCATACAGCGTACTTGGAGGTTAAAAATACCTACTTTGTCATACAGCAAGGGTCAACAGTGCCAGTCAGTAATCTCAGTCTCTCTTAGAGTACTGTTTTCAAAAATAACCAGTACACCAAGTAAAACCGAACACCTAAATTAGTGAACAATAATGATAATTATACCTAAACTTCAAGCTGAAGTCAGTATGATCCACAGAATAAGTTATCATAAAATCTGGCAACTGAAGAAACCTGTGTATTGGTCCTTCCTCTTCCATCAGATTCTTACCCCACTAGGCCTCGAGTAGGTGGTTCAGAAGGACACAGGTTTCCTCTAGGACCTCAATCATATCTGCCACCTTGAGTAATCCAAGGCACCTCAAACAACACGAGAGTCCTGTGTATAGACAACTGGATCAACTTCTTGATATTAATATTCCCACTTTTAGTGGTGGAATTTAACTTTAAGTACAGGCACTTAAATATAAGTGTCATTGTTATATGTTACTTGTAATGCTTGAGTCGGCTGCCTGTACAAGTAAAGAGTTTTTTAGATCTGTTTTAAAATGACAGTTGTCTGATCTGGATCCTATCTGTCAGTCCCATATAACTGTCCTGGAAACCCTAAAGTAACTCATATAATGAGCATCTCATACAACGTTCATCGTAACAGATGATTATGTGCAACTGAATAACATCTTAAGAAACTACCTAATTGGCTCCCCCTATGAGATATACCTCCACTTGCCCTACTTGTCAGAAAGCCATAGGTTTCGTGCAGCTCCTACATTATATTTGTCAGAGTCATGTAGGTGTATAAGATATTTCAGGAAATCTCAACAGTAGGTATTTGTGAACAATTGAATCTAGCTGTTATTTAGAAGGTTAGATTTAGCTGATACCAGTCCCATCCCTCAATAATATCTAACAACTACACTCTTTTGTGAAGCTAGATATAAGTGCTAATAGTAACTTTTTAAGTAGGAAGAAGAAAATTCTATGCAGGTCTAGAATGTAGGACAGAATTTGTCTCCTTTAAGATTATATTGAAAGGCTGCTGTCTCAGTCTGATACAGGTTTCCTCTTGGCTGCGTTCATGGATTTAGAGACAGAGAAGCATCACGAGAGAACAATTTATTTCATTTCAGGATACTGCGCCTAAGGTCACGAGTACTGCTGCTGAAAGATGTCTACTTGTCTTCATCACATGATCCAGGGAACCTTGCTTGACTAGTGGAGATTTAGGACTCTGGTGTTAAAGATAAGTGCTACCCAAAGTATTTGATTTGCATATGGAAATCATTTGACTATGGGTCAATACAGTTTGTATTTGAAATATACAGGAAAGTTAGTAAGAAAAAAGCTTGCCCTAAGGCAAGTTCAGTGTAGAGCATAACAGAAACCATAGAGCTGCAAAACATGCTTTTTCATGTATTATTTTGAAACTGAAATCCTGAAGAAATAATAAAGCAGATGGTAAGGTTTTGTTTGTTTGGTCGGGTTTCTTTATGTAAAACTTCATTTCATGAACACTCACCAAGCAGAGTTGTACAGAAAAGCAGACAGAAAAAATCAGTTCTAAGGACCACATTGCAGATCTATTTGATATTTTTAGTTTGCTCTCTGGAAAAAATCAGAGCATGCAGCAGCAGCGTTCTCCTCCTCAAAGCCCTAACATCTGAGAAGTGAGCAGAATAAATTAAACATTTTATCTGTTGAAATTGTCCAGGGGTGTCTCCTGAGTCTCCTGCAGAGGACTGTGAAGTAAGCAGCATAGCAAATAAGAGGGGCAATTGAAGGGGCTTTGACACTTTTCAGCAAGTTCGCTTTGTTTCACCTGTTACCGAGAGACTTCCCTGACTTTCTGACTAATGCATAGGATCGGTTGCTTCTGGTTTTCTTTTGTGGGCAGCTCCACTTACCATCTTTTTCACCTTCTGTATCTTCAATGTCTTACAGAGCGCCTCTGCTTTTCATTCTGTTTCTCCTTTAACTCTCCTTCTCACTCTCGGTATCCTACATGCCTCGTTTCTTTAGAAAGCAATGGGATATTGAAAAACATTCAGCCCACTTTCAGTTAAAAAAAAAAAAGTGTGCTTGCAAATACATGCAGTAGACACAGAATTCAACTTTGATTCTTGAATTGGGATTGACATGCCGTAATTTAGACACTTAAATCCTAAAAAATAAACTTCTAAATTAGACATAAACCCCTTTTAAAGCCACCGGTGAGTGATATCATGTCTGCAATGTGGTTCATCTCACTGACTTACATGTTTTGCTTAGGAAAATATAACCATCCCCTAGACATGCCTGTATAGCCGGTTGACTACATAGGAGGAATGTGGCACACACCTTGGTTCGGATCAAATGAAACCCAACCATATGGAACAGTATTTCTGATCCAAGACAATTTTTTTTTTTAACAATTATTATTAAAGGTTATCAAAGTTTAGCCATTTTAGTTTAGTTTTGCCAAAATACTGACAAAAGAATCAGAAAAAGGAACGCTTGCAAACACCTTAGATGATAACTTTTAAATGTTACACCCTTACAAAAGGAAGAATAGCATGTATTTTTCAGCTGCCTTATCGGGCTGACTTTTACCAGGAAGAGGTCAAGTTGCACTCTGCTTCTTAGACTTGATCTCATTTATATTTCCTACACTGGCTCAAGGTTCAAATCCAAACCTTAGAGCTTAATTTGTGTGTTTTCGTCAAACCAGGACATGCACCTGCAGTGAAAACGTGAAGGCTGTTTTCTTCAGACTTGGATTTTTTCCCGGAGGTTTGTGTGACTTATATCTCAGGCAGAACTGAGAATCATAGAATGGTTAGACTTGGAAGGGGCCTTAAAAATCATCTAATTTAAACCCCCCTGCCCTGGGCAGGGACACCTCCCACCAGACCAGGTGGCTCAAAGGCCTGTCCAACCTGGCCTTGAACACCTTCAGGGATGGGGCAGCCACAACTTCCCTGAACAACCTCTTCTAGTGCCTCACCACCCTCATAATGAAAAATGTCTTCCTAATATCTAATCTAAATTTCCCCTATTCCAGTTTGAAGCCATTCCCCCTTGTCCTATCACTGCATGCCCTTGTAAAAAGTCCCTCTCCAGCTCTCTTGTAGGCTCCCTTTAGGTACTGGAAGGCCACTATAAGGTCTCTGGGGAGCCTTCTCTTCTCCAGGCTGAACAACCCCAGCTCTCTCAGCTTGTCCTCACAGGAGCGGTTCTCCAGCCTTCTGATCATCTTAGAAGACCTCATCTGCACCTGCCCCAACATGTCCATGTCCTTCTTGTACCCCAGAGCTGGATGCAGAACTGCAGGTGGGGTGTCACCAGAACAGAGTAGAGGGGCAGAATCCCCTCCCTCAACCTGTTGGCCACACTTCTTTTGATGCAGCCCAAGATGCCGCCTTTCTGGGCGGCCAGCGCACATTGCCGGCTCATGTTGAGCTTCTCATCAACCAGCACCCCCATCATTATATTGATTTAACTTGGTATAAGCACCCCTTGCAGAAGGGAGCTCCTCAGCAGCACTAACCATTTCCCTTTGGCTGAGTCTAGCCCATGTGCCTCCCCTGCCAAAATCCCTCTTGCTCCACTGCTGCAGGAGCCCGATACCTGCTCTCCAGCTGAGCATCTTCAGCAAAGCCGTTCGTGACTAACTCACTGCGTTTGGTTATTTGGGCTGCCCTATTGCACACCCCCTTAGCAACAGGCTGTCACATTTTATTTTCGCCCGGCACGTGTCAATTCCTGCAACTCCTTCACTTACAGGGTAAACACAGAACAGCCACAAAGGCCGTGTGCCCCCCTGCTGCCTTTTCCTCTGCACATGTTTACCCAATGTGAAATCAGCTACTTGGTGTTTGTCCAATTTTGCTGATAAAAGCCCTGTTTTTCTCATCGAAAAAGCTTTTCAGCACTCCAAAGCCCAAAAGCCTGTTAGAGGCATGTTTTTTATGAGAATCTTTTATCAGACTATGTTCCAGCATTGCCTGTATCCCCTCTTGCCGATGCCACACACTGGCACAGACTCTGGTTACAATCTCTTTATTGAGATATTTCCAGATGTTACACTTCCTGGAGCTGTTTTATAAGTGCTCACGTAAACAGACATGCAGGGGAACAGTAATTTGGAAGAGGCGGAGCTGTATGAATATCCAGGGAAAAAAAAATCTCTACATAGGGAAAAACTGAGCAAGGCAATTCTGGAAAAAGTGTGTGTGTGTGTCTGTGCATGTCTGTGTGCCTGCTGGAATATTTNTAAAAAAAAAAAAAAAAAAAAAGAAAGCTTGATTTTTCCGCTTGAGGAAAAGGAAAAGTTTAACATTTCTCCAAAAGCCTTCTCCTTGAAATTAAACTGCAGATCAATGTTTTCAAATAGTTTCAAATGGTTTAAGAAGAGCATGTCTCTGTGAATTGTCATTATGTCACAAACAAAAGCAGTATTAAGCAAATGCCTATTCCAATAGCTCATAGGAGCCCTAAGGAAAATGCAAAAGTAAAACATGCAAAATTATTTCATAGAATTAAATTGTATTGAAACGGTCAGGTCTGATATTTGGGTCTGCATTTTACTTTTTCACATAAATCAAACATTTCTGTGTTAACTTGATAATCCTTCTTCAAAATCAATAATCTATGCAAAACATCTTGTTTTCATTGAGGAAGGATTTTTGACATGCATACTGTCTTCCAAAACCAACCAAGGAATCATTAAAATAATGTTCCAGCCAGCTGTAATGCAAACATTCTTCATTTTTCTTTCTGTAACTTTAATATTTCATTGCTCAAATATGTGGCTATAAAGAAAGAGAAAGCAGAGTACTAATAGAAATGTAGTACATGACCAAATGCTGAGCAGTCACCTGTGAAGAGAAAGAGCAGAAAAATTAGAGGAATTTAGTTTCTTTTTGTCTCAATGTGTCATTATACGTCATTATATATATATGACTCACCAAATGTTCCTCTCCATCACATATCAGAAGTCGAGGTAGCAATGTTCTGGCAGTTTTCTTGCTGGGTACAGAGGTAACCACTTCCTGCTAAAAGCATCTGAATTGTTTCCAAATAGCTGATAAATGCAAGTGCCAAAAAGAAAGTAGGGGAAAAAGAAAAAGGAAAAAAAAAATAGAGAGAGAAACAAAAAGAATCCAACATTTTAAATGTGAACTGTGAATTAATCAAATTAAATTATATTCTCCACTGTGTCTCTGGGAGGAAAGAAAATTACTGGTGTTCCAATAGTTGCTACTTTATTAAAAGCCACTCTACTTTTTTTCCAAAGCTTTTAAAGCAGAGACAGACCAAGATTAAAATCCAACTGGTAGTTAAAAGCTACTTTCCTTTTGTTACTGAGCTTCTGAAAGGGCACTCAGGAAAACAGATGCATTAAGAGCTGAGGGATAAGCATAGACAGCACCTGCAGCTGGTTGCTTCAGTGTATTTTGTCCTACGCCCATGCCAATGCCAGAAACAGCAAAGCAAATGCCACATGGCAGCAAGTGAGGTAAGCACCTGCTTAACATAAGTTCTGAAAAAAAAAATTTAGGGGGGAATTTTCCGGGTAGTTCAAAGAGAGAAATCAGGATATGAAAAGGCATTGGGTGTATTTACTCTGCTAATAAGCCTACTATTGCACTAGGGACCAAGGCTGAGCTATAACTTCATTTTTAACATGGGCAGGAAACCTCCAACACCAGGGGCAGACTACAGAGAGAGCTGGGCTGTCACTTTGCTGATCCATGACAAAATTGGCTGCCGCAAGCAATGATTCTTGAGCAGCAATGGATCCAACACACACAGCCATATCTGTGGGAAAAGCCAGAAGAATTAAAGAATCACAGAATGGTCAGGGTTGGAAGGGACCTCTAGAGATCAGCTAGTCCAACCCCCCTGCCAACGCAGGTTCACCCAGAGCAGGTTGGACAGGAACACATCCAGACAGGCTTTGAATATCTCCAGAGAAGGAGACTCCACCACCTCTCTGGGCAGCCCGTGCCAGTGCTCTGCCACCCTCAAAGTAAAGAAGTTTTTCCTCATGTTCAGACAGAATTTCCCGTGTGCCATTTTGTGCCTGTTGCCCCCTGTCCTGTCGCCGGGCACCACTGGAAAGAGTCTGGTCCCATCCTCCNAAAGAAGTTTTTCCTCATGTTCAGACAGAATTTCCCGTGTGCCAGTTTGTGCCTGTTGCCCCCTGTCCCGTCGCCGGGCACCACTGGAAAGAGTCTGGTCCCGTCCTCTTGACACCTGCCCTTTAGATACTGATCAGCATTGATGAGATCCCCTCTCAGTCTTCTCTTCTCCAGGCTAAACAGCCCCAGGTCTCTCAGCCTTTCCTCATAAGAGAG
>RSEF01000002.1:97948106-97969196 GCA_003993805.1 Himantopus leucocephalus
TATTTTAACATAACATAATTATAACTTACCAAGTAAATGAAACTCCTTAATCATCTTCTATATTTCCCCATTTTATCTGAAGTTTGCACTGTTGTTCATCTATAATATTCATCCCAGAAATAAAATCATTAATCACCTTGGCATCAAGAAAAAGGGGTTACATTTTATTTCTTGTGATCTCTAGGGTACAAAACCGGAGGAAGATATTAGTTTTTAATAATTCTGATGCACTGATCTGGATTTACCATGTTGAATGTACAGGTACTCCCCCTTCAATAAATTTCAGTGTTAGCCAAACAAAGAAGACATTCACAATTCAGTGTTGTTTTAAATATCATACATTATTGGAGTATGTTTTCCCCTGATATGATTAACATTGAATGAAAAGTGAAAGATATTCATACTGACAAACATTGAACTTTAATTACCTATGTTATGAAATAGATTCCATAGGCTTCTTCTGCAGTTTGTGGCGAAAGGCAAACTCCTTCAGAAAATAATTCAGTGCACATAGGTTAGGTGCCTGACCTGAATCATTCTGTAGAGAAGCTACCAATTCTACATGTAAAAGGCTTGTAGAGAGACTGGCCAGCTGACTTCTGTCCCTAATGTTAGGTATTATGAATAGCTCCCTAATTTTTGCTCATAGGGATCTGTCTCTTTCCGCTGCTCTGCTCTTCAATTTATTAGGTCTGGCTGATGGTGGAAAATGCAGTTGTTGTTGGGTCATATTTCCAGAGCCTCTCTTCCCACAGAACCCTGAAATACTTCCATGACACAACTGAGGGAGAATTGAAGCTATGTTAATTTCAGCAGCCTTTATCTCAGTATTTCAGGCAGAAAAAAATCAGAGGCACCCAGGTTTTTGCTGAGGTACTTCTATTTCAGGATTCAGGATCCCGAAGCTTTTGGGGAATGTCGAAAAAGCACAAGTAAAATGCAAAACATCTTCTGTACATTTAGGTTCTTTTCTAGATGAAGATACAGAGATGATCAGAAAGCTTTTAGCTTTCAAGGGGGAACTACTACAATTTCTAATGCTAATTTATTTTGCTGCTAACAGCGATAGACTGCGTAGAGCTAACATACAGAATAGTCATACGTATAAATCACTAATAGATTAATCTGCATTAATGAGTTTCATTTTCTTTATTAAAACACAAAACCGCCACTGAACAGGATGTTTCTTTGTACATTGATTACTACTTATTGTATCTGAAGACATGCAGAATTAGAAAGTGAGGGCTATTGTATGTAACTAATCATGTCACAAATCACAGTGGGTTGGCCTTGGGTAACAGCCACACTCCCACCCAGCCACTCGCTTACTTCCTCCCTCAAAGGGACAGGAGAAGAAAATAGGAAGAACAAGAATGAGAAAGCTTGAGGGCTGATATAAAGACAAGGAGATCACTTACCAATTAGTGTTGTAGGCAAAACAGATTCAACCTGAGGAAAACTAGGTTAATTTATTGTCAATTAAAGTAAAAATCTAGTTAGCAATTCAGGTAGTGGGAAACAAAAAGACAGACATTAAACTAACATCTTTTCTTCACCCTTCCCAGGTTCAAATTCAGTCCTTTACTCCAGAGTCCTCTACACTCCAACCAGTTCAGTGGGTTGGGGAGTGTTATGGTTAGTACATAGTAGTTTCTCTCTGCTGCTACTTTCCTCTCACACTTTTCCTCTGCTCCAGTGTGGGGTCCCCACAGGTTACAGTTCCTTTGGGAATATCCATCTGATCCATCTGCTCCAGCATGGGCCTTTCCATGAGCTGCAGAGAATATCTACTCCAGCACCATGGAGCACCTCCTCCTCCTGCTCTGACCTTGGTGTTCCCTTTGTTACTTCTCACTCTTTTTGTTCTCTCCCTCTCTCTCCATGCAGCACTTTTTGCCCTTTCTTAAATATGTTTTGACAGAGGACCACACACTTAACCCTGCATTGGGTCCATTTTGGAGCCAGCTAGAACCAACTGTGTCCAGCACAGGGCAGCCCCTGCTCTCTTCTCACAGACACCACCCCTGCATTCACCATGCTACCAAAACCTTGACGTGTACAGTCAATACGCTCAGAAAGAAGTAACTGCAGCAGAAAAGCAAACTAAGCCAGTTAAGTAGGTTTCTTAAGTCTCCTAGGTGTTGTATTTAAAAGAAAGAAAAGCAAAAGCCACCTGAATGCCTGTCAAGCCCCTTTCTTAATTTTGCAATTTGCATGTAATGAAAAAAAAATCTTTCCAGATTGTCAGAATCCCCTATTTAATTATTTGAGATTTTTGGTCTTTTAAAATTTGTTTTTAATATTCAAAGTGGTAATTTTTAATGTGGGATCTGTTGCACCTGTTGCCTCCAAAGTATAAATAATTTGCAGTGGCCTCTGTACTGCTTGGTAAAAACAGCTGATTCAGATTTGTTGCACTTCCAACAAGTCCAGGGATAAGCACATCCACAGAAAATATACCAGTAAATTTCAGATTGTTTTATTATTATTATTATTCCTGTGCAGACTTCCAAAATGTCTTTTTTTTAAAAAAAAAGTTAAAACCAGCTTAAGAAATATGGTTGTCCAACTTCAGCAGATAGAGAAATCACTCTGCTCACTTCTGACACCATTGCTTACAATTTAAAGTATGTTACATCATACTGCAGTCTGAAAATTATTACCAGTAGAAGTGGAAATACAAGAAACAAAACAAAAAACCCAAACCAAATCCCAAACCATTTAACAAATTTGTGCCTCAAACAGTGCACACACACTTGTCAGTAGTATTATAGCATCAAACCAGTCTAATTAAAGAACAGATCTACCTCCAGAACAAAATGGAAGAATTCTCATAGTTCCAGGAAATCCAAAAGGCATTCTAGCATGTTTGAGACTATGGATATTTGAGAAAGAAATTCTTATACACACTCTCAGCTAGTACTTCGTGATTTCTATCCTACATGAATAGACTAATTCAACATTTTCTTTAAGCCTCATAAAAATTTACCACCTAGGCCCAATGCTCTGTGTGTGTGTGTACCTTTTTGAAAAATCTGACAAACTTTTCCATGGCAACATTTTCTGTAAGAAAAGACATCAGTCTCAATATGAGGTACTATACTGACTATAGTGAAGATTTTCCCTTAAGTTAGGAAGAGGAAAGAAAACTATCAATTTCACAGTCTGGGGTTTGATTCTCCCATTGTCTTGAACCACAGGTTACCTGCTAACAGCTGTATGAAATGGGTATCAAGTACTGCGATGCTGAGCTAGTAGCTTTATATATTCCCTTTGCCAGATGTGAATCACTACAGTATGTTTAGATTCTAATTTTCATTTCTGAACAAAAAAATCACTGATTCCTATTATCTAGCAATTAGATATCACTGCAATCCATAGTTCGGTTGCCATAGCTACCAGCTACCTGCTAAGGACTGTTGTCCTTTTCCTAGGATTTCCTTAGAAAATAAACATAACTGGTAAAATACTTGGTTTTTTTGATGACCACATATCTAAGTAACAAGAAAATTTCCATCATTGAAGAGAATTCTTTTTTAACTTCAGCAAAACTGGCAATCCAAAAATACTGGTGTGAAGTGGTTTTTTAAAATTTAGAAATACAACTAAGCTGGCAGACCAAGTGGCAGCAGTTGAAAGCTTTTTAATCTGGCTCACAGAGTCCAGCAGCATAGTAGTTTGTGAGCTGAGGTACACAGAAACTGATTTAGGGATTAGTAACCAGAAGAAGTAAGCAGGGCCCTAGGTCAGGACAGAAGATGCTAGAAAATGGTAAGAACTCACATCATAGCAATGACTTTGATTGCCGTTACCCTGACATCAATAGCAGAACCGACAGCCTCAGCTCCAGCCCTCTGCTGAGGTCTGGCAGCCCTACCTAGAACAGGGGTCTCCCAGTCTGCTAGAGACTTCCAGCTCTACCTTTTTTTGAGCAGCATCTGATAAGTAACCTGCCCTTATCTGGAGAATCAAATTTGACTATTTAATATCCTCTAGGCTCCTCAAACTCTAGGACAGTAACCTGCCTGGAAATTGTCACTTCTCAACTAATTGGCTAATCTTCTTTCTTATAATAAATTTGCATGCATTTATACAAACCTGTTGACTTTATTCTTTTTTTCCTACTTTATCTTCTCAATATCCCTTGTGTCTTGACTACCTAATCAGGAAAAATTTAGTTCCCCCAACTGAGCAATTATATAGTATGTGTGAATTCATATATAGATATGATTGGACAAGTATGGGCTAGATCTTTGTATTACATACTGAATTGCTGACACCATTTCACATAAGTAAACAACTTGCCAGTTAGCTGCTGAATCCATAAGCCAGATAATTATGCTTACGTGTTTGTATTTAAAAAAATACTCAAAACCCAACCAAAACCCCAACAAAGCTCATTACCCTTTCCCCCTCAAATAAATAAAAAAAAACCTTCAAAGACCATTGATGCAACTCTGGGAACAGTTAAAAAAAAAATAAAAATGAAATACAGAAAAAGCTGTTTCTAATGAAGGAGCGCATCATATAAAGGAAACCTTTCAGATGGTGCACAGCAGCAAGAAGACAGTTTTTGCTGCAAGAAGGCATGCTCGGTACATATAGTTAATTATGTGTTAAAGATGAAAGACATTGCATATAATAAAATATGGCAGTTCTAGCTCGTCTAGTGAATCAAAATAAGTTTATAGCCAGGCTCTGCTGGAAATTAAGAATGTCACAGTTTCGATGCATAACAGTTTAACAAAAGCTTTTTTCCTCTGACTCTTATATGAGTAGTTAAGAACTGTGGGAATCTGATGATTTCTTTATTGAGATATCTGGCTGCTAGAATCCTGATTAAAAGACCAAGTTTCAAGAGTTCAGGTTCCAAATTAAAATGTCATCAGGAGCATTAAGCTTGATGGAGAGGGTCAGTTCCTGTATTTCATTTTGGTGTTTGGACTGGACTATAAAAGTAGGATTTTATAATATTCTTTATCTGCAATGGAGTATTCTCTGATATCTCTAAATGATTTGAAGAAAGAATATGGGTAAAATATGACAGTCTGCGTCATTTTGTTGATGAATTAATGCTCCTTTTTCATACATAACTTTCTACTTATAAATACTTTTTAAAAAATTAAGTTTTTCCTACTATGACCATGATGTGAAAATAGGCTCAGAGAATTTTGTGTGCATTTTCATTTGTAGTGTTTATTAGTTATTCATTACATTTCATGACTCAGTTGATTATTTACAACTATTCGTCTTTGGATTAGTCATGCACTGGTTGCACATCAAGAAATTTATTCTTAAGTGTACTTAACTAAGTCATATTTCTTTTTAATCTTCGTTGATGAATGACTGTTTAATATCTATTTTAGAAAACCATACCCATTAAAAAAATATAAGTTACATAAGCAAAATAATTCTGATCTTGTTTTTTACAATAATGGAGATTCTTTAGCTTACTTCAGGTCACTCCTTATCTAACAAATGCAAGAGAAATCAGAATTTGATTTGGTAACTGCTAATCCCTTCACCTCTTTATCATTCTTGGTATTTCTATATGTGCACATGTGTGTAAAACATCAAAACCTGGGACCTTTAGATTTCCTGTTTGTTCTGCTAACTCTTGCCTTTGCATGTGATGGCATTTGTGTGAATTATATTGTGTACGCTCAACTCATTGAAACAATGACAGTTGAAAATTGTCAACATATTAATGTAACTGCGTGAATGATTTTTATAAGTAAATGGCTGCTCCACTGGTCGGGATCATTTTCAGCAACAATTTTCTTTTTCTGTGCCTCTCTGTCTCTAAAAGTTTGGCTGATATTTTTAATAGCAGAGATGTTAGCTGATGGTTTCAATATGTACTATGCAGGGTATTAACTCATCTCCACATATAAATACTTCTTTTATGACATTCCTATTTTCTTCAAAGGTGGGCAATGGTATAGACTATAAGTTGATTAAATGTTGGGAAAGTGATATTTGTTTTCACTTATATTGTTTTTTCAGTAAACCCCGCAAGATGCAACGCCATAACATGCAGTAGCACAGAAAGAGATGGTTCAACTGCTTCCATCTAAAAGCTATGTTCCTTCATTTATTTTTGATATTGTGGTGCAAACAATTACGCTGATATTTGTGTCCATTGTGTCCATTTGTGTCCAAGATAATGCATTTGTCATCTTAAATGCTTTTTTTTTTTTTTACGTGAAGACAGAGAAGACAGCCCTTAACTCTTTCCTTAGGTATATTTTCCCTCTGAACCAAGAGAATAATTTGATTAAATCTAGACTTTGCAGCTCAATGACCAGTTGAAAAAGTCAGTTTCTGGTATTACAGCTCTTCAATAGATTGATTCTTCCATTCTGATGCCTCAGGAATAAGTAAGGAAAAAACCTTGCATTTGAAAGATATAATAAATTGTCTTGCCTTCTTTTCTTTGGAAATCAAGGGGAATTTGAATGTAATAAATTTAAATGACATTTGAATCATTTTCATGAACAGAAATGAGAGTATCTCATATGACAAAGACAGAGGGACATACTTACTGCAGGTTTGAGTACATATATGCTATTTAAATCACATCAGTTGCACCTATTTAAATCTAATATTAATTTGGCCCAGAAAGCATTAGTACACATTAATATAATGCAGATAAACAACCATTCCTGTTCAGCAAATATGTGTGATAGAGAATTCAATTTAATTGTATTTCTTCTTTCCCCCTTAGTTTAGCACCAGAGTGTCACACGATTGGGATGACTAATGTAAGCTGAGTTTTTATTGGAAAAAAATGTAATCTAAATTTTATAGTAAATAAATCCAGTATTCAAAATGTTACTGGAAACTTTTTTGGTAGTTTTGGAAAGCTAAGAAAATTTTGTAGTGAAATACTTTTGTCCTCTACAAATCCTATTAATTATTTGGTCTTTTAAGGAGGGGTTTGTGGAGAAAGTTTGATGAGAGTGAAGGTCAGACTCTGGATGTTTCCACCACTATTCCAGAAGCACTGGAGATACTGATTGCCATTGTATTTATTATTGTGTTAAATTAAAAAGATGTGGTCTAATACAACTAGTATGTACGTTACCTCAATAATTGATTAAAACCCACAGATTGATTTCTTAGCTTCCTCATAAAGAAGTGGGATATTTACACATAATTTGATATGTGGGTATGTGACTTTGTATATTTCTCTGTGGCCCCATTTCTTGAGATGGGAAGATGGTTTCATCACCAGAATTGCAAAATCTGCTGCCTCTTAGGTTTTTCATACCCTTGAAAGAGAAGCATGATTTTCTTAGTAATAAACTCCGTCTTGTCTTGTGCAATACCCTTCACCAAGATACTAAACATTAAACTCCCCAAGTGTGCTACATGGGATGTTTTAGCTGTCTTATAACATCTTATACAATGGCAAGTTCTAGTAAGCTCTGCTTTTCATGCTGGTTGCTCCATTTGGGTTTCATGAAATATTCCTTGTAGGTCTGTATCATCTCTTTATATTTAGTCATTGCTATCCTATAAAAGACTAGCTCCTGTAGTTGTTTTTGTTGGTTTTTTTTTTTACTATTACTCCATCTGAAGCAAACTGGATTACTCACAAGAGGGGAGTGAAAATCTTGTGAGACTTTCCACTGATATGCAGCTTAACTACAAAACTAAACTAGGCCAAAGCACATGTATTATGTTAGTGTGCAATTATCTATACTGGTGAACCACTATCCTTCTCCTTAAAGCAGAGTCCTGCACATAATAGCAGCAGTCTTCCAAGTAATTATCAGGAATGTCTCACAGATTCCAAATGGATAGTTCATTTTGTTTGGAAGAGAGGTGGAGAAGAGATGTTGGCCATATTGATGTTAAGAGAAAGTACAGCAGTATTGAATAAATATGCAAATAAATACAACTAGTTATATGTGACTGTTATCACCTTAACTGTGTAGCTATTATATTTGGATCCCTTTTCTAATTTTTTATTCTCCTTTCATATATAATATTTATATTAAACTTCTTGAAGTAGTGTCTTCCTGTATCTATATAGCTTCCATAACACATGGAAGCTCTTCTGACTAGATAATCACAATAACAAGAGATTGAATTACGAGAGCAGGGAATTTCAAGTGTTCACAACATTAGAAAGGTAATGGCTATAGTAAATAATAGTTAGAGTTCATATTTAAGTAGAAGTCTATCATTGAGCCTTGAGAGACTTAAAATGTTATTGCATCTTTAATTAAACTATTTGGTTTGCTTAATAAATGAGTAAAATGAAGCATATGTTACGTATCTTCAGAAATGTTATAAAACAAATCTGTAATGAAGCTGAAGGTATGAATCAAGCACCCTTAGTCTCAGGTCCTGCTGCAGACATACTGCAGTCTCAGTCAAGATGCTTAATCTCATTAAGTGAAATGTATTCAGAGTATTTCCTGTCCTTCCCCAAGAACATTAGAAGAAATAATTCAATACGAGTTACAGTCCCAGTCATACAACCAAACCTATCTAAGGAGAGATTTGCAATCACATACAATCCAATTGTTTTAAATGATTAAAAACATAAATAACCCCAAATAATTCTGAGAAATTCTGGATTCTTTCGTAAGTTCTATATAATAATGAAAAATTAAGAATATCCAACAATTTTAAAAGATGTGTGGGGTAAGGAAAAGAACTGCAAAGGGGTTTCAACAATACAAATACTAAATCCCATCTAAAATAGATTTATTTCTTGAATTTGAACCCAAAGGTTTTCCTTCAATACTCATTTTTATTCCTCTTTGCAGATGGGTGGGTGCTTTAGATGAATAGATTGACATGAAAAAAATAAAATTGAATTATTGTCTTTGCCACAGACCAGCTGGTACTATAGATAAATGTATGTGATTAAACTGAGAAATCCATGACTAATGTAAAAAAAGAAGAAAAAATAGGAAAAAACCTTTATGGTATCTTAATAATTGCAAAAATAGAGAGTATATTATGCCTTTCTTCTCTATGTATTTGGGCCATTTTTACACTGCAAATTTTGAAGAATAACTTGATAGAATCAGTCATTTTAGCAATAAACAGAACCCTCTCACCCTGATAGTTCTCTGAATCTGGTTTGCATGACAGTTGTTAGCTATTAAAGTGATTGGATTGTGGGAAGATAAAAATAAAATGGTGAACACTATATCTTTAACAACTTGCAATCTTGAATCATTAGAGAAACTTAAAAATGTTGTGTTAAAAGGGAAATTCCTGTCCAACACACTAAGACAATATAAAGAATATGTACACAGATTCAGAGGCTGTGCAGTATGTTTTAATATTTGGTTTAATTTCCTAAGACTAAAAGTCTCCATAAATTCTGTACCCCTTCCAAAAGGGGTTCCTCTGTTCCCCTTCGTGGGGGTTTCTCCCCATGTGGGGAGAAAATATGAAAGAGAACTTCCACAATCAGAAGAAAACAGCAAAACGCATTTCAAAGGCTATAATTTTGGTGTCTTGTTTCTTTGCTGGTTTTCTTTCTTTTCTCAAGAATTTGATCTTTTTATTTCATTAAGGATCTGTATAGTATGGTTGCCGAGTGGCAAATTTCTGAGTTACAGATTTCTTGAAGATGTCCAAGAAGTGTAGCTCTGTAACTGTCTGCTTTTTTTGCTTGTTTCGTTGATTGGCTGTTTTGTTTGTGTAAGCCAACAGCCCGATTTTCTAACTCAGGACCATTTTTTCTGACAGTAGCCAGAAAAAAATGCTTAGGGAAAGATGGTAAGAAGCAGAGTGATTCTTTTCCTGGGAGTGCCTTCTCCCAGTGTGTAGTATTCAGTGGACTTCTTGACACAGAAACTGCAGCCGGGTCTTCTCATGTAACAGTTACTGTTGGACCTGTCCTAGAGAAGGGCATCTCCTGCCTAATTGAACGTCATTTGTATTCTTGGCCTCTGCCAAATTTAAGGACAAAAAGTTCCACAAATTGATGACATATTGAGTGGGGAGCCCCAAAATCACCAGACTTCCTTGGTTTATACCTTCTTCTTTTTTAATTTTCTCTTTAGTCCCTTCAATGTAAATAACATAATATGTAAATAATGAAAAAGTCTTTATTGATTCATCATCTCTCAAGCTTTACAAAACTAAACCATGTTTCCTACCCTTTCTCTTTTTTCCAAGACAAGAAATTGACATTTACCTAATCTTTTTTAAGAAGTCATTTCATGCTTTTTATCATCTCTGATGCCTTTCTCTGCACATTTTCAAGTGTTATTATGTAATTCTGAGAATCGAGGACAAGAACTATATTAATTCTTTATGATGTGTGTGCATACCAACTTAAAACAGTGCTATAGAGTTTCTCTCTGTGCTTTCTCAGTAATTGTTAATATCCTATTTACTGTTTTGACAGCTGCTGATTCTTGACCATTTTACGAGCTATTGAATCCTGAAGTTTTCTAAAAACTATCCTCACTGATTCCAACATCTTGTCATTGTGTGGTAATAGATAACTTAGAGCCTGTAATTGAATTTCCCCAGTCATTTTATCATCTAGCTATACATAAAGCATCATGAGACCTTTTTGTATTTCACCTCTTTGCAGTTAGATTTGTATTTTATTCTCTTTAATAATTTCATATCATGTGAAAAATTTTTTGCATCAGTATTCAATCTTTTCCAGCTCCAGCCTGTACATGTAATATATAAGCCTGTGCAGGAGCGGTACACATCCCTGGATGACCCAATATAGTCACACCCCATGTTAATCGCTGTGAAGATTTTTCCCTAATCTATTTTCTGTCTTTCAATATTTTTTTTCAATCACAAGATGACCCACTCTTTGAGAGCTTTGAGCTTTTTTTTCTCTCAAAGAGGGTTCTTGTGAGATTTATTTTTTTTAAATTCAGAAACATTCAAGTCATGCATTTTGCTCGCTTGGCATTTTTCCTTGCCGTGGTGCCTGATCCTCATGCATTTGCATTGCAGCACAACAGCTTTCCCCCTAGTTCATGACCCATGTGCCAGACACAGGTATTTGACTGGACCTATGATCATCTGTAACTAATGTGCAGAGTAACCCGTCAGAGAGAAGTCATAATGTTCCAGCTGCTGGAGTAAAAGTGGAAGATAGGACCTCTAGAGCCCCCACACCCCACTTCACCTAAAGACTCATTCCCAAGCAGCTGTGTAACATCTTATATTGTCTCCCTGATAACTGATTCATCAGAATTTACTGTAGACACTGGCATCACATAGATCAGTATTGTGAATGCTATATATTGATATTGAAAGTAATTGAAAGTCCTAAATACATGCACAGAAAAAGAACACCTCAAAATATTGTAACTATGCTTTTTTTTGTGTGGATTTCTTTGTTCTGTCTCTGTGAACTACTTAGGAGAATCATACAGTCCCGCTTCCATATATCTATTAAATCACTTTCATAGCAAAAGATGTATTTTGAATGGTTAAAATATTTCCCCTCCATCTTGTAGTAATTTCCCAGTATAGTCTGGTACAGCATGGCATAGTACATACAGCTTGGTTTCTGAATGTCACACACTCTCCTTGGATTTATCTTTGACCAGACTATTAATAATTATGAAGGAATCATGAATGAAGAATGGTATTTATCTTTCTGCTAACACGTTATCTTGACCCACAGTGCCACAGATAGTGTTGTCTCTGTTTCATTTTGGGCCTTCCAAATTCACCTGTCTCAAGGTCAACAGGATGATACAATAATAAGAAAGTAGAACAAACACTGTCTAATGGAAGTAACATTTCATAAAAAGCTGTGATGGCAACTCTACAAAGACAGCAAAAGAATGCAGCTTTTAAACTGAGCACTACCTGACAGATTCAATAATCAGGGGAAAGCCTTAATTGATGACATTTCATTAGCATAATGAGTTGAAGCTGGGAAAAGAGAGTCTCTTATTAATTAATCAAACAAAGCACGAACTGTTTCAGTCCCTTACTCTCTGCCATTTTCCATTAATCATAAGACTGTGTATTAAACTCATTTGAATTCACTAGGTGTCTAGAATTTCTGTGGGAAAAGTATTGGCAGAGTGGCATGCTCAAGTGAACACACTTATGTGTGTATGAAACACATTAGAAATTCATGTTTGTGAACTTAAACTCTCATCTCTGCAGGAAGTGCTGATAATATTTCTTCAAAAAACACCAGACCCCAGTAGCCACTGGTATACAGATGAAAGCTTCCTCCTCTCTGACAATCTGCTACCTGGCTGCAGGTGTTTAATCCATCAGGGTGAATTTTTATTACAACATGGAATGCAGGGACTAGGCTGATTGCTGTCAGAATAACCTTTTTACAACACAGTTTGCCATGCAATGGACAGTTTTCCTTGTTGTTCCCAGCAGTATTTTCTCTGTATTTCGCTTTGCATTTTAAATGTATAAAGAAAAATAAAAACAGGGGTATTCAAGAGCTCAGAAAGGCTCAAGTTCTGCTTCTTGATTGTTGTTACATTTCTTATTTTCTGTAGAACATTTGTAGGCTGTGATGGTGACTGCCTTAGTAAATTTTTGGTAGCTTGGAAAATGAGGATAAATCAGGAGTCTTCCACGTTCTAAGCAGAAAGTCCTTTCTACCTGTAGGGTACCTTTCCATAGGCAAAAANAAAAAAAAAAAAAAAAAAAAGAAATATCTAAAGACCAGAGAGAAGCAGCCAGAGATTTTTGTTTCTTTATAACAGTGCTTATCTTGAAGAACAGAGACCAAAGGCTGTATATTCAATTTCTACAACTTTTATTACTAAATTTATGATCAACCTTGTAAAAGACGGAGGTCCTTCTCTTCTCTCATGCAGCTGGTTATTCTAATCATAGGCTAGAGAATCATGTTCCTTCCTCGTGAATCTTGAGTTCTTTCTTAAAACTGGCTCAGCTTCAGAAAAACAGAGAATAACTTTATGCAGAGACCCCTTTGCAATTTACACTCTCAGAACAATGGCATTGGGTATTTACTGATGAGGAGGTGATTGAAGTGAGGTCAGATACATCCAGCGTACCTGCCAGTAAATTCACGTGTTTTAGATAAAAAAGACCATCATTGTTCTTTCAAGAAAATGTATTTGTTGGCTATGTTTTGAACAGAGCTCTCTTCTTCAGGCACACTGGCTGCAAAATAGAAAATAAATAGGATTGGGCTACAGGATTGGGCCTTTGAGATACTGTAGGTAGATTGTCACTGGGTTTTGGCAATTGCTCAGTCCTTCCAAGATGGCTGCAGACATGTGAAACCTTAAGCATGTAAATTTTTTACTGCTGAAAACTTTGTTGTAAGGAGGATTAAGGGCTTGACAAAGACATGTTTTTAGATTTAGTTGCCTAAGCTCCTTACTCAAATAGATTTTCATGTCTAAATATCATGGAAAATCTTGACCCAAATATTTCTCTGCTTGCTGGGTGAGAAATTTCATTTCTTTTCCATTTGAAAATAGAATCAATAGTTTAAAAGAGTAATTTCTGATAAGCCTCAAATTTAATGGAGTAAGACCACAGAAGAAAGGCATTTAGCAGTGATAAGACTGCAAGCTCTTGCCATTGTACTTGAATATTATTATAGCAGATAACCAACTCTGAAGACAAACTGATAAAGAAATGTTTTTTTTTCATACACAGCATCAATTAATTTAATATTGATGGGATTGGTGTAGTACATAGGCATCCTCTGCACTAGCTAGGTTTGTTTTCTATGGTAAGGTTGATGCACTGTATTGCAGGTTTATAGAGTTGGTGCACTGCAGTAGAGAATAATGTAAAAATTGCAGTGCTGCATACTTTTCTGCTTTTTGTTTTACTATGTAGACTTCTATGGTTTTTTCTAGTGCCAGAAATCATACATTTTTATTAAGGTCTTCATAAGCATTGCAGAATTCTATTTTTTTCCTTACTTTCAAAACTTTTATGTTAAATTTGGAGCTTATTGTACTATGATTTCAGATTATATGTATGTTTCTTTATATTCACACGCATACCATTCTCACAATTCACACAGAAATGAATGATATTTACACAGCTAGTGGGCAACACCTTTTTCAGTTGTACCATCAATGGAAGTGAAGCAGGGGTAAAGAATGGATCAATAGACTTAGCACTTTCGGCTATGGATAAAAAAATGAATCAAGCAAGAAGTGATACCTTATTCAAACTTTGTGTACATTGAAAATGGTCCTTAATCTGGTCAAAGTTCCTGAATAAAGTCTATGTATGATTTAAAATCTGCTTTGCTTAATATGTATCCAAGATATAAATAATGAAAATACAGATGTTTTTTCTCCTAATGATACAGCATAAGAGACCATGTACTCAATTTTTCTATATTTATTTTATTTACAAAACATTTTGTGCTTTGTAAGAGCATATCTGAGAAAAAAGAAGTCTCAATTTTAAAAGCTGAAGCTCATTTGTCCTCGCATATTATCAGTAGAATAAGGCAATTTTTAGTCACCTCCAAAGCCTTGTCCATTTTATATCTGTCTAATATGTTGGGGTTAACATTTTTTATTTTGTGGTTTGGTTTTTTTTTAGCTGCATAAGAAGAGGGAACATATGAGTTTTTCTCAATATTTCTATTGCAAGCTAATTTAAAAATCTGACAAAACTTGGTAATTCAATATCCAACTTATTTTAGTGTGAGATGATTAAATATTCATACTTTGTAAATAGAGATTGGTGCTACCAGTGAATGCTATAAAAACCAATACTGGCAGAAATATGAATATTTTAGGACTGAAACTTCCTGAAAATTTATTTTCTAAAGGTAATTCTAACCATCATGGAATCTGTGAATGACTACAATAAGACAAATTCACGCGATCAAAGAAAAAATCCTATGTTTACTTCAATTAAGCAACAGATTTCCCTGAGAATGCAGGAAAGTCATGTGGTGATTTTGTAACAGGGAGTTGCAGATATCCTCCATTTGGATGAGTTGTGCTAATGGCCATCTTCCACCCCCAGCCTGAACACAACTTGGAAAAATGGTGCCAAATTAAATTCAAAAGTAGGTTACTGAGATCTTGTTGAATTGAAAAGCTATAAGGAAATAAAACATAGAGTGAAATTAGCCAGACAATAGTGGAAGATGTTTATAGAGTCCTTCCAGTTAAAGTTTTTGATCATGCCTAGTAAGGTGGGTTAAATGCTTCCCTGCTTGTTACTGATTGTTAGAGCATGCAACCAACAAAGCATGTACAGATAACAGACACAGAAAAGGTCTTTCCCCCTATTTTATTCTGATGATGTCTCCCAGTTCCTAAGTATGGGATTATCTAATTTGTGGCCTTCATGGTAAGAGATCTGCACAGTCCCCAGAAAACTTTTTAGAAAGACCTGATTTCATAGGCATAGTGTCAATAAGGACATGGAAGTAAATCGGTTGGAAAAAAGTAGAACAAAAATCCTACCGAGAGGTGGACTTGAATAAGAGCTAAGATTCTTGCATGTATCTACTGGCAGTGAGTCAGACATCTTGTGAAGCTTTCCTAACTATGGAAAGTGGGTGTCTACCCAAGGACCGAGCTCTTAGGCTAAATCACTTTTGTACATTTAGCCCACAGAGAGATGATAAGTTTTAATTGTCCCCATGAAGTACTACACTACTCGTTTGTTAGGCATGTTTTTGTAGTGAAATAAATTCATAGTTCCAGATGTAACCTTATTTTTACCTACTTCTCATAGGAACTTATTTGGAATTATTCTCCCAGTCTTTCTCAATGGGCTTTTATGAAAATACCATCTGTACAGTTGGCTTTCACACCAAATATAAGTGCAAACACTAAAGAAAAAAATAAATATGGTTAAAAACAAGTGTTGCCAAGAGGTTTAATTAGAGGAAAAAAAAAATCCACCATATTATCCCCAAATTTGCACATCCTATAGTACATTCTAACATATGCAATGCATATTGCTAAAATCAGTGCAAGATATCAGAAATGAACATTTTGATATCACAGCAAAACTATTTAGTTCAGGAATGTCTGAGAAATGAGATACAGTCAGGGGAATCACTGGGTTTGGTATTACAGATTACAGTTTTTGTGACATGGAGCACCCATGCTTGGCAGCAGCACCCTATGAATGTAGTTGAATTTCTCTCTGTTTGCACTGTATAATAACCCAGGAACATGATTAATATTTATAGGCAGTGATCAAAGATAACATGTGGGGGGAGGGGTTACTCCTGGAGCATCCCTCTACTAGGATAAATAATTGCTTGAATAATTTCACGCAGTATAGAAATAATGAATTGAGTATATTAAGAATGACAAAGTAAAGCTTAAATATTGCAAGAACAAATTTATTTTAAAACTGCAATATTTCAACTTCTCATAATAAAAATAGTTTTGAAAAGTTAATTTGTAAGATTTTTGTCTAGTCATAGAAAATTAACTTGGAAAATGCAATTTTAAATATGTCTTTATGATGGATTTAATTTATTTTCTGAGTGTACAGTATTAGGTTATTTTTTGCTGTTACAAACTAAATTCTCATTATATATCTTCTGCAGAATGCATGATATGTGAAAAAAATTTTGAGATTAAGATCTGTTTAAAGCAGCACAATAATTTTAATCAACTCATTTAGAAGTAATATGAAGTAAAAAAAACCCCAAAACTTGCTTCTTAAAAAAACTCCTTACTATAACAAAAACATTCAAATATTTCACATGCAATATGTTGAATTAAACAATATCATAGGTGAATGTGAGAATAATTGTAATTGTTTACAAAGAAAGAATTAAAAATTTATACTTAGTAGTTTGGTTAATACAATCTAGGTTGAACTCAGAAAAAAACCACCCCAAAACAACAAACAAACTAGCAAATAACCAAATAGGCGTAAGTTGTATTTTACATGAGGTTTAGTGCTCTGCTGAATCTCTATCATTTCTTTCATGAAATTAACACTTGTCAAAATCAGAGCAGCATTTTCAAGATCTATTTGGTTTCCAAGAAATTTCTTCATGAAATTTTCTATGATACTTGCATTCAACAATTTATAGTAAGATACTGCCTGAAATAGGCATATTTTCTAGTTTTCAACAAAATTCTTATAGGTGTTCAGAAATGCCGTGGAACTTCTGGCAAGATCTGCCTTTTATTAACATCTGCAAGTTTTTTTTGAAAGCTGAAAAAACCCCAAAGGTTTCTGTACAAAATGACTGCACAAAAAATATGTGTATGTGGGTTGTGCTTACTCCTAAAAC
Source organism: Himantopus leucocephalus (assembly GCA_003993805.1). Lineage (NCBI taxonomy): Eukaryota > Metazoa > Chordata > Aves > Charadriiformes > Recurvirostridae > Himantopus > Himantopus leucocephalus. The sequence continues at coordinate 97,965,322 of RSEF01000002.1, forward strand.
ATAAATGATAACAACTTTTATGGTGCTGAGAATCCTACATCTATAAATATAGGCAAATTAATACACATTTTCTCATAAGAAATTGTTTCTGAACTGGATGCAAGATGACAGCTATTTCTATTGACAAAAAAATTGTAGGAAATATTTAATACACCATGTAAACTTTTTTTTCCCTTGATTAGTATGTAAAATTTTCCTAAAACAAAGTATTGCTAAGTTTTAGTTTAGGTAAACTCTGATGACAAATGTGATCCAGACACTATACAGAGTATTTCCATGTGGGCAGTTTACTCTGTGGGAAAACAAAGGATAACAGAAAAGGCAGATAATTTTATCAAAAAAAAAAAAAGATACACATGACTTGTTCATCACATCTAGTGGACTTGATAAAAATGATAAAGATTATTTGAAATAGAATTTAATAAAAGTGAGCAATTATTATTTATTACTTACAAAGCATAGAGTGAAATGCCCCATGTAAATCCCATTTGTAATCTGACCAGATTCTATGCCAGTCTTTTTTGTGACTTGTCAACATTTCTGCGTGACTTCAACATATAAGTTTGCAGCAGCTGTTGCCTGTTATCACTGTGCTTAGTAAGACAGACAACTGAAAAAGTTGCCTCACAAATATTTCTAATGTAAATTTAGCAGAGCTTGCTTTTATTTTTGATTGTTACACTGTGATAACCACTTACAAGGATTATATTAGCTTGATTTTACCCAGGTTGTAAACTCCTAGAATTTTTTGTCATCTGGTTAATTCTTATTACCTGCTTATTCACCTAGATCCCTGCAACTCTAAACCCCCAAATTGCTTGCACTTTTTAATATTTCCTAAATGTTTTTGCATGTTTTTTCCATAGGTGAGAAACATACACAAAGGCAACCTTTGTCTGATGCCCTTTTCTATATATGAAAGCGTGAACTAGGTGTGAGGCTTTTATCTTGATTATGCTGTTAGTAACTAAATGTTTTTAAACAGAAAAGATGATACATCAAAGAGTAATATAAAAAAATACTTCACATAAGGACATTAAATTGACTAAACTTGCACACAAAAGACTGAGAAGGAATTTTTTTAGTAGATCTCACTTTCACGCTGTGAAAGAAAAATGGAAAAGAGCCAGACTCCTCACTACATAGAAGATTAATCTGAACATTCTGACTCTATATTCTAATCTGATTTCTAAGTCTATAAGAAAGTTCAGCAGAACTTTCCATCTAAAATAGCAGCAGAGTATCAACAAACAAATGAAGTAGAATAAAATTAGTCTTTGGTATTTGGAACCCAATATAGAGAAAATTATGATAGCCAGAGTGAAAACCAGACAGAAGTCACTGTCCTATATTCTGTATTCACCAACACATCTATACCCTTCAAATATAAACAACTAAAATGAACATATTATGAAAGGAAAGTAATGGAATGGAATCCTTTCTATCCCTAGAATATAACACTCCCTACTGTCCCAGCCATGACTAGTTTGACACTACCTTGTATAGGCTTAATAGGTATATACTGGTTTAGGGACTCTACAAATGTAACAGTTATTAATTCTGTTCTGCTAATGTGTGCATAAACAGCTTATTCACAATGTCAAATGTAGCTGTTCTGTTCTGTCACTATTGACAGTAGTTGACGTCTCTACTGTTGTCTAGTAGTGATGATTTACCCTTTCTCCATTGCACTTATCATTTGAATGAGGAATCTCAAGTTTAGGAAAATAAATTTCTCTTAGAAAGAAAAATTCTTACGTAAAATCGAGAATAATATTTAATCAGTAATAAATATCTTAAAGAATATCTTTCCTAAAAATATCCTTGGGGTGGGAGGGAAGATCTTTAAAAGGGGCATGTGTTAATCGCCCTTTTCCATCTTTTTTTTTTTTTAAGGCTAGCCCTACTCAAGAATTTTTTAACCATTCTGTATATATTTATTCTGTCTCAGTTCTTAGCTTTCATATATGACCAGAGCAGAGACATCTTCTATAAAAACACTTTATACTGTATTTTTCTATACATAATTGTTATATCACTGCACTCAGAACTGAATAAAAATGACCATACTCACCATCTGTTACAATAATTTCAGATGCCAGCTCCAACTGGCATATTGACTGACACTCTGAGAATGGCCTCGTGGTTAACAGAGAAACCTGGAAGTCAAAAGACTCAAGCTATTCCTAGGTATCTCAAGCATATCTCAATTTTTTTATCAGAATAAAATAATAATTTGTATGGTCCTCATAGGCACATTTTAAGGTGCTGCTTAGTTTTTTGAATTAGATTTTAAAAATTGTGTTGAGATCTCTGGATGAAATATTTTTCAATATTTTAAATAAATGAAAAGTGCTTGGTTTTGTCTTTGAATTCAGCTTATTTGCTACATACTGAACCTGAAGTATCTCTCATTCTGTCACTTTATCTGTGATCATCTTCTGAGTGAGTTCGTTTCATTGGTTGTTTTACAGCTTTCTTCTATTTATTCTGTACTGTTAGTGGACATTTAGACTGATATTTCCATGCTCTTGTTTCCTTTATTTTCAAATTAATTTCCTAAGCCAAGAAGTGAAATATGTTTTCACTAAAATCTGGGTTTCGTGTTACGTATTTTTAGAGTATTTCATCCAGGATAGATAAAATAATAATTTTATTTGCCTAAGAGTCGAGTCCTGCCTTTTATCCAAGATGGACAAAATAGGTAATTAGGTGCAGGGGGTGCTACACCCAATCTATAAAGGAAAGACTGGTTATTAGTTACATTAAAAATGTGAACTGGAATCATGCAAAAATACAAAACAGAGAGCATGTCTGCACTGCCATCAGTCTGCTGGAGAGATACCTAGGATACCTTTAAATTAGTTAGATCAAGTGCTAGCCATAACCTAGGTGAAGCAACACATGGCTTTATGCTTTTCCTTTCTATGATTGTTATTACTATATAGACCTATCCAGACAGCTACTAGCCATTTCAGTGCCATATTGAAGGTGTATGTTGCCCTTACATCCATGTTAGTGAAACTTGATCTGTAATTTGTTTCAATAGCAGTTTAATTGATAGCAGGAACTTGTTGCAGGAAATGGCTGCTTTTCCCTGAGAATATTCTCAAGAAACAAAGAATGCTATTTCAGCCTTATTGCATTAGAGGCTTCACATCACCTGCAGTGTGTCAAAAGTTTGAGACCACCATGAATACCACTCCAGAATAAATCAGACCACCTTTTCCACCTTTATAATGTTAATTAATCTGATAAAAATCATTATTTTCCATAAAATTAATATTATTTGAAGTTGACCAGCTCATTTAATCAGTTGCTTTTAAGAAGGCACTTATAAAATAATATTTCATGGAGCACCTCTCTGGCTTTTCTATGTTTGATTTTTTGTATTTTAGGACACCTGTATTGTACCCTTTTTTTTTTCTTTGGTTATCATTGACATACAATCACTGTTTTTCTTTCTATGCAAATATGAAGGATTTCCATAGCATCATAGAATGGTTAGGGTTGGAAAGGACCTTAAAGATCATCAAGTTCCAACACCCCTGCCGTTGTCAGGGACACCTCCCGCTAGACCAGTTTACTCAAAGCCCCATCCCACCTGGCCTTGAACACCTCCAGGGATGGGGCATCCACTACTTCCCTGAGCAACCTGTGCCAGTGCCTCACTACCCTCACAATGAAAAATTTCTTCCTGACCTCTAATCTAAATCTACCCTCTTTCAGTTTGAAACCATTACCCATCATCCTAGCACTACATGTCCTTGTAAAATGTCCCTCTCCAGCTTTCTTGTAGGACACCTTCAGATACTGGAAAGCTGCTATAATTTCTCCCTGGAGCCTTCTCTTCTCCAGGTTGAACAAGCCCAACT
>RSEF01000002.1:97980846-98000464 GCA_003993805.1 Himantopus leucocephalus
TTTTTTTTTTTTTTAAATAATGGAAAATGAGCACTTTTAAACTTTTTTACTGTAACCAGAACTACATTTCTAAAATTTCATCTGGTCTCTTTGTCTTTACAGGTTAGCTATTTCCTACTAGCANAATGGAAAATGAGCACTTTTAAACTTTTTTACTGTAACCAGAACTACATTTCTAAAATTTCATCTGGTCTCTTTGTCTTTACAGGTTAGCTATTTCCTACTAGCACTTTTTTTTCACTGGAATGACAAGAGGCATGCTTTTTCCAAGGTGTTCAACGGCCTTCCAGACAAGTACTCCAACACAACCAATATCCTTTTACAACCTTGCTTATCCCAGGAAATAATAACNACTTTTTTTTCACTGGAATGACAAGAGGCATGCTTTTTCCAAGGCGTTCAATGTCCTTCCAGACAAGTACTCCAACACAACCAATATCCTTTTATAACCTTGCTTATCCCAGGAAATAATGATNATAATAACGTAAGTCTATTTAACATTTAATTTAGCAACTTAAATAATTAGGGCAGTAAAAGTTTCTATTTAAGGAAACAAACACGTGACACTTTCCTGGTACTCATGAAAGCACAAACTGAAATTAACGATGACAGGGCTCAATAGAAGGGAAATGTTGACACAGATTCTTAAAAAACCCAAAGAAACAAGAAACACTGAACATGTTGGTTTACTGTACCAATGTTTGCACTGGGCTGCACATGTGTAACATTCCCAGAGAAATATTAAATTTTAGCTGCTTATGATTCTAAGATTTGTGATCAGTTAATCATAAATCCTGGGAAAAATTGCAACACCCAAAACTGAAATGTTGAAACAAATCTAATAATTTTAAAATTCAATAATTTAGTTCTTTGATGTTTTCCTTCTGGCTGCAAAATAAACAAAATGTAGCTTTTCAGAAACCGTTTTCATTCATTTCCACGTCCCTGAAGCCTGAGTAACTGCTCCCACAATTAGTGCTGAAAAAACTTACAATGGAAATTACTTGTTCTAAATGTGGAGAATGACTGCAAAATGTCCACTTTTTAATGCTCACAGCAATAATTTGTAATTCCTGTTTACCACTTTGAGTCCTAAATCAGTGTGCATTTAAACAAAGGTTAATGGTTTTCTCTCAGGGGCTAATCCTGATGGGTTTATTTTCTGCTGATCTTACTGAGTCAGAAAATCTTGTTGATTAAATCCTGAAGTACCACAAAATAAGGTTCAGTCTTATTCAAGGTAACTTCTTTGACTTTTAAATTATTTGTAATTGTGTTAATGGCTTCATTTTGAACACAGTGGTGTTCTGTCGGAGGGCTCAAGAAACTGAATGTCGCCAGTAAAATCTCGAGAGTTTTGCAGAGACTTGGTAGTTTCTGAGCAGAACTACCTTTGCAGTCCCCAGTTTAAGCTGACCTGAAATTTCTGAGCTGTCTGGCATTTACACATTGCGCCGGTAACACCACTGCAACGTGCATTAGCCTCTTGCAGGCTTCTTGGGAATTGTTCGCTTGTAAGCAAAGAGCATTACTCAATAACCAGTAATAATAACTCTCAATAACAGAAATATCTGGAGAGGGATTCCATAGGATGCTCAGAAATCTCAGCTAAAAGACAGTAAAGGGGTGAAGAAAATGACAAAAAGGGAATTACACCTCTATGACAATCTAGCAAAGCAAGTACCAAACGACTGATTTTACATATGGGAGCTAGAAGCTCATCCCGTTGTAGAGAGATCATTCCTACTCATGTGTGTGAGTGTGTGTGTGGGAGGGGGTGGTAAGACAGAGGGAGGATGGGAGGGGGGGAAAAAATCTGTCTAATAAGCCTTATGAGTTAGGTTCCTAGCTCCCAGCTTTTGGATAAGTCTAAGAATGCCACGCTGAAAATGGTGACAAACTCAGGGCTGAAGGGAAATCCCAGACCTAAATCTGCAGCAGCACAGTCACGAGTGTAGTAGGTTTTATCGCATATGTAAAAACCGATCAAAAGGGAAGGGAGAGCGGGAAGCGTGGGCACAATGTACTTGAGCAGTGGGTTTAGTCTGTACATGATACTCAGATGCCTATCCTGGAATGTCAAATTATTGCAGAGCTAGTTCAATTCAGCTTTTCTGTTTTGATCTTTTTTTTTTTTCCCCTTCTCCAAAGCAGAATGCATCTTTCTTTCCAAGATAATCCATTAGTTTCACAAACATTCATAGCCTTTCTCAAAGGTTCATAATCAAGAAACAAATCATAAATTAAGTGAAGCAAAATATGCTTACTGGCATACAAAATTGGAAAACAGGTAACTTATGTTCTGCTTTATCCTTGAAGGAACAGAAGTCATGGTGATTTACATACTTAATTTTTGACCAATTAACATTAAAGAGCTTTCTAGTCTACTGATTCTCACCTGATGCAGCCATATTCTTTGTGCAAAGTGATGAAGTGATGTTAGTAGTGAAAAACGTGGCTGAAGTGGCAAAAATAGAGAATGTAGATCATATTAATGGCTCAGTAAAACTGCATGAATTCTGAAACTGCCTTGTAGTTCAGGTTCTCTCTCCCTTGCCATTGCAATCCTGAGTCAGTTAAAATTTTTGTAAGTATATTTATGTCCTCTCAACTGATTCTCTGCCTTTATCTCTTGACAATCTCATAGCTTTTCCCTTATTTTCTTATGAAGGGCGGAGATGTAGCTACTGTAATCTAGATTTCATTTATCCTGAATTGCAGAGTCCAAATAAGAAACTCAGTGAAAGGAAATTACACTTTGAAGTTTAGCTGTATTTTTTGTGTTGCAGGCATCCTGATTTTGAAGTTCTCTTCAGTCTGACTGCTTTTGCTGCCACTTTCTGAACTGCTATATTCTAAAAAAAATGAAATCTCATAAGATTTCCTCTATTAATCGTTACTTTTAATTGCTTGATGTGAACTGAGAATTCGAAGAGGTTCAGTTACATGCCCTAAATTGTTTGGGGCCCAAAGACCATTATCAGAGCATGTCACATAAAAACCCAGATTATGATTTTAAAAATATGTATGTATTTGATATTCAAGACAATATCTGTGTCTCCAGTCCTATGTGGATATGATATTACCTCAGACATTGCTGTGATAATAAATTTCTGATAAGACTGGGAAGGCACTTTCATTTCAATCCAAAGTGCCACAGGTAACACTGATTTACCAGAAATAAACTGTCATTCAAGGGGGTACCAACAAAAATGCACTATAATGACTTGAATTTTGCTTATCATAATACTATTATTAAAATTATAAAAGTTAAAAAAATTTAGTCTGCAGGACTGATGTTTAAACATACACACAGAGAGGACATATATGTGTATATACGCATATATACACATATATGTTATATCATACAAGACCTATCCACAGCATATATGTAAAATATACACTATACCTGTGTACACATACATCACATACACATATCATATTGAACATATATTATACATAATGCATATGATATGTATAAAATAAGTATTATTTGTAAAAATGCTTTTCTTTTGAATTAAAAAAAAAAGCTTCAGGATTTCATTTTTAAAAAAAAATTAGAAAATACACATGTTGTCATGGTTTGGGCCAGACTGGCCACTGAGGTGAACGACAGATGCTCTTGTGCACCTCTCTATTGAAGGACAGGAGGGAGAGAGAGAGAGACACTTATAAGTTTAGAAGGAACTAAACTACTTTAATGAAACATTAATAATAAAATAATAGAAAGAAAATAATGAAATACATACGAAACCGTATCAAGCTCTCAGGATGACGATCGCATCACTGGCTGGCACTGGGGAAGTCCCACACTGGACTCAGTGATGGATGGGAACTGGATTTTGGCTCTGGATTCAGGAATGCACGGATCTATTTTATCTATTTCATGAATTTTCCCACCTTGTTTGCTTTTTTTTTTTCCCTAATTACTCAACAGAGGAATGTTGTATGCTTAATTTTTTTTCCTAAAAGACATCTATATATTTCCACGTACAATTATTTATGACTAGAACTTGAGCTTGTAACTCGTAATTATTTTGGTAATCAGAATAATAGATATTATATGAAATTTGAATGTTAATTGAAAGTTAATAAAGCAATTGATATTCTCATTGTTTTGTTATCTGGTAGCTTGTTTTCTTGTTAGTTATTCTAACTGACCATTTATGATAGCTACTGTAAAAGAATTGCAATTAAAAAAATTAATGCAAATAAAAGGACAATACAAAACAATTTTCCGTGCCAATAAATATTAATATATGTAAATATATATTACATATAGAATATGTGTATATAGATATGTAGCATTATTTCCTCTCCTCATATGCAAAATAAGTGAGGAATTGTTTAAAGGGATGTAAGACCCTCCACATTATTCAGACTTTCTTCATAGAACATTTCAAAGACAATTGTGGAAAAAAATATTAAAGAAAAGACACGACACTCTCCTTGTGATGACTCTGTCTCACCCTTCAGTGAGACTGAATGCTGAACTCTCCATTTCAGGAGAATGCCAAACTAGGCAGGCCAAGGCCCTTGAATGCCCTTGGGAACCTGATCTAAGCTGCCTTTCTCCGAGCAGTGAGAGGGGCCAGATGACGTCCAGATGTTCCTGGCAACCCAAACTCACCCAGGACTCCCTCCTGTGGTTCTCAGGAGAGGCAGCAGGACGCCTTGCTGAGCTGGAGACTGAGCAAAGCCTAGCAAATACAGAAAATCTTAACAACTAATAACATAAACTACTCAGGATGATGACAGGCAAGTCTCCATAAAGGAACCATCTTTGTCAGTGTTACACTGACAAAATACAAGCAGCTGGTCTTCAGCACATAGATGTACTCAAAAGAAATGACTCTGCTACATAGTGATAACAGAACATCAACTCTTTCGCTTTAAGAATAGCTGTAGACATGCCAGACACACATCACTGTTTTTTCTCAACAGGAAGGCATCACAAGTTCACACTATACATTAGCAATAAATAGTGAATATGCACTGGGACACAAAAGTGCAAGGGAATGAGTGCAATCCAAATGTCTTCATACTTAGGCTGTGAGCTTTGGCTTTGCAATGCAAGCAGCTGAGGTAAAGGCGGATGAGGGGATGGGTGCACTCTTCTGTGTTTCCAGATATTAATCAGGAAGAGGAAGCGTTTTTTATGTCTCCTCCCAAACACATCCAAAGAAAAGTCACCAGCATCAGCCAATTCCAGACTAAAATTGACACCCTGTGTAACACCCTGCGTACTGGAGAGAAAGGGAAGGAAGGGGAGAAACTTTTACAATAGAGTGGAGTTCATCTACTGGGACCAAGACCATTTCCAGGAGCATATGAAGGAAGAGCACTGAGCTGAAGGATAGGGTTGTTCTAGTGTAGCTGTTGCTGAAGTAAGAAGGACTTTGGGACTGACATCTGTGGTAAGGGTTTCACCCTTTTCCAAAACCTTCTGCATTTGCCACACCTGTGATGGTAATATGCCCAAGATAAGTAAAAACCTCCTCCTGATGTGCTTCTGGTAAAGTTATTATGCTGAGGCCTGCCACATTGAGAAGTCTGCACCAGAGCTCACCTCACCAGTGCTTCAGTGCTACAGTCACCATGGCCAAGATCAGAAATGTGGCCAGGGTCTGCAAAAGTGGTGGCTGTACCTTTGTTGTTGATAAATTTTGTTTCAATGATTTGAATAATTTTATCAGGAAACGTTATTGTGTTGTCCTGATTTATTTTTTTTTTTTTTAACAAGTAGAATCTAAAATTGATGAATGTTTCATGAAACAGCATAAGGTTGTGCAGTTCATGAGTCCCGTTGTTAATATTTTGGGTTGAGAAGACAGGCAGGGCTGAATCCCAACTCCAAAAGGCATTTTAAGTTAAAAGTGGTATCGATGGTAGCTTTGACTCTTTCTATTAGGAAAGGAATTCATGTTTTTTCCAGGCTCCTGGCCTCTGCAGAGTACATACCCTGAGATAAAGCCCAAAATTCAGGAAACAACATGACACTGTGAAGAGTGCTTTTAAAAGGGTAAACTGGCATGAAAAAAAAGTCATGTTGTCTGCCAGAAGACTGAATGGAAGAGATAAAGAGAGCAAGTAGTAGTCTAACACACTGTCCAAGCAAGGAGAGAAAAATAGGAAGGCAAAGCAGATTTATTTGGTTTATTTTTTGGGCCAGACAGCTTAGCTGTCACAGTGGTTGAGGTGCCGCTGCTGCGCTGGCATGTGGCATGCAGTGAGCAATAGGCGGACGTGAGAGTGGAGCCAGGAGGGGCTCAGCAGTGCCAGAGAGCCCACTCCTGCAGGGAAAGCTGCCACAGCTTCCATGCATGGTTCATACAAGGTCTTGAACGATGCAATGAGTTTTCAGTGCACTGGCATGTGGCAAGTCCTGCAGGCTTCTCCATCTTGTAGCCAGCTGGCCCAGTGCAGTCATGACTCTGCAAGACTTCAGCGCTGAAGTAAGAGGACATGCCAGCTATCTGTCTCCAGCAATATTGAGCTGAACTCATCTCCATCCTTTGCAGAAGTGGGAAGGGGATGACACCAAACCCCAGTAGGACCAGGTAGAGTTACAGACAGTGAAGCACATATTCATTTCTTCTGCCTACTTACCCTTGTGTGGGATGGACACTCCCTATAGAGCAATAAAGTTTTCTACCCAGTGGAAAAATGAGTTGAATTCATCACAGATCCCAGAAACACAACTCAGATGGTGATAACACTTCTCAGTTGCAGAAGCAGCAGAAGCAACAGCATTTATCATCCCAACACAAGTGACCTGATTTCAGCAGGGATAGAGTTCATTTTCTTTCTAGCAGCTGCTGTGTTTTGGGTTTAATATGACAATAATGTTGATAACCCACATTGTTTTAGTTGTTGCAAAGTAATGTTTACATTAGTCAAGGAATTTTTCAGCTTCCCATGGAAGCTGAGAGGGAGCATAGACAGGGCAAGCTGGCCAAGGGTATATTCCATACCACAGTCATCATGATCAGTATATAAATAGGGGTTGACCGGGGGGGCAGGGTTCGGCGATCACTGCTTGGGATGGGCTGGGAAGTCAATCATCAGGTGGTGAGAGCAACTTGTGTTGTATCACTTTATTTTGTGTATTCTATTATTATTATTATTATTATTTCTTCTTCTTCTGTTATTGTTCTGTTAAACTGTCTTTATCTCAATCCACAAGGTGGTTTCGTTGTTATTAGGTTTTTTTCCCCTCCTTTTCTCCCTCTTCTCCCTACCCTGCTGAGGGAAGCAGAGAGGGGGAGTGAGCGCGTGGTTGTGTGGTCCTAGTTGCTGGCTGCAGTTAAACCATGAAAATGAGCTAAACAGAGGTTGCAGCCAGCAAATGACATGACAAAAAGTATTTCTCTTATTCTCTAAGATCATGGTAGCATATTTAATGGACTTAGTATCACCTCACTCTTTAAGTTCTACCTAGACAGATTCAAACAAAAGTGGGGGAAATGGATGGATTAATCTCTCACTTCAAGAATGGTGAAATTCAGTCCTTTGGTTTCATTACAAATAGATGTCAGTTTGATGCTCTCATCCCTGTCCTTTTCACATCTTTTCAGTTTATAAGGACAAATTTATGTATGCTTTTAAATTAAGGCAGTTGGGTACTGCAGTGCTGAACTGAAATGTGAATCGGAGCTGCAGATGTGCATCTGTCAGCATACCTGCATCAGTTGGAACAACACTTACACAGCAGCTGAATTCCACTCGAAAACTTTAATCTTTTTATGGTCTTTAACACTGTGGCTAAGAGGTCAGTCAGGATTTTTCATTGGTCATCTTGATCATGACAAGACTTAATCACTATGTAGAAAGGAAGATCCAGGTACCAAATGGGGTAGCAGATTTCCTTTTTCTAACAGACAATGAAAAAAATAACTGTAAGAATCAGAGGAATCAGTTTCTAGCCTAATGGTTGAACCAGTTTCATAGAGATAGGAAGGGCTTTGCTTCTCTTGGGAATATCCAGAGATCCAGAGAAAAAAATATTTCAAAAAATGTGCCTAGGAAAAAAGTCTTAGAGAAAATAGTGTTTACAAATGTGAAGGTGTGCTCCCCCCAAGACGCCAACCTGATCTTTATCTCCCGTAACTCTGCCCAAGTGGTAAACACCTGTGGTGGTCATAATAGGTGCATATAGTTGTGATGGTGGCATCTGAGGTTCAAAGTGGTTTCAGGGAGGCAGATAACAACATAGTAGCCAAGAGCTAACTTGAGCAATGCTGGTACTGTGGTCAATATGCAAATATGACTGTACGTCAGTCATCTTACCCCCATAAATAGTGAACAGCCCAAGAGCTCTTTGAGCTCTCCTGAACAGCAACGGGCTGCACACCAGGATGTCCCCTTGAGTAGGGATGCCTCTCAAGGTTACTCCTCAAGGTTCAGAGATTCCTTGCCACAACAGATCCTTGGTAAGTGACAAATAGCATGCTAAAATTTGAAATCTTAGCTAAGTGATATAAAGGATTGATTGCACATATATAATCCTTTAGACATAAACCATTGACCAAGTCTGGGACTAGGACTGGATCCAGCCACACCTAGACTCCTCTCTGAGAATGAGTTTTGAAAGCAAGGGGGTCTTTTCTGAACCTCATGACTCAACAGGAGGGTCTCCCTGATAGTTCTGTCTGACCTTTTCCTCTATGAAGTAAATAAACAAGTGTGCCTTGCCATCACAAATCTTGTTAAAACACTGTTGCATTTACCATCAAACTTTGTTAAATCCCTGTTTTATATCAACAAATGTGTTGCTGCTTCTCTCTAGGAGTGAAATGCATCACTCCGTCCATGACAACACATAATTACTTTCTTTCTTCCTGTACATTTTGGAAGGCTTATTAACATATACCAAGTTAGAGATTCTGGCTTGAATAAAATTTTTTTTATACTGTAAGATTGATGGCACTTTAATTGACCAGCTGGCTGTTCTCAATGTTTTCAGTAAATAGCATGATGTACTGCTATTTTCCTGTAGCATGATTACTATGAAGCAAGTATTGGAAAGTTGTACAAAATATTTGCATTCAGTAATAGCTAAAATAGGATTTTCTTTGCTATTATAATAAAAGGACAGGTAAAGTTCCAGTGTATTATTGTAGCAGGAGCTTATTTTTAATTGATTAGGATGCAATTTATTCTTAGACTGCAGTACAGTGCAATTTCTTGGAGATAAGTTGAAGAACTGGAAAATTAGGCAGAAAAAGGTATGTCTTTGTTAAGGTGAGAACAGATGATACAGATAATTTTCAGGATTAGCAATTCTGAGGAAATTATGTCAGAAAAAATATATTAATATTGAATGAATTTAAGACGTTTAAGATCTTTAAGGCATATTAAGATGTGTGCTGCTTCATACATTAAAAGTAGGTAATTATACCTCAACCTTATTTTATAGAAATATTCCAAGTCACAAGATACTGTTAGAGAAAAAACAAGTTATCAGGTAAATGACCTCCCATCTAGGAAGGAGAAATAGAGATTACACATCTCAATGAAACATAATTAGCAGATGCTTATAAAAAAGCTGTGAATAAACTTGTAATTCTGACCACCTTAACGTGAATAGAATTTTGCCATTGACTTTTGTATGTGTCATTTTTTCCCTAAAAGCGAGTCACAGAAACTATTTAGGAACTTCATTTAAAGATCTATCAAGGAAGAAAGTTTATAATATACTAGTAGACCATTTAAAAAAAATCAATTTATTTATTAAGGAAATAACTTACTGCATCTCACTTGCATTCGAATTTTAGGCTGCCTTTTTAAGTTTCACCTGTTAGCTGAAATTTTCTTGCAAAGATCTCCTCTCTTTCACGCTGCCTGTCATCAAGGTACTTGCCACCTATTTCTGTTTTCAAGAATCCTGTAGACACAGAATTGCTTTTAAGGCCCAGATCTCATTTCCACATGACATTGCATGTGTCCAGCATGCTGAGAGGAGGGAAGTGACATTTTGATGTAGCTTAAAGGAAAACTGCTCTCATTTCATGAATTCCAGCTTTCTAAAAGTTCACACGTTAAGAATCGTTTGTCATCTGAGATACAGGATGACATTAAAAAAAAAAAAGTCTTTAGTATCATTTGACATTGCTGAATGACCATTTTGTAGGGAAGTAATCTGTGCAATACATCTCAGTGCAAGAAACTACACAAAATTTTCCAGCATTATTTTCCTTATGGCTTTAACAGAAGAAAAAAAGCAGTAGCCCCTCTAAGCATTTTTTCCTAGGAAAGTTTATTGCATAATAAATGGCTGTGAAGTTTCTTTGTGGTCCTCTGAAGCAGCGCTGTAGACAATGCGATGGACTGGACAGCTGCCTGATACCATTTAGACTCCCCTCATACATCTGTATGTGAACAGTGAACAGTCCTCTCTAAACTTTCTTAAGAAAAGGTCAGGATCAAACATTACACCCACCCCCCATTTTTTATGCTGCGTGAAAAAGTGAGTTAACACTATAGAAAAACTGTGGCAAATATTGAGTGGGGATGATGTAATGAAGTTTTTGAAAAAGTGAAGGTTTGAGTGATTTAACTGCAATTTAATTTAGAGGTAGATTCATTTCAGCTATCCCTGGAGTTAGCATAAATCATGAAGTATGCTGAAGTCTGATTTTATATGATCTTTAGATCTGGCTTTACACTGTATTCGTAATCATGCTCTCTTTCCAATTTTGATGCATGAGCCTTACAAACATTTTGATTCATCGTGATTTAAAGCAAGAGGTAAAAGCAATATAGAAAAACTAATAAAGACACCCCACTTCACAGGTAGAATTTCCTGGAAAAAAACCCATGGTTTATATATGTGGTTTTATTTTGGAGCATTACTGTTACTGAAAATATTGAAGATAGATTAACTGGAAAAAATAAAGTGATTTCACAGGGGCATGTACAGATTTACAGCTCTCTCTAATCTGTCTGGTGAACAAGTACAGCTTTTAAAATATGTGTTTAGATAGACATTAAAATTTTGTGATTTAAAAACTTTGACCTTAATTAATTAATTTATTTTTGTCCAGGAGCATAAATTCAGGAGACATAGGAAGGAATTCTAGAAAGAAGGATTAATAAGATAATGTCTGTCTTTGAGAAGAAAAGAAAGGTTAATAACAGGATGAAGAGGCTGGGAAAGGAACTGCCTTAATACAATGGGAATCTGTGAAAGAGGAGTGCTACATCTAGAAGTGTGATCTCTGGTAGGGTGATGTGTGTGAAAGAAACGAAAGCACCAGCACTGATAGAAGAAATACCAGATGAGAAATTAGGTAGGCAGTAGGACCTGTAAGAACTTTCATCTGGAACACAAAGGGATATCAGAGGAGTGATTCTGGCATGTCATAATTTATCCCTAAACTATACAAAACTACTCTGTCCATTGAAGGCTGATTTCATTCTAATATTTCTGTGAACAAACATTCAAAAATATTTGGCAAAACATTTCAAACGTTTGTAAATATCTGACAAAACATTTTTCATTTAATTCAGTGATAAAGCTTTTTGCCCTCTTCTCGAATAGTTCATGAACCTCCTACCACATTTTTATGAAAGGCTGTACTATGTTAGGATGTGTTAGTGCTTTGAAGACTATTTTGCTTTATCAGCCATGGTTAGCATTTGCAGAAACTAGTATCTCCAGAAAATATCCTAAGTTGATATTTAGCCTGAAAGTTTTTAAAAAAATACTGAATCCTCAGCAACTGCCTTCAGTGACAAGCCCCTTGCAAAGCAAAAAAAAAAATGACAGTGGCACAATTTTGAAAGATACAAGATTCATTTAGATATCAGGAACTTAAGTACTATTTTTAGAATTTTATATGCATATATAGATGCACAGACACACATCTACGCATATACCCATGTTGTCATGTTCTCAGTGTGCTCGATAATTGTTACAAAGGTGTAAGTTCTATTTGTATACTTAAATCTCAGCTGTGATATATGAGAAACAGGAACTAACTATCTGATGATCTGATTTTTCTTGTTAATAGGGATAATACTCAAACTGAAAACAAATCTAATTTTTTCACCCATGTTTTGGGCACCTCCATTCATCACAAATGCTGCTATCGCATCTCTGTGATGGCTGCACATAAAGTTAATGAACTAGTTTCAAGGCATGATGCTTTACAGACATGAATTGGAAATGTTTAAGTAGGTCAGATGGAAATCATTCTGTTTTGACAAATAAACTACCTGACAGAAGCCTGCAGATTGATGGGCAACCCTAAGGGCCCAGGCTGCAGATGAGTCAGCCAATGACGTCGAGTGACACAACACTACAGGTGGATCAGAAATGCATAGGCTCAGAGATAGCAACTAATAGTTTAGAGGTACTATTTTGAATTAAGATACAAGTTAATGGAATTTAAGTAGTACTGGAAAGATACAATGGTATCTAGTGGAGTTGAGAGCAACTGATACTTGTTTTGTGGCTTATGTTCACCGTGTCTTCTGTCTGCTCAGAACTGAGAGACTGGTACCAGGAAGAATGCAGTTTCTTGAAAGTACTTATGTTGTGTACTTTTGGTGGGGGAGCTTTAAACGGAGCTTTTACCTATCCTTTGCCTTTGCACTTCTCACAAAATATTAATGGTATTGTATTTCAGCCAGTTACCTGTATTCTCTCTGCTGAAGTTTCAGAACATGGCTCAACTATTTTACAAAAGCAAGATTTTGAGGGATGAAGTATTTCTATGATAATTGACTGAGCTCAGGCACTAAGCTTTATGGAAGAACTGAAAACATATCTGACAGATTTCATCTTCATTTCTGATATCTACATCAACAGTAAGTTTGGCCTCTGGAATCTCTGTTTCCAGCATGCTGAACAGAAAGACACAACAGAAGTCTGACCTACCCCTACTCCTGTTCTTGTGATGTGTATGTGAAAGGTCTAGGATACTCAAATCAGATGTTATCAGATACTCAAATCAGTGTATTTGCTAATGCAAGTCTCTAAACAATTCTGAAGATAATCATTGGGTGGATTATGATATTCACTTCAAAACTGAGTGAATTCTTCTGCCTTTCTCATCCAAAAGTGGTTTTTATTAGTCGAAGAACAAAGTGCACTGGCAATTCTTCAAAACCAAAATCTTAACACTATCTGTTAAACATATGGATCCTTCCTACTCATTTACTTGCCACTTTATCGACAATTCGATTATGTAACAGAAAATTGTTGGCAATAGAGGAAACCTTACAAATACATCTCAAACCTCACATGGTTTGTCTTTTAGTATATAGATTTAAGCCAGCAGCTACTCACTACAAAATGACAGTATCCAAAATATAATCCTGGTTTCAGTGTAAAATGATGGATACTTATCACTATTGGAAATGCAAAAAATTTGTCAGGAACCTGCCCCTTGGCTGCTGCTTGCTTATGCACTTTCTGGATTTCAATATGCAATGAATTTGAGGTTAAAACTGAGCACAGCATTGTTCTTCAAAGCTAGTAATCTGTGTGCCCACTTGAGGGAATTCCACACCTCTTCTGAAATTTTATATTCTTCCCTGTGGTTCAGCATATGGGCAGAAGGGAACCAAAACCTGCAGGGACAAGTGGTGGTAAACTAGCACATCTTATAAGGTACAACTAAAATGAGAGTTTAAAAAAAGTTGTTGATCATTGAAAGCAAGTGAAAGATATTCTTAGGTTTCTTCAGAGTCAAAACCAGAACAAAATACATCAGTTGTAAGTGAAAGAGAATAATTCAAAATCAGAGGACCTCAAAGAGAATCAGTCAAAATATCATATTGAAACTAGCAGTTATTTTGGCATTTTGTTGTTTTTGTGTGATGCCATGATGATACAGGCAAGCATATTTAGCAGTTGGACAACTCACTAAGATCCTGCAATCATGTACATCCAGCTAAGTTCTTTCATAATATGGCTCAAACACCCTCTTAAAAATAGATTTTTGGTCCTTTTTCATTGATTTGAGGGCTTTTTCAGAACTTCTTTATTCTGATGGTCAGGCATCTTGCAATATTTGTGCTAAATTTAATTATAGGCAGTTCATTCCCATTTGCGTTTGTGCCAACACTGATGTTTAGCTTTAACAGCTCCTCTCTTTTCTAAGAACTTCCCTTATGATGTATTCCAAGACAGTAATCATACCCCTTTTCAAGCCTTATTTTGCTCATGCAAACAAGCTGTGCTCTTCTACTCCTCTCCAAGTACAGGCTCTTCATTCCCCTGATGTTGCTTATTGCCCTCTCTGTACCTCTTCCCATTTTGGTAAGCTTTTCTTGAATATGGCTGACTAGAACTTTACAGTTTTCTCGATGAGTTCGGAGTGGGACCTTATACAATAGCACTAATACTTCCTTATTTCTCGTGGAATTGTTTTGCCTGGAGCATCTTAGGATTGGATTTGCCTTTTTCACAGATGCATCACATTATTTCAGGAATTTGATTCCACTGAAAGGAACAATTAAATTAAAATGACATTGAAATAAGCTCATTCCCACCCTGACGCTGTGTTGACTCAGTAAACAGAGTACATTTCTTGCAGACGTCTTTCCTTCATTATGTATCAGATTCCATCGTTTTGTCATAAAAATAGTCTTTTCGGTTTAACAGTTTTATTTTCCCCAATAGATCTAACATGATGATCCTCCATATGTGAAATTCAAATGTGGTTTAAACAAAAATGTTTAGAAAGCGTAGAATAAAGTTTTATGTAGCCAATTCAGTCTGTTCCAAAGCATTATGTAGGATATGTCACCTCTCTGGAAAGTACAGTTTTCAGAAACATATTGCAAATTACTTTAGGTAGATAAGAACATAATGAAAAACCAAGGGAGTTTTCAATTGATCAACATTATTATAAGAAACAATAAGAATAGGAGGTGAGTACCTCCTTCGCAAGTACATAAATATGTAAATATCCTATACACATTTTAAAGTTATATTAAAAATATGAAATTAAATACTGAACTATATTAACATTTCAATGCACATACTTAGCTATCAAAATCCAGTAAAACGCCACTAATTGTGCAAAAGAGACAGTACTGTAATGCCTCCTCATAATAAAACTGAAGGACAAAAAAGGCATTCAAATTAAAACTACATGACGAAAGACAAACATAACTACGTGCTGAAAGGCCAATGTTTCTTCTCAATGTTCATTGTAAAAAGCACCCAAAACAAAACAAAACAAAACAAACAAACCCCCACTTTTTTCCCCCAGATTGTAGTAGAAATTCCTAGAAAATAATACAATTAAAATAGGACAAGGGGTATGGCTTTATTAAAATGCCAAACAAATATATTGGCATGTATAAGAATATTGGTGACAGAGGCATCTGAAAGAATGCTAGGACTGGAGACTTAATGAGTAGGGAAAGTAACTGCTGCATCAGTCTTCACCAAAAGAAAGACTGCTTTTAGTGGTTAGTAGAGGGTAAATTTATTGTGTCCTCCTCTTGAAATATTCTGATTTCTGATAATTTTATTATGACAAATTATGACTAAAAGACTTCTTATGAAAACGATCAGGCAACAAAATTAAGTATAAGTGATTTGAGAGAATCAGGACAGAGGGAAGAAATTAAACTCTAAGTAAGTTAATGCACAGTTTTATAAATTAATTGATGGGTAAATATTTTCTCCAACAGATTACATAAGACAGTACAGAATGAATGCAATGCATTGGAGTATTCAAATTTTATTGAATATTAGAGAATATCACCTCACCAATTTGAAATGAGACCAATTTGTGCCACTGTATTATTATATGATGAAAAGACAGAAATCTTGTTGCCAGTTCAATGCAAAGTGTAATGATATAAAATAGTGGACTGAGATGGAAGACTCTTTTAACAGAGGCTGAATGAATTATTTTTTCATTTTGGGTTTATCAAATAAATAAAATACAATAGCAACCAGAAATGACTGAATTATGGTTAAAAATAGTAAAACAAGAGAACTAGTCATAGGGAGAAAGAAAAGGAAAGGAAACGTGCTTTGGGGGAGACAGTAATACTGAAAAAAACAAGAGAGAGGCAATGGCCAAGTAATGAAGTACATCATATATAGAAGCTGAAATCTCTGAGCAACATATTCTAATTGAATGGTAGGAGGAATGTAGAAAATGAAAGAAAGAAACTGGAGATCAACAGGTGGTATGTGAATTTGCATTTATGTGTGGTCATTGTGGGACATGTGAACTCACAGTAACTGGTGTGAAACCTGTAAGCGCCATGAAAGATGGATTAAAATCTGCAACAGAAGGGAAGTTTACCCTTCATGTACATGATGAGAAAAAATCATAGCACCTAAAAAATCTACACTGATCATGGTGCCAAGTTTGATTACATATGCACACAGTGTTTTAGATTTAGTACATTAAGTGCCATTTTATCCTACTTTTAAACTGTATTTTAAATTCTTCTAGCAACTCTTTATATATTCTGTTCCTTGACAGTACATATAAATCTGGTGCTTGATCCAAAGCCAAATACTCAGTGGTTTCAGTGGTGCAGAGTTAGGCTCCCAGGTCTCTCATCTGTAATTGTTACTTACAACCCTGCTTATGAACTTGTTCAAGTGAGCTGATTGTACCTTATCTGCAGTTCCTTTCAAGTTTGAGACTAGTGAAAATAGAATAGAAGGTAGGACTGCATTTTAAAGTATTGTACTTTAATTAAAATAAAAAACAATATTATTGTGAATTATATGATTCCTGAATGAAGTCACTAGTCCAAATGTTAAGCGTTATTAGCTAGATTTTGAGACTAAAGAAATCCTTACCACAGCTATTTCTATCAGGCTGTGGAATGGTGGGAGGACCTCAATGACGTAAATTAAAGAAAGGCTTATTAACACCAGTGGAATATCTGGCTCCATCCTTTTTAAACTATGTTGGATATTTCACACATTCTTCATAGAAGTGAGTTAAAATGAATTGACCTCTCTGGGTCACTGAAAAACTTCTACTTACTGTTCCGTAAAAAACCCAAACAATCAAAAAAGCCCAAAGCTATGTGGCTAGGCATATCAACCACTTGTAGCAGGTACCTGGATAACTAAGGAAAACATCTACACGTCTACCTTACCTTCAGAGTTCTGTATGTCATTAATCTCTTTTCTAAGAAAGAAGGTCCTCTTCTGGCACGGACAACTAAAATCACCTTCCTCGTCATAGCCCATTCTGCCTGCAGCCCCACTGCTGAATCTGTCAACACAGACACTTTGTCTTTGTCAATGTAAGTACTCTCCCACTGGGAACTATTTTGAGTTACACACAGATATCGGTCAGTGCTGAACAATATAAACTCGTAACACACTTCAGCAGGCTACATAGATACGGGTCAGAACAATGGTTCCTCCAGCTCAGAATCTTCCTTCCAGCTGTGTGCATCAGCTACCTTCTTGGACGCTTTTTAGGGAGCAGGGGGTGCTGCTGGGGGCTGTCTGTTTTTCAGGTCATCTTTTGCTTTCCTCATTCTTCCAATTTTGAGCCTTTGACCTTCAGTTCTTTCTGTACCTCCCATCTTCCCCTGCCCCTCAAATTTCTTGTCTTGAACACTTCTTTTGTCCCCTCCTTGATATCTTTTATTAACGTCAGTCTCAGGGAGGGCTCTGAGGATATATTAGAGATGTATCTTCTTTCCATCTGCAAGAGAAAAAAAGTAAGCAGAGCAGGCATGTACTAATGGTTAGGAAAGAGTAAAAGAAAAGTACAGGGCATGAATGGTTAGGAAATGGTTAGGAAAGAGTAAGAGAAAAGTACAGGGCACGAATACAAGATATTTCCTCTGAATACCTTCCAATGTTTTAAGTAAGTGTCATGGACTCAGGGTTCTGATAGGATTTCTCTTCTCATGAACCAGTCTTTAGAACTAACGTAACCTTCTTATTTTCACAAAAAACTCTGGAAATGTTGCCAAATGTTGCATGAAGACTCGCCTCTTTACTTGTTTTAACTTGACTCCTAATAGATTCATTAATTGGATTTGAAAGGATAAGTAACAGCAGAAAGCCTCTTTATGCCATTACTTTCAGCTCTTCTTTTAAAAAGTGAAAATATTATCACATCCTTCTTTCCCAACAAGACCAGTTTTAGTTAACCCTAGTTTTATAATCATCAAATTAGTTAAATGCAACATCTCACCTCATGTCCTGAACTCGATTCTTCCTTTTGTATAAACAGGGTTTCAATTCTGAGTAACATGGCACACTGCCCAGTTACACCTCTTTTTCATGGTGCTTGACTGGCATAAAAGAAAAATAAACTTTGAGTTAGTCAGAAATAATAAAGATCAATCAAGGAAAAGCTGTATTTGTTTTGTTCAACATTATTTCTAGACTGATTATTATTGGGGGTGATACAGGCTGATACACTGCTTTTTGCAAATATAATTTGCTCGCACATTTACCTGTATAATGTTACTCTGTTATGTGCTTTCAGATTTAAAGCTTCAAAGGAGATCTTTTTCTGAAACTGGAAAAGAAAGTATGGAATACTTCTCTATTGAAAGGTACTGCTGGTACCATTAAATGTGGGTACTATTAAAATGTAATAGTAATGATACTTTTATTTAAATTTATTGCAAAACTTCCATCTTAAATCTGTGATACTTAAATTTTGTTATTGTGGAAGTTGTGGTACTACTATTTAAAGTGTACTTCGTATTATAGAATGCAAGTAATTGCCATTAAAGAAGTAATAGTATTTTTCTGTTTGAGGAAGGAACAACAGTTCTTTAATGATGGCCATCACTGGTTTTTCAAAACTCTTTTCTGACTGGAAAAAGCTCAACTTATGAACACATTGCAGGAACTATGGTGTGAGAAATCTCATGGTGCTTTCAGCTGGATCAGGGGAGACTCCCTGAACTGCTGTGCTGCTTAGCCCTTATACAGCTGGCCCACAATTCTGTGAGACTTCTCCACATGCATGGTCTATCGCTCATAATTTACTTAAACTATATACAAACTACTAACTACTTTGTTGCACACTTTTTTACATAAACATTTTTGCATTTGTAAAGCAATTTTCACTGACTATTTACAAGTTTCTTACCTATGTACAATGGTAATTGCTGCATCAGCTAATCTCTGGGAGTCTTTGGATGATACGTGTCTCTCTGGGATGGCCGGGTTCTCCACCCTGGATGTTAATCTACACACTGAATCATACTGGTTGGTCTGGGTACAGCAGAAGCTGCCTGGGGGGGATCTCCAGGGCAGTCAGAGGGGCTGCAGCAACTACTCAAGTACATAATTATGAAGGTGGCTAGGAGTTCAGTCAATCACCTGGTCTGAAGTTGGTCCACTGTCCCAAATTAGTCCATTGCCTCATCTATTCAGATGAATAACTGGGAAGTTCTGAGGAGTTAATGACTTCAGTGCACTAGATGTAGCCACTAACACAGCCCTGACACAGCTATGCTGTGATTTCAACTATAGGGCAAATTTTAATTTCATCCTTAAATCTCATCTGGAACTTAAATTCTAGTGTTGTTGCCACAGGACTAAACCAAATGTATAACTGCATCATCGTATGCATATATGTTTATTGTTTAGTGGGGGATGTAGCTCAGTGGTAGAGCGCACGCTTCGCATGTGTGAGGTCCC
>RSEF01000002.1:98001464-98020903 GCA_003993805.1 Himantopus leucocephalus
GTGGAGTCTCCGACTCTGGAGACATTCAAAACCCGCCTGGACATGTTCCTGTGCAACCTGCTGTAGGTGTACCTCCTCTGGCAGGTGGGTTGGACTAGATGATTTCCAGAGGTCCCTTCCAACCCCTATCATTTTGTGATTCTGTGATCATGAAATGGTTGAGTTTAACATTTTCAGTGTAATGAAAAAAAAGGACAGCAAAGTTGCTACCCTGGGCTTCAGGAGAGCAATTATGAAGCTATTCAGGGTGCTATTTAGCAGAGTACCATAGAAATGTGCTTCTGAGGGCTTAGAAATCCATGAGTGCTCAACATGGGGAGTTGGGGAGTGGTCAATATGGATTCACCAAGGGGAAATCATACTTGACCAATCTGATAGCCTTCTATGATGGCATGACCAGCTGGGTAGATGAAGGGAGAGCAGTGGATGTTGTCGACCTCAACTTCTGCAAGACTTTTGACACAGTCTCCCATAACATCCTCATAGGTAAGCTTAGGAAATGTGGGTTAGATGAGTGGACAGTTACATGGATTGAGAACTGGCTGAATGGCAGAGCTCAGAGGGTTTTGATCAGCGGTGCAGAGTCTAGTTGGAGGCCTGTATCTAGCGATGTTCCCCAGGGGTCAGTACTGGGTCCAGTCTTGTCCATCATATTCATCAATGATCTTAATGAGGGCACAGAGTGTACCATCAGCAAGTTTGCTGATGACACAAAACTGGGAGGGGTGGCTGACACGCCAGAAGGCTGTGCTGCCATACAGCGTGACCTGGACAGGCTAGACAGTTGGGCAGAGAGGAACCTAATGAAGTTCAACAAAGGCAAGTGTAGCGTTCTGCACCTAGGGAGGAATAACCCCATGAATCAGTACAGGTTAGGGGCTGATCTGCTGGAAAGCAGCCCTGAAGATAGGGACCTGGAAGTCCTGGTGGACAACAGGATGACCATGAACCAGCAATGTGCCCTTGTAGCCAAGAAGGCCAATGGCATCCTGGGGTGCATTAAAAACAGCGTGGCCAGCAGGTTGAGGGAGGTCATCCTCCCCCTCTACTCTTCCCTAGTGAGGCCGCATCTGGAGTACTGTGTCCAGTTCTGAGCTCCCCGATTCAAGAAAGACAAGGAACTACTGGAGAGAGTCCAGTGGAGGGCTACGAACATGATCAGGGAACTGAAACATCTCTCTCATGAGGAGAGGCTGAGAGATCTGGTTCTGTATAGCCTGGAGCAAACTGAGTGGGGATCTCATCAATGCTTATAAATATTTAAAGGACGGGTATCAAGAGGATGGGACCAGACTCTTTTCAGTGGTGCCCAGCAACAGGACAAGGGGCAATGGGCACAAACAGGAAGTTCCGTCTGAACACAAGGAGGAACTTCTTTACTTTGAGCATGGCAGAGCACTGGAACAGGCTGCCCAGAGAGGTTGTGGAGCCTCCTTCTCTGGAGATACTCAAAACCCACCTGGATGTGTTCCTGTGCAACCTGCTCTAGGTGAACCTGCTTTATCAGGGGGATTAGACTAGATGATCTCTAGACGTCCCTTCCAACCCCTAACATTCTGTGATTCTGTGTTTCTGTGATTCTGCTCAGTCTTTAAGAATCACCCTTGAGAACCACAGGAGCAGGCAATTCCACTGTGTTGTAAGTCAAGACAGCGGGACAGAAGATCAGCTTGGCTGAACAGGGAACTCCTCAGGGAGCTCAAGAGGAAAAAGAAACTATGATCTCTGGAAGTGAGGTCAGGCTTTGCAGGAAGAGTACAGAGCTGTGGTTCATTTATGCAGGGAGAAGACACAAAAGGCCAAAGCACAATTAGAGTTGAAACTGGCCAGTGTTGTTTTAGATTACAAGAGCAGCTTTTTAAAGTATGTTAATAGCAAGAAGAGGTCTAAAGAAAACATTGGACTGATACTTGTTGAAGGTGGTATTCTGACTAATATGGATGAAGAAAAAGCAGAGGCATTCAGTGTTTTTTTTTGCCTCAGTCTTTAATAATACTTGTAGACCTTGGGCTGACTGGTCCTCTGAGTCAGAGGACCATGAGTGTGGGAGCAGTGACTTTTTCTAATAACAATCCAATTGTTATTCCAATCTACAAAAAGGGAATGAGGGAAGACTGAGGAAACTACAGACCTGTTAGTCTAACGTCAGTTCCTGGAAAAACTTATGGGGAAGATTATACTGGCTACTATTTAAAGAATAATCCTGTCATCAAGCACAGTCAACATAGGCTCACAATGGGAAAATCCTGTTTAACTAATTCGATATCCATCTATGATAAAGTCACCTGCCTTGTGGATGCAGGGAAGGTGGTGGATGAAGTTTTCCTGGATTTTAGCAAGGCTTTTCATACTGTCCCTCATAGCATCCTTCTGGACAAGTTGTCCAACTGTGGGATAAGGGGTTTCATAGTGTGCTGGGTGAAGAACTAGCTGAAGGGCAGGGCTCAAAGTGTAGTAGTGAATGGGACTACATGTGGCTGATGACCAGTCACCAGTAGTGTTCCACAGTGTGTAATTGTAGGGCCAGTTCTGTTCAATATATTTATCAACAACCTGAATGCAGGATTTGAATGCTCCATTAACAAGTTTGCTGATGATACCAAACTGGGAGGTGCTGTTGACTCTTTTGAGGGACAGGAGGCCTTGCAGAGGGTTCTAGATAGTTTGGAGCATTGGGCTATGATTAGTGGGGTGAAGTTTAACAAGTTTGAATGCCAGATTCTGCACCTAGGACAGAGTAACACTGGGCACAAGTATAAATTGGGAGAGGGGTGGCTGAAGAGCAGCCCCGCATAATGGGATCTGGGGATGCTGGTCAACACCAACCTCAATATAAGTCAGCAGTGTGCCCTGGCAGCAAAGAGGGCAAACTGCATCCTGGGATGCATCAAACACAGTGTAACCAGCTGGTCAAAAGAGGTGTTTATCCCGCTGTACTCAGCATTGGTGCTGCCTCACCATGACTACTGTGTGCGGTTCTGGGCCCCACAATTTAAGAATGATGTGAAGGTCCTTGAATGCATCCAGAGGAGGGCAACAAAGCTGGTGAAAGGGCTGAACATGAGAAGCCACTTTGGGTTTGTCTAGTTTGGAGTAAAAGGGGCTGAGAGTTGACCTCATTGCTCTCTACAGCTTCCTGAGGAGGGGAAGTGGAGAGGGAGGTGCTGGTCTCTTCTCCCTGGTATCCAGTGATAGGACATGTGGGAAGGGTTGAAAGCTGTGCCAGGACATTAGGAAACATTTCTTTACCAAGAGGGTGGTCAAGCACTGGAACAGGCTTCCTAGAGAGGCGCTTGATGCCCCAAGCCTGTCAGTGTTTGGATAATGCCCTTAACAATATGCTTAAACTTTTGGTCAACCCAGAACTGGTCAGGCAGTTGGACTAGGTGATCGCTGTAGGTCCCTTTCAACTGAAATTATTCTATTCTATTCTATTCTATTCTGTTCTGTTCTGTTCTGTTCTGTTCTGTATTCTATTCTATTCTATTCTATTCTATTCTATTCTATTCTAATTTTGTTAATACAGACATTGAAGGTGATCTCTTACCTTTAAAGGCTAAGACAGTTGAAAAAAAGTCTTTTTATTTCCATGCTTTAGCTCTAGAAAGCAAGCCTGCATTGATTGAACATTTTGTAGTAGTAAGTTGCTAGATTTTCATCTAGCTAAAGTAAGATGCATTTTCAGTTGTTTAAAAAAATGTCTTATATTTCATCGTGTCTCAGGAATAGTCCCTTTGGAGCCATGACACAATAACAGAAATATCATCCACTCTAATATTTTTATCTAGCTTTGAGATGGAGCACAAATGTGGATGCTTGTGTTTTCAGTCACCTGTAGTTTCAGTATTTTCCTGAGAATGTACAGGTACTAGCAGCTCATAGTCATGTGGTGTTCCATTTCTATTAAAAAGATAAACCCTCAACATCTTGCAATTGATCATGTGCCGTTCTTGTCTTGTTTCCAATCATTCAGTAAGAAAAAGCCAGTGAGGCTTTGTATGATCAACTTTTTCATGTATCTGTTTATGTCTTGCTTTTTATTTTTAAACTCCAGGAAGTTCTCAGCACAAAAGTTACTTATGATTATGTGTATTGGTAGACGTACCTCACATACGTGTTATCATCCACTCAGCTGCTAGATACCAGATAGATAACTATAATGCTTTTTAAAGCCTCCTTTATCTCTAGTCTCAAAGTTCATGAATGCACTAAACACACACATATTAAATATTTAGGCTGAAATGAGTAGAATCTGGCCTCCAGAAGAAATGGGACACTGTTCTTTGAACTGTGATATGCCATTAGGCATGTACAAGTGGGCAACAGGTAATGCTCTGTAGGGAGCCAACAAATAAATGTGGGACTCAAAATGGGGACAGAATGCAGGGTTTTCCATCCCTTGAGGCCATTTTTGCACCCATCTGACCAGAACAACAGCAAACTGTAGATGTAATTGTAGAAACAATAACCTGTTCATGCAGGCGATTTTAATAACCAATATGTTAATTATTTATTAATATTTTAATTGTGTGTAGTAAAGTTATTATTATTATTATTACAGTGTTATTAAGTGAACTCACATAAATTTATTTCCTTCAAGTCTGGTTGTTTGAAAAAAAGGTTTGGGATTAAAACAAAGAAAGATGAAGAATCTTGGCAATAGAATACTTTCAATTACTCCTGTAGACTGGGTTTCTTCCTGTTTCTGTACAGGTTCCTTTGATACATGGGATCAGTTCATCTCTTAACATCTCGAATCTTTGCAGACTTCTCTCTATTGCTTGATGTTACCTTTAATGTTTGATATTTGATTTACATTTGATTGATATTTCATTTGATATTACCTAAGTAACAAAAAGGGTATTTTTTTTTTCAACTCAGTCTCATGAAGAAATACAATTCTTTTATCTTGGTTACAAACATTATTGAGAATACAGTGATATTAACCCAGAACAGCAATCAGAATTTTGAGCTCACTGCAAAATGTGCATACATATATTTTAGGGGAAACTAAAGAGGCTTAGCTTATATTTATTTTTCTCTTAGTTACCTTCTTTTTAAGCATCAAGTTACTGTACTGAGTTCTGTAGGAGGCTAAGGTAGGAGGGACACTAACATGCTCTGTGTGATATCTGAGTTCAGAGTAAACACTTTGCTGACCTGTCTCAAAGGTGGAAGTTTTGGAAGCTATTGTCAAAATAACCCTAGTGAGAAGCCAGGCACTTGTGGTACTAGCTCCCTGGGCATTAGGAAACATATCTATTTCAGGAAGGTAACATTACATTAGCTGTGTTAAAAATAAAAATATTTTGAAAGATTTGTACCTTGCTTTAACTGTCAGGTACAATCTATCCCTTAAGGTCACAGCCCAATCCACTGTCAGAAGACAAATTTCCCAACTACAGTAATAACTAATGGCCATTTGTGGAACCTCAAGACTGTGGTAAACCCTTCTAATTCCTGAATTCCCAAATGAATAATATTGTGCTTGATGATATATTAATATATTATTGTAATTATTCAGCTAGTAAATTGCTAGAATTGCTGATCCTTGTCACCTCAAGTAGCCTATCTACTTGGTAATAGTAATGAGTGTCAGAGCTTGGAGGCACAGAATTTTACACCTCACTTGGAATCAATCATGATATCATGTGTGCATCCAGAGCTGAATTGCATCGTATATTCATGTCTTCCAGGGAGAATTTGGGTCTGGATCTCTGGGCCATTCCATAGTAGGGCATGAGAAAAACAGGTCAGTCTTCATGGATTTGGATTATGAATTAAATTTTCCATGGGATTTATACATTAAAAGCAGCCAAAAATACAGTGTTGGCAAATCACATCACCCCAACTTAAAGCATACCACTGAAGCAGAAGAGCTCATAAAAATACAGATAAAACAGCTACTCTGTAAGCAGTAGAATGATAAGAACTTCATTTAGTAGTTTTTTTCAAGCTAATTCCTTGTTTAGTTTGTCCAATTGTATGTTTTTTAATAATTTACTTTCATTGCAATCCTTTCTGAAATCATACCATTTTACTCACTTCATTCATTGAATGTATTCAGGTTCTCACAGGTATTCCAGAATGGTTTTATTGTAATTTTATTATGAGTGGTACAACAGTCACCATTATCAGAAAAAACATACTCATGAAATGTGACTGTTTCATTAGTTACTGACGACCACTTCCCACATTTTTCCACCCTGTAATTTATAAATTGCTAAATATTGCTAAGGAAAATATTGTATGGCTTTCAAAAGCAACAACTGTTTCGGTTTTTGAGGTATTTCATTTGCAAAACGCGAAGGAAAAGTTTCCCTACAGCATTTGTAGCATCTTGCATCATCACTAATGCAAAACTTATGAAACCTCATGACACCAACATTGTATTTTCCTCATTATTTTCCTCTTCTGTCTTTTTGCCTTTTTTTTTCCCCTAAATTTATCTCATTCATTTTCTTCTCAAGTATGTGTTAATGTTGTTATCTGGAAGATCATATATCCAAAACCTGTAACATTTTCTCAGTATTTGCAATATTTGTTCTGTTTCCATCACTGTTGGTAGCAATATTTTGCTCTAAACTTTATTTCTATGAAGTTTTAGTCTTCCAAGTTTAAAGCAGACACTAAAATGTACATGAAAGAATGAATCTAATTTTCTGCATGAAACAGAATAACCACTTTTTCTATAAGTATGTTCTTAATTTCAAATATTATTAATTATAATGTTCCAAATATTATATTTCAATATAATATAATATAATATAATATAATATAATATAATATAATATAACATAATATAATATAATATAAATTGTTATTTTAAGGGTTTTTTTATTAAATATTATTCAAGTGCATTGTAACTCACCTTTAATTTCTGGAAATTATAGGTTTTCCTTTGAGTGCTCAGAAGTTACAAGATTGCAAAGGCAGCCTGCTGTATTTCAAGTTCTGATCATGATAACTTATATTAGAACATCTAAGCAGGAATCTAATTTTATTAAGTGAGCAACCAGCTGTCTACCACCCTTTGTGTGTGTGTACACTTAAAGGTATTGCAGAGCAATGGGAGTGGAGCTATTGAGTGGACCATTGGTACTGAGTACCCAACATCCACACTATGATCATTTTGGAGGGTTATCATCTGGACTAGATCCAATCTGGATGAACACACTGAATGTCTGTGTGTGTTTGATGTGCATTAGGTGCATTCCTGATTCATCTTCTGCATTAATTTATTTCAAGAGGATCCAGTTTGTATGCTCCAATTTAAGTCTGTGATGTGACCAAAGCCCAGTAAAGGTAATAATCACTTTAAAAGCACACCCCTAAGCCAAACTAAAATGTCAATACAGCTGCAACCTTTACAAATAAAATTACGTGTAATATACTTTCCATATTCATGTGAATAAAACTATTGCACGTACACTGCATAACTGTCAGAGTTTTGGGATTAACTTTGAATATATATCCATTAATATCCATTTGTGGAATTACCCTGCAACAGAGAGATGTGGAATTAGTAATGTTTCCAGAATTTTTCTTTATTGTCTTTTCTACTCTTATTTTAAATTAATTATCAAGTTTCACCTTTTTAATGTTGTTCCTTTTCTCCTTATTACATGCATTGACGATACCTTGAGTTTCAAAATATTTATACTGTATAATTTTTATTTATTGTTTGATGTTCCATATTCACACTCCTAATGTTTTCTTAGTTTTGATAATTATGTTGTGTTTTAGTGAGAATCTTTTTTGTTGCATTACCTTTTTGATAATTTTATATTCTAAGTTCACTTATTTTGATCCTGTAGCAACATAAACATAAGAAAATGGTTACTTTTTCACCTCTGCAAGACCAAAAAGGCTTTTTTGTATTGCTTTACACACTACCAATGAATTTGATTTTTATTATTTATAATCCAGTTCTTAGATCCAGCTGATAAACACCTAAGCCATGGATTTCATATGCATAAAATGCTTTAAAGAATAAGGTCTTGAATACTTTGAGATTAATGCATCTTCCACCATCTTTAATCACCTCCTTCCACATAGTTTGAAGAGAATCACATTCTGAATCTTCAGTCTTTTCTCACAAAAATCTATTTCCCTGATTTGTCATACTCATAAATTTTGATGAATCTAGATTTTCCAAGAAAAAACCTTTCATCAAAATATCCCTGACTGACAATATTCTTTATAACAACTGTATGAATAAAGTATTAATGGCAGTTGCCAGGATAACTTTAAAAAAAAGCAAACAACAACAACAAAACTTTTAAATCAGGAAGGATTGCCCTTCCTTTTTAATTATATTAAAGTACAAAATGTAGAAGCAAAATGAGTGTTCTGAATGAAATATTATGCATAAAAAAGGATCAGCCTGTAGAACTCTTAAAGAAAGTTCATGCTGTCTTGAGCTGTGCTTGTTAAGAAAGCTTTTAAAAAAAATAATATACATGTTTGTGGAAGCATAACTTATAAACTTCATACTAATTCTACACATTCAAGGTATCTGGATTGTGATTTCAAGAATCATATTTTAAGTGATAAGCCAGTCAAAGTTCATGTACTAATGAAAATACAAACTTTTAAAAAATGTCTTAATAGATGTTTCAATGCAGATAGAAAAATAAACTACTTGAGCATTAAGGATTTAGTTGTTTTGGGGTTTTTTTTCTTCCTAATTAATTTAAAATAATGAATTGCACTGGAATTACATGACTTCCACTTAGGTGCACTAAGTTACAGTTTATGTTCAAGGGATCCTTTTCACACTGATATAAAGGGGTGAGTCATGTAAGACTTTTTCTTAGAGACTTGGTAAGAAATGTAGTCAGTGCTTCCATGAGTGGAAGCTAAGCTTAAAGAGAGATAGCACCATTGACAGATGATTAGAATGTTTTTTCTTGGTACTTCAGACATAAATCTCAAAGAACTTGGTCAATTTCAAGGAACTGTACACTCAACTCCTGGCTTTCAACATAGCACCATCTTTCCCATTCTCATCATATTTCTTTGTCTGTGGAAAAACAGTCTTTGTTATCTACTCTATGTATTTCATAGAATTTTCTAAGGAAGACTGATACCATTTCCATTTGCGTTTGTGGAAGCTGGAGATATGTCCTTAAAACAAAATGTATTGTTACACACTTTCCCAAGTGATTTAAACTTGTTAAAAGAATCTTATGACACTAATATATTTTGTCAGCCCAGTAAATAAGTTTGGCAGAGATGATAAAACAATTGCTAGCTTTTCTTAAATTATCAATTGTATATTTACATTTGACTGTTGTTGGCCCTAACTAATTTATGTGCTTAAGTACTTTTAATTTGTTTTTCTTCTTTTTTTTCCCCCAGCAACTCATTGATCCTGTCCAGCAGTTCACATTAAAGGAGCCTGCTGTTTCTTTCATCTGGAGTTCTTCAAAGATGATGACTGTGGGGATCAATTCAGAAGGTATCAGAGATTCAGTCTTGCACACCCTGAAACAACTGTCTCATGTCACCCCTCTCTGAGAATACATATGACAACTTGTGTCTAATTGTGTATTCTAACCAGAAAACAGAAATTTCAGGTAGAACTGCATGTCAGGGTACTGAGAGGACAAGGCACAGGGGATGTCTAGCTCAGGGTAGGGCCTGACAGCCAGGGCCTCTCCCACCACCCTCCATCAACACCAGGGCAGCCCTCGGCATCAGGCACCTCCCTGGGGATGGGCCCAGGCCAGGCTGCGATGTGGACCTGCAGGTGGGCCCAGCTTGGCAGGACCCAGCAGTGCAGGGCTGTGGCAGCAGGATGCTGGCCCTGCTAGGGTACACTGGGGCAGGGGTTTGACAGCCTCCAGCGGCCATAAATGGGGTCCTGGGCTGTGGGCAGGGTGGGGGGACCCCCAGAGGGCTGGACAGGGACAGTCAGGGCTAGTAGTGCCCTCAGGGCCATGACACTGCATTTAGTCAAAAAGTCCTACATAAAATAAATTACAGCATACAAGCTGTAAGTTTACAACATGCTGCATTACCATTCGAGGTGGGTGTAAAATGTAATGAATTTTTATGACCAAATTTTGCAGTAAGAGTATTCTTGAAATCTTATATTGCATAAACAATAGCACAACTTCCCTTGGTTCTTTTAAAAGTCGGAGGGTTGTTTCATTAAATTTTATGCAAAAAGAAATCTAAGTTTTAAGCTTTATTCAGTAGTAGCTTTGATTTGGTTTTTCACACCTTGTATGTTCTTTTTTTTGTTCTAGGACAGCTGGAAAGTGAAATATGACAGTAGGTACCATTTCTGTTAGCTGTGATTGACTCACTTTCATAAAATGTTGCATAAGACATTACAAGAACTTGCTACTCTAAGCTACAGATCAGCTGCTCTAGGAGAAACTGTTTTGTAAGCTCTAATAACTAACAAAAATGTAATGTGAAATATCTTTATAAAAATCCATCAAATGTAATTTGAATAAGAGTTGCTTGCAATAAGTATAGTATAAATCAAATAAGAGAATTACTAACTGAGCTCATAATGACAGAAATTTACACGGTAAATATTATAGAACAAGCAGAGCTCATTTACTTTTGCAGTTAAAATAAAAATGCTGTCTTTTACCTGGCAAAAGCAATTTTTGAAAAAAGTAAATGGGTAAAAATTTTTTTTTTTTAAATTTTGTTTGGTTCTTCATCCCTTTCCCAAAATTTCATTCATTCTGAATTATAAATCTCAGTATTCATCCCATCTCTCCTTGCAGATATTATGGAAAAAATGGGAACAAGAAAACAAACTTGCATAATATAACCAGATGTGAGAATTACTCCAGGGTTTTTTTATGCTATTTATCTATGATTAACACTATAAATAAATACATATTGTTTATTTATTACATGCATGTTAACATAAGTAAATACCATGTAAAATTCTTTGAGTGATTTTTTGACTTACACATGTACATCTAAGTAGTCTAAGGGAAGAGAGCCCTGAAGACATATTCATTCAGGTGGCAAGCAAGAAAAATCAACAAATCTTTGCAAAAACTTACATAAATAGCTGTCTTTCTATATTTAACAAGTAACATCCAAAAACCTGTCACTCACAGTGAGGTTCACTACAGTAAATAACTGAATAAAGGAGTAAAACTGTTAAAGGACTCTGGAGATATATAGTAATAAGCTGATCAATTGTATAAATTAACCCTACTAAATGAAATTGAGGTTTTGAGGTAAACTGAAGCTGAAGAAAGCTGTAAATGGCAGAGAAGGGGTTTTAGACAAACAAAACTCCAGCAAGGACCTGTGTTTCTTACGTAAGAACCCATTATTTCAGAAGCAGTGGTACAAAAGTAGTAAGGAAATGAGTGAAAAGGAAGAAGAGCAAGCTAATTAATTTAACTGGTAACTGAATGAGGTAACAGTGTTTAAGAACAGTATTTGCTACACATGTAATTCACACCTTTATCAACAACAAACATGAAGTTTGTGCACCATTTAAATTGCACATAATCCTTCAAAGAAAAGGTTTAGCTTGGAGACCAGTGGCACATAATGGAGCTGGGCCAGTTTCATTCTGAAAAATAATATTTGGACAACTAATAGTATTCACAAAATACTTACAAGTCTGGAATACTTAAAATGTGTACCACAGGTACTTCCCTGCATGTTAGTTAGTACCACTTTTACTGTTTATTCATCCATTATTCTTTTCCGAAATACTCAGCCAATTTGGAGGACCAACAGAATGTCCTGTAACAAACTACACACATATTTTGATAAAAAGTGATGCTGAATAACTGCAATGTTCATGAAGGCTAGTTGTTATATTGAATGTGTTTTCACAAACCAGGAGAAATTTGCAAATAACACTGCAAATACAGTTGATAGACCTATCCTAGATTTTTGCATTTTACATCAGTTCACTTTTCTCTCTTTGTTTATTTTGTTGTGGCTTTTTCTTGCAACCAACCATTTAAAATTTCAAATCTTTTCTCTTCTATGGAGCAGAAAATAAATAAACCTGTATTCTAAAAATCAGTAGTCCCTAAACTGGAAATTCACATCATCTATTAGAAGTTCCACTAATATCTGCATGCTCTTGTCTTCTGAGAAATTCAACTTGAAACATTGTTTGAAGTACTGTCTGGTATTCTGTTTATGGATTCTACTTTTGAACATTTGATTAATTCAGTTCATCACTGTCTGCCCTGCTTATATTACCTCGACTTACGTCTCATTTAATTAGAGTAATAAGGGCTTCAAAATAAAGCTTTTCTTCTACAATGTCTACATATTCAATTTCATAGCCTAATGTCAAGACTAGCTAGTCAGAATAAAATCTGGCGACTTAGAATATGGGACAGTGTCTTAACAGTTATCAGCATTTTTAGAACTCTCTGTAAGTTGGTTGGGGTTTGGTTTTGGGCTTTTTGTTTGTTCATTTGGTTGGGTTTTTTCTACTTAGCCATACAGAATTATAGAATAATTCCAGTTTAAAGGGGTGTCTGGAGGTCATCTTGCCCTGTCTTCTGCTAAAAGCTTCCCTAGGTAATGAAGATAGTTGAAACAATATCAGAAAATATTAATACATTCAGATCAATTTGCTTCAGTATTCTGTCCAGTAGTGAATGTTTAAGTAGGGACCATAAGAAAAATAGGTTTCCAATATTTCTACATTTAATTCAGATGAAGACTCCTTTTTGTAGAATACACCTTCAGTCAATGAATATTTTCTATACTTCTGAATTTTTGACTGATTAAGAGAGAAACAGTAGATATTTTCTGACTATAGCCAATTGGGATCTATTTTTGCAATTGCCCGTACTGTTTACACTTCTGTTTGAAAGTCCACGGGAATAGTTCCTTACAGATATTAACCTAACTCTACAGAACAGGTGCAGATGTATCAGCATTTCAACAGTACATGGTCTTAAAATTTGTTTTTTTATGAGTGTCACACTCCCAATGCTACATGCTTGAAAACAAGAGCATTTTCACTTTGAGTTCTGCTAAGAGAGATAAGACGTGCTTATAATGCTGCTGAAGTGTGTGTGTACCCAGAAGAAAATAATAGGTCAAAATCTATTTTTAATACACAAGCAGACACCAGTTCATGGCCCATTAGGATTCAAGCAGAGCCAGGTCAAGTGAATGGAAGAGAAATCTGTAGAAGCAATGACATATATGGAACTATGTTCTGCTCAGAAAGTCCCCTGAGCTGAAAATAGCTGGAGTTAGGTGTACTAAGGAGGGGGTAGGGACATTATCCTTTTATGAT
The DNA here is from genome assembly GCA_003993805.1 of Himantopus leucocephalus. Taxonomy (NCBI): domain Eukaryota; kingdom Metazoa; phylum Chordata; class Aves; order Charadriiformes; family Recurvirostridae; genus Himantopus; species Himantopus leucocephalus. The sequence continues at coordinate 98,014,732 of RSEF01000002.1, forward strand.
TGCCCTTTTTTTTATACCTCTTCAGGCACTGTTTTTTCCTCCACTGGAGGGACAGTACTCCACAGAATATTGAGCAACGCAAACCTTTATTCTGTCCCTGTATGGCTGTTCTTAAGCTGTTATTACAAAGTAAGAGGACATTATGTGAAAATTATTTGAATTAGACGTGGCTGGTTTAGTTTCTCATAGTAGAGCACTATTTTTTTTATAACTGAGATAATTTTGTTTAAAGATGAGAAATGTTCCAGATACTTCAAAATCCACACAGAGTTAAAGTTGTCTTGAAATGCATTCTGCCTTGAAGTCATTTGAGAAGGGTCACAGGCAAGGCTGAAGGCAGCTCAGCATCATTCAGGAGAATGAGTGTTTAGAGTGGTAGCTGATCACTGAGCCACTAATAACCAGTGCCCTGTGCTTCTGCTTCTTGAACTCAGCAGTCACTTCCTACTCCTCTTTTCTGTCTCTGCCCTTTTCTACTGCTGACCACTGAGCTCTGCATGAGAACACAGATTTCAAGGACCAGTCATGAAAAGACAAGGGTGGGCATGGAGAAAAAGTAGTGGTGCAATGTTGAACTTTGTGAATCAGGAACCATAAAAGAAATTCCAATGCAAAATTTTGAGTCAGGGAAACTGTAACAAATAGAAAATGGACTTGCAAGATGCTACTCCCTTTTGTTCTTTGCTAGTGGATTTTAATTAAGCAGTAGTGTTTACATGAATTGACTTCATATCTAATGTTCTGAGTCTCCTCTGGATCTTTTACCAATGCTAAACCTTTATGTCATACCTTAGAAAAGTAGAATACCAGAGGTTTTACAGTTGGTCAAAAATTTCTTTTCATTTTAATTTCAGAGCTTCAATCGTCCCTTGCTTACTTTTCCTCTTCCTGACAGATTAATTTATGTACACACCCACAGATAATCATTTACCTGGGAAGCTGTAGATTGTCTGTCATTAATACTTTAGCTGTTACACAGTTTGAAAGCTGGGTCCTTAATGAGGTGCAGAATTTCAGGAAAAGAAAACGTGTGTTATGTTAAACACATCAGAATATATCTTTGGAAAATTGCATTGCCATAGAGAAAAATCTACTCAGACTTACTTTTTAATAGGTGATCATGGTTGCATGTTCCTCTTTTTTTATGGATGAGAACCTAGATCATTCTTCATTCTTGCTTAAGTCCTGAAAACTTGCAATGGCTACTGAACGGAACAGCAGCTATGATTTGAACAAAAAAGGTGACAAAAGAGACTCTGTACTCTGGTTCTCAAGTAGTTTCAAAATGATTACATAAAATTAATGGATGCTGTTCAGAGAGAAGTGATGTGGTGGGTTGACCTTGGCTGGCTGCTAGGTGCTCACCCAGCTGCTCTCTCAATCCCCCTTCCTCAGCAGGACAGGAGAGGAAATAAGATGGAAAAGCTCATGGGTTGAGACAAAGACAGGAAGAATCTTCTGACATGCCTTTAAATATATGAATTGCATTCATCTACTAAGTTTAGGTTATGGTGTAAATTTGTGTAGTGTAATAAGACATGTGCTAAGGTTTTCCACCAAGAAAACAGCTGAGTGAGCCTCAATATTGCTAATATTTCTTGTTTTCAAAGGAAAAAATATGCTTCAGCAATAGCCTCAGAATAAGTCCTTTATTTTGACATCTTTCCAAATAAAATGCAGACTTGTCAGAGATGAATAAATGAACAAAACGCTCTCTGATTCTTCAGGAAACACAGTAACCTTTTTTTTTTCTTTTCCTGCTTGTTTCCAAATATCATGGAAACTCAGAAATTTGGACATAGTGTCTATTTGGTGTAGTTTGTGATTTTGAAAATAGGAAAAAAAATTGTGCCAGAGAGCTTGCAGTAGAGGTGCTCCTGATTACAAGACCAAGAATAAAGTCTAAATACATTCCAGAATTTCACTATCAGTTACCTTCTTGAAAAAACATATAGGTAAAAATAATCTGCTGTCTGTTAAGAAGTTACTTTCTGACAAATGATGAAGAGATGAAAAATTGGGACATGAGCTTCCAAACCCATCGTGCTTGTTGGTGTGAGACATTGTTACCACCAGTTGTGAAAGTCATTTGTCTCCCTGATCCTTAGCTTCCCACAGAGAGGGGAAATAACACCACACTGACCTCTCATAGGGTATGAAAACATGAAAATGTTTCTTACCACTTTATTCTGTTGATGATTACACAGAAAAGCCATGCAGAAATGAGCGATTCTAACTTGGAGCAGGGTTGAAATAGTGCATAGTGAGGCCAGGAGGCGCACACCAGAAGGGAGAAAACAAAGAGTTAAACCTTGTCTTACAAGAAGGTAAAGAATAGTAGCAGTGAATTATGGATTTTATATAGTCCACTTTCTAGTAGCCTTGAAAGTTATTTTTATCTGAAATAGCTGTTGTGCACACAAAAGGTGCTCTCTGATCTTCCTTACTTAACGAGTGTTAGGTCAATAGACTATTCATAATTGTGAGAGAAATCTCCGTGTCTCCATACTTTTAATATGGAAATGAGTCTAGGATTCTTAGCAGGAAAGAAAGAAAATTCTGTCATTTGCTCATAGGAAACAAGATAGGCAAACTCTCCTGACATTTTAGAGTTTCTGACTTGGGTGCATGAAGACGACAATGGAGAGATTGTGTAAAAATTCTGTTGTATTGTTCTGAGGTCAGGGTTTTTTTGCTATCATTTCTTACTCGTTTTGCATGGATGACTTTTTTTTCTTGTATGCTGTATGTTACTGAGAGTATGAATGATATTGCACTGAAAATAATGGCTTAAATGAGAGTGAGACTGATTCATCAAAAATACTTCCTTCTGAAGTCTTTGTTTCTGATGGCATAATGCAACTGAGTATTCGTTAACAGACAACTTGTAAAAATAACATTGAAATAAAGAGGCAAACATCTGCATTTACGTAAAAATTGTTTCCAGAAGATCAAATGAGATATAGATCTTGCTTGTTGTAGTAATGTGGTGACAACAGTAACAGCAACTATAATACATCAAATTATTTCCAACACATTAAGCAAACAAATCATTTATATAGACTAAAGCGAGTAAATTATTTATATATTTATTGTGCACAGTGCAGCAGTAAACTGTGCCTAAGAGCCTTGTAGCAAAAAGCATACCACATTGTCTAAATCCATAAAATGATACTTGCAGGTTGAACATAATATGTAAAGATTTAAGATGTGTTCTGAATCATATCTTAAAAAAGAAAGAGAAAATCCAGCCTCACAATAAAGAAAAGGGACAGGGGCTTGCATAGTATTTTGTTGTTTCAAGTGGTTTAGAAGGGAGATATTTAATGTAAAAAATAGAATCTGCTATTTATTTCACAGTGAACAAAGAGCTGGAACCTTGTGACTTAAGCAGCAGTAAACTTGGATAAACTCAACAACTTGATACGGAATGAATGGAAGACTCATCTCTCATTTAGACAATATAGCATTTCCTTCTGTTCACCAAAACTGTGGAAGTACAATATTTTGGGTTCCAAAAAGAGCCCATTATGGACACATCTGCCAGCTTGGCATGAGGATGGGTGATGAATGCTTTATAAAATAGTAGCTTCAAAGCTGCTATAACCTCCAATTATAGGTAGAGCACCTTGAGGTGGCAACAAACCTTAAGGTGGCTCTTGCTTTCTATACCCATGTCAGCTTTGGTCACTTTAGTAAAGGAGGATATAAATAACAGAAATTACTTGTGCTGACGAGAGACCTGTGTCTTAATTAAATGTCTGTCCAACATTACATTACCAGAGTACCAATATAACCCCAAGATTTTTCTTCCTTTTTCTCAGAGTGTGGGTAAGCTAGTGGTCCATTCTGTCCCTCCTCATACTATTTTCCCCACTGTATCTATTTTGAGATTCTCTGTTCAGAAACTGCCTTCTGATTTCTACAGCAATAGTAAACTATTGTTTATAAATGAAGCAATTTTTCTTGATACTGGTAAATTTTCCAAAGTCAAAGCTGAATGTGTACATTTAGGAAAACACCTCCTGTCTTTAATCAAGGAATTTTTTTTTTAATTGCCATTGTCCTTGAAAATACTCAATACTTTATGGTATCAGTAAGCTTGTCATTATTTCTCAAGCTTCCCAAACAAGACTTTTTTTTCAGTTAATGGAGGTTAAAGAGAATCCTTAATACACTGAAATGTCAGCAACAATATATCTAGGAGTATACATCTTGAACTTCTTCAAAAACTCTCAAAATGAAGATTTCAGGGATAGTGGAAAAAGCTGTCTACTATACTCAAGATGTTATAGGAAAACTTTCTCTTCACCTTCAGCATAATTATTAGATATTAATAACAGACACAGAATTGATAACTTATGGAAACATGTTATAACATGTGATTAACTGAATTTCTTATGTATACTTTTGATTAGCATCAACACAGAGGCCTATATTCCATCTCCATGGGAGTTAATTAACATTCCAAATACGTGAATGCTGTAAGCCTGCCATTATTTGGTAGGAAAACCAAAAAATGTTACAATGTTACATTGCTTTGATGTCCTAAACTAAGCACACGTTTTTTTCAAAACAAAACAAAACAAAACAAAACACTATTCTTGCAGGAAAAAAAAACCAAACCAAACCCAAACGAAAAAACAACCAAACAACTAGAAATCATAACCTAGATATCATAAGTTACAGGAAAACGGCTTTTTCCAGCTTCACAGTAAACCTTTGATTGAGTTCTGAAAACTAATGTAAAATGCCTTTTTTGTTGTTGAACATGCTACAAGGGTTTTCAACAGTGTGGTAACAAAGGATAAAAACAAAAAGCTGAAGCAACAGGCCAACAGGAACCTCACGAAGACCGACAGGGACAAGAGTAAAATATTGCATGTGGCTCAGAATGGCATAAAGAAGCAATAGAAGCTGGACATCCATGTGCTAGATAGCAGCTCTGCAGAAAAAGATACGGGTCTCAGGGGACACGGGACTGAGCGAGCAGTGTGTTGTTGTGGTGATGAATGGTGAGTGCATGCTGGGCTGTACTAGGAAGCACGTAGCCAGCTGGACAGAAATGATTGTTCCCCTGTACCTAGCATTCATGAAACCATATCTGACACAATATGCTCAGTTTTGGGCCCCTCACTGGAGTGAGTCCATCAGAGGGCTTTGTGCAGGAGCAGAAGCACACAGGTTATGAGGAAAGTCTGAGGGAGCTGTACTTGTTTAGCTGGCAGATGAAAAACCTTTAGGAGAACCTGACTGTAGTTTTTCCACTACTCAGACAGAGCAGGGCATAATAAAGAAGACACAGTTAGACTTTCAGGAGTGTGCAGCAGAAAACGAGAAGCAATGGTCACAAGTTGCAGAAGGAGAAATGAGACTTATGTGAGGGTGGAAGAACTCAAGCCAATAAAAAAGATCTTCTACCAATGGCTGAGTATATGAAAGTTTTAAACTGCTATTAAAAAAAAAGTTTTGATTCTTGACAGCTCTACAAGAGAGGCTGACAAGTCTTAAAGCTCAGAGACTAAAACGAAGATAAGAGGTACGTAATGTCTGAACTGTCTGAGTTTGGTAGTGGAAAAACCTAATTTTGAAGAAAGATGTTAATATTCTTTTATTTTTTCACAAGATGATTTTTGGGCCTGACTGTCATAGTGCTCATGATATGTAATGCACAAGAATAAAATTATTTTCTTTCTTTCATTTTTTAACAGCAACTTTTTTCTTGTTTGCAATGATGATGTATTTCTGGTCTGTTTATTTATGATAATAAATGCTTTTTGCATTATAGAATCAAAGTATCAAAATAATGTAGGTTGGAAGGGACCTCCAGAGGTCATCTAGCACAGCCCCCTGCTCAAAGCATGTCTCATCAAATCAAGTTTCTGAGAGCAATATCCAGTTGCCTCTTTATCATCTCAAAGATGGAGTTTCCACAACCTGTTCCAATTATGGACCACCCTCAGAAAATTTTCCTTATTTTCCACATTTGAACTTGTGTAGGTTTGAATCTGGTGGCTGGACCTTTGGAGATCCATCTGATTTTTCTGAGGGTCTATAGTACAAGTATTTGCATTATTTGTAACTTGCTGCTCTTTGAGAAATATTATTTTAAATTTCCATCTCAAATTTAGGCTGTCCTGGTTTGAGGTAAAACAGGACGTATTTTGGTCAG
>RSEF01000002.1:98030772-98042615 GCA_003993805.1 Himantopus leucocephalus
AAGGGGAATGTTTCAATGGAATATAAATGGAATAACTTGCATCCTGGTCTTCATTAGAAGGATGCAACCACTTGATGAAGTGCCAGTGACAGTGATTTTTCAGCACGCAAAACTCATCTAAATTTTTGTGAGCCAGAGATCAGTGACAATTTAAAAATGCATGTGTAAACAAAATGTAGTTATTCCACTTAGACCTTAAATATAAATGTTTGTCTATCTCAACTGAGGCGCTTCTTTCTTTCTTGGTCTGGGAGGGTTAGGTGGAGTGAGGAATGTGAATTGCAGCTATTTTTAACTGTTAAAAATAAACACAAGAAATGAAAAGTGATAGGAAGGTGTGTTTCTTTCAGGAATGAATGCTACATGCGATGTGAATGAGCAACTGAGAAATTAAATTCTATCACAGAAAATTTATTATCCTGTTTGTATATGTTTTCAGCCTTTTTCTTGTTTGAACTATTTTTCTTTTCTTTTTAAAGTCAACTGGATTATATAAACAATTAGCTTGAGAAACTAAAATCTGATTTTCTTACTTATTATTGAGGGGCTAGATGGAGAAATATAGATGATATAACCATTCAAGAGGCTGACTGAAGATCTAAAACTTCTAGAGTTAAAAATGCCTTGGTATGTCAAGGAAGCATTTTGATGAATTTCAGGTGAAGACAGAAATAGAATACTGTTTAGGTTTGTACTTTTTTGTATTTTGGATGTATTTATAACATGTCTACAATACAAACCATCACAGTCCAGAGGAGAAAAACTCCACAAAGTACTTAGAAGGTGCATCTGAAATAACGTTGGTGCATCTGTCACCTATAGAGTAGTCATGGAAGGTGTACAGGCAGCAGTCAGAAAATGTCAACAATATTCTTTGTTCAGGTTACAGTCATGCACAGTGGAAGTCCAGGATGCAACAGCCACAAGTTGCAACAAGGCCCTGAACAACCTGATTTGATCTCGAAGTTCATCCTGATTTAGCCAGAAGATTGAATTAGATGACCTCCGGAGGTCCCTCCCAACCTACCTTTTCTGGGGTTCTGTGAATAAGAACTTGTCCCGATGGGTTTAGGCATGTAACTTGTGTTATTCCCTGGGATATGAAGCTGTGGAGGTCTGTAAAAACTTATAGAGCTTTACAGTTTGATTTCATTGTATTTCCTTGTTTAAGTCATTGTCTGGCTTTTTACCTGTAAAATTCATAAATGTGGTTTAGTTCAATTTATGGGTATGAAGCAATAACCTCTACTGATACCTTATTTACTTGTATCTAGGATGTGAGAACAGATGACAGCTTTCCTGTATTACCTTCATATGAGGTGATGATTCTGATTTATATTTTGACTTAAAATACTTGTGTAGTGCTGGACTCTGTTTTTGCAATGACTAGTCAATAAAAGCGTATGTTTGGGGCCAGATTATAAATGCTATCTAAGTGATAAAGTAAAACAGACACTTCACAGGGAAAACAAAATAATATTTCTCTAAAGCATATTATGATCTCTTCCTATGAGAAAATTGAAGCAGAAATTAACAACACCTGAACTATAAATCTGATGGTTGATTTTTGAAGTGCGACTATGTAATGTGCTGGTCAAACAAGCCTAATAAGTCATAAATTCTAAATTTCATACCTATCGCCTACACTTGAACTTAAGTATACCTTTTGTGTTAGTTACTGGGAGCTGCGAAAGTCCTAAGTAATATAGGATATACCATATAGTGCTGTAATCTGGTGCAATGTAATTGAGGCATGGGGGTTTTGTCTCTTCTACTGTAACTAATAATTGTCATGTTCATCTGTTTGCTTTTTAGCTTGCTGAAGGGGCAACACTGTTCTCAGCCTTCATAAGGGTCTGCAATTATAACATTCATAAAAACAGCTAGTCATAAACATGTCACATAAAGTATTTCAAAGGGTTTATGTGAAAGGAAATTGAAATCTTTTGAAAATGGAACTGAATCTTGTCCAAACAACCTTCGATACACTAATCCAACTTTACTGTTGTTATATATTACAGGCTTCTTTATCCGTGCATACTATCATTAACCATACAGTATGTTTTGATAAATGTTCCCCTTCCTGGAAACTCGTGCAATTCTTTGACCACTGTCTCTGTTGGTGGTGCTTTTTCATTAAGTCTAAACTGTGGAAAAAGAGATGCCATATTTAGGTGAAAGAAACTGATAACATGAAAATGTAATTACCTCCTAAGGTATTTGTGTGGTAGAACTATCTGTCTGCACTTTAAGACTCCTAGATAATTGGTTAATATTTGAGAAATAATAAACAATTATACCTAAGGCTAAGCACTACTTAATTTTTATTAAAGATCTGCAATGGCTACAATCACCACGTAACTTGAATTAGTCAGGCAATATTCCCAAACAGTACTCAGGATATGAGCTATGGTATATTTTGGGTGAACTGTTCCTTCATTTTAACAAATGACAAATGGAACAACAAAGAAAAACAATTTGTGGTACGAATTGCAGGCTACCTACACTTCCACCTAAACATACTGTGGTTGTAAAATTCACCTAAATGTTGCTTTGATCAACATCATAGTTCTTCAGGGTTTTCCTTTGCCTCAAAGGCAGTCACATATATGTTGGGTCGGTCAGACTTGTGTGCCTCTCTGCTGCTGCTCCTGACCAGAATCCACAGTGTGCGCTCATGAAGGGTGGCTCATGGAAGATCCCCAGAAAGGTGGACTAGTCCGACCCTCGCTCTGCCCAGGAGCATGCACATGTATGTCTACAGTGTGGGTTAGTCACCAGGTCAAGAGTATCTTCAAGTTCAGCCGTGCAAGTGGTTGTTATTGTTCTGCACGAGCACACGCTCGAGCAGAGAGGTAGGTCCGGCTCTGGAAAGGAATAGCTGACTGGTATCATCGTTGTACGTGCGTAAGGTATCCCCTCTACAAATGAAACAGATTAGGCTTGGGCAAGGCCGTGAATGCAAAAGCAGGTAGTTCACATTTGACTCCAAGTGTTGTGGTAATGAATTTCAGTTTGTTATAGCTGCTTAAAATCCAACAATAAACCCAGTAAACCTGTGGATTAGGTCATGCTTAAATTTGATTTTACTGTCTGTGTTACGGAAGCTTCTTTTTTTCTTCTTCTTCCCCTGGGCTTCCAGAGCTGTCTGATTCTGTCTGCGATGCAGCCATTTAGTCACATAGCATGCTGGCTGCACGCCCGCGTGTGCTTCTGTAACTGCAGGTTATCGGCTCGGCTAGCGGGCGCCTGTGTCCCATGGGGACAAAGGCCCAAAGCAGGTAACTTTGGGGGTGACAGATCACAGCTCTGCACAGTCTGTCCTCTGGTCTCCTTGGCTGTTTGTCCCTCCTGAGGGTACAAACGCGGCGTGTAATGACATGTGTGAGGTATGAGACTGAGATCGCAGTACCAGCAGCAGCTCTGTGTTTTGTCTAGCAGGTTTATGTGGTGGAGCATTAAGAGGAGCATAGTTAAAGCTTCCACAGACTTATAAGTAACTTTGTCTGCTACACTGAGATGAAACTCCTAAAAAGAGGGGTTGGGAACTTCTATGATTATAGATTGGGGTTTTGCTGTAGCAAACCCAATGCAAAATGAAAATTTTAACAGAGCTCTCTGCTTGAAAAACATTTTGACAATGTAGCTGACCAGATGTTTGTAAACTCCAGTCAGGGAACTTCTCAAAACCTCCTGCTAGCTTCCTGTTCTGCAGGTGGAATAGGAGATCACTGGTGCACCTGCTCAGATTTTTCTGGCTGATCTTAGTTTTTGCTATGGTAAGTCATGGCAATAGGGACAAGGAAAGATATTTTCATTAGTATTTTTCTGAGAAAACTGTGACTTCATTTAAGATTCAAACCTGGAAAACACTATCTCCAGAAAGTTTTCATTTTTTCAGAATTCTTCAATGGAAAGTTGAAAACAACTATGGAAAGCAGGTGTTTCTATTTGGGGGTGGAGGGAAAGATCAGTAGAAATCCAATTATCAGCTGAAAAGCAGCATGACAGAAATTTTTCAAAGATTTGCAGCTGATTATTTTTTTTCTCTCTGTTTCTTAGCCAGAAATGTGTTTCTTGCTCTTTAGAAAGATATTGTCTGTCATGCCTTGGTTACTTCTGGTTGCCTGAATTTTGAGTCTGGGAGAAGTGGTTGAGTATTAGTCAATTTCACATTTGATACTAGTCAACCTTCTTCAAATGCTTTCACTCTTAACACTTGAAATTATGGAAGAGAAAAACGTGCTTTATCATTTGTAACAATCGTCACAAAGTGGTGAAGCTTTGTGACAGAAAGAACTCAAATAGTGAGGAAATGAAGTGCTGTTTGGGACGAAGGGGATACAGCTGAATGTGGCTTTCACTTTTCATTGTGTGCTTTCTCACCTGTTTGAAGGTTTCCTCTCTACGTGTCACTTCTATGCTGTTAGAAGTTATGTCTTTTGTTAAATAATTTAGAGCTTTCCAGTCTGCCAATCAGGGAAGGATTAAAGCTATAGTTTTTTTCTTTTTTCTTTTCTTTTTTTTTTTNTTTTTTTTTTTTTTTTTTTTTTTTTTTTTTTTTCTTTCTTTCTATTGGGCTGCTGCTATCTGTTTCTTTTACAAAATAGAAAAGGAGAAGGCAAAATGGAAAAAATTAACATCCATTACAGATGTACTATAGCCGTGTTTGGTTGTTCCTGAAAGAAGTAAGAGGCAGAGGTCACACCAGGAATCATACTTTGCACTGTGCTCTTTTGTGAAAGCAAATCTTCTATCAAATCAAATCAAATCTGGGTTTATGTTTTTTTATTTTAAATTCTAACTTGTTTTTCTACTTTTAATTCATAATGTTTTAGGTGAAATCTTATTCACAAGGTTCAGAAGATGGAACATATTTAAAGCTACAAATGATGCATACAAAATGATGAACCGATTTAAAAATAACAGAAATTCAGGCAACTTGTTATTCCATTGATTTGGGCTTGTCTCCACTAAGACTGAAATATAAAAGTCTTTACTTGAGGCAGATCACACTTGATCCACTTTGGGATTTTCTTGACACTTGCCCTCTTGCTTTATGTGTTTTAGCAAGGAAAGCAACAAGCAAATAAGGACCTCCCCGATCTTTATGGAGAATAATCTCAGTGAAGCTGATGCCCCAAACACTGCGAAACATACAATAGTCTAAAAATGCTTAGATATAAATTGCTGAACTCTAGCCATAACATTAACAATTCAGATTTTGCTTCCCCTTTTCTGGGCAAAGTTCTTGAGAAAACAACAGTAAGAAAACATGAGTAGCATCAGCTGACAAAAGTGTTCTAGGCTTGTCTTTGCCTAGTGACTGCAGCAGCTGATAAATATTCCCAGGATTAGACAAAGGATTTTACTAATTTCCTCAGTTGTTTTGTGGATAATCCACTACATTTGGCCACAAGCCTAACTTCATGACATGGGGAGGGTTGTCAAAACCACTTTAAATTGGTTTTGCTCACTTTCATCGCAGCTGTCAGAGGGCTGTGATGGGCAGGATCTTCTAAAAGTGGTCTAAAATCCTGCATCTTGTAAAAAAGTTGTACCTCAGATACTACGCTATTCAGTCTTATTGCTCAGTATCAATGCAAGACCATAAAACAGATTTTTATTGACCTAAATGCAGGATTTCCTGACAGTATCTGACTGTTCTTCTTCTCTTCTCACCCTCTGCCATCAATGTCATCACCTAGTTGGCCATATGTTTGTAAGAAATAAGGACTTGGATAAAAAGCAGGAGCCTCCAGCTTAACCAAAGCATGAATAAGGAAACACGTTACACAACTGACAGACAACAAGTTGAGAAAGTACTTATCTACTGACTGTCAAGGAATGCATGCTCTGAAGGTCCTACTGCATTTATATCTTAACCTGTATGTTAAAATAGCATCATTCACTGTTGCACACTTTCCTCTTCTCCCTTCCTGCCAGTCCGAATAGTAAACCTTCATTTCAGTGAGACAAATAGCTAATTTGTTTGTCCCAGAAAACTATGCCATTTTTTTGCGTGAATCTCACAAGTAAGCTGTATGGAGTTGCTTCCATGAACATGCCTAGACCCTCTGTAGTAAGGATGAGAAAAAATATGGTAGTGAACAGTGCTTTGTATGTGGCCAAATAGATTTTGATACAAAATGCTCAATGGACCAGATTTGTGTGCTTTTCACAGAACATACCTCTTGCTCCTAACACAGTCATTGCTTTTCATGATTGCTTTTTCCCATGTGGATTCAGACTTCTTGCCCTTGGCTGGGTTAAAGCAGTCTGGAGCTATAGGTGCTCTTCAGCAGCTGTTTTATGCCCCTCACCTTGCTGTACAGCCCAGAACGATCAACAGTAGTGTTAAGACTAGGTGTGCTCATTTGTATGCCACAATCTTCACACCATATTATGGGTAATCTGCATCAGCTCCCTATCCTTACACCTTCTGTCCTCTGCAGTGCGACTGCCTGTGTAGAGGCTCACAGCTGAATAAAGGCGAGCACAGTATGGATAATGGGATTGTCTGGGCATGGCCTGTGACATGCGTCACATGATAGCGTCTTGCTCTGTCTCTTTCCTTTGTCTGCAGAACCAGTTTACCTTCCCAACATCCACCAGTTTCAAAGTTCACTCACTGAACTTGGCTCTTCCTGAGGTATGCCTTAGGTCTGTCTGTCAGTGTAGTAACGTTTTATTCTCATATTCAAGTTTTTCTTTATGAACCTGAGGACTGGAAATAAGTGTATTTGTAATATAAATGCAAATTGATGTGTTGATCTGGAAGCTGGAGTCAGAAGATCTGTGTATCATTCACCTTCTTGTTTTGCGTCTTTGAAATCATAATTAAGGTACTTAGGTTGTGCTTATTGTATACACTAAGTCCCACTAGTGCTATATATATATATATACACACACACATTGTATTTGTATTCTGGGACTTCCTACACAAGTGTAATACTCAGTACTCTTTTTTGCAGTTTTATTTCCTTTTCTTATAGTTAGCACTTGTATACTTGAAATCTTCACTGTTCTTAAAAGAGAAACCTGTTGTGAATGGTATCTGATGCAGCAGTAACACAAAGTTTTCATTAAGTTTTATATCATCCTAAGTAAAACAGAGCTACAGAACTTAACATAGAGATGTTGTTTTGTAAAGGTGGAAAAATACATCTGAAAACAGCCTTATTTCTGCTGTGCAAAGATCCAGCTTCATGAGCAGCAAAGTCCTCTGTCTTTCACTCCCTATGACACCCTGTAGGGTGATCACCTTCTTGAGGTGACCGCTCAGACCTGTCTGAGTGAAGGAACCTGATTCTTCCACTGCAATGCCCTGACTTTATGCTCCTTCTGGAAAATGGGCACTGTGCCTTGTGTCTGGAGTCTTTTCTGCCCAAAGGTCTGTCAAGACAATCTATCAAGGGTCTACCATGGTCTTCCTAAAGAAAGCACTAAAGTTCTGTCTGCCTCTGGGTGACAAAACAGTTCCCCGAATCCCGTTTCTCATGTCTGACTGGGAGGTGTCCAACCTTGTGAGCCAGGTCTGCCGTGTAACTGAATAAACATCTTAGCCCATAGGAAGATGACTACTTGCTTTAGATGCTTCAAGATTTTACTTGGATGTAAGCGGTCTGACTGATTCTTAGTGACTTGCTTCCCAAAGTCCAGCCTGATAAACTAGATCACTTTCTGTAGAGCTTCGCAATAAATAAATCTCAGCAGTGCATATTGAACAGCTTATTACTTTGTGTTGCATTGCTACAAAAAGTGCCTTGACACATATTTTCTCTACTGCTAATCTAAAATCAGGATTTAACACTCTGCTTTGCTGCAGTGTTCCCACTCTGAAGTGAAAGGTGAAAGATGTCACTAATGAAGAAAATTAAGTTTAATCTCACTAAGGAGACTTACTGCCCTGCATCACGGAAACATTATTTATGACATATTTTGGAGGCAAGTATCCTAAGAAACCCAAACCTTATACAAAAAAAGCTCTCATAGGCTGTTAATATACAAGAGGGTAAAACTTGTGCATGAGGAAACACAAATTGCCTGGAAATGGATGTTTTTTATGTGAGAACAAGTGAACAGTAAGATACTCTTGACCAGATCCTTCAAAGTTACTTCAAATAAAAATGTTACCTTTTTTGTGCCTCCCCTGTCTCAACAGTGTTTGTTGCATATATTAGACTTGCTTCAAGGTGATTTGAATGTACATGCTCAGTGTTTGAAAACCTCTTTGTTTTTCATTCATGAAAGATCATTTATTCATATTTGATTTTATCCCCCTTCTATTTGTCCTTATTTGGACTTCACATGCCTGGAAGATACAAATGTATAGAAAATAATCCATATTGCTTTGTATTGGATTCATGTATATTACAAAGGAAAATCCCCATAGCATTAGGATTTTGTGTGTATAAATTCCTCTTAGAAGTGTACCCTTAGTGAGAGCAGCATATTAAGAAGTTGAGACGGAAGATGAATTTTAACATTAGAGTGATGCTGATTCCTCCAAGAGAGTTTGGGTCCTAATGATCCTGATTAAAGAAAAAAGAGGCTAATGAAGAAGGCGCGGATAAGTATTCCATGTTTCTTTTTGATATGTTATAGGCATGGCAAGACCTATTGGTACAATCTGTCAGTCATAAACAACCGTCACAGAAAATATTAAAAAACAAAGATGGAATTTATTGCCCCCAAAATAATTAATTTACTGATTCTTTCCATTATTCCTCCTTTTTTTTTTTATTTGTGCAACATGGAGTAGAGGAAGGGAAAATGGCTGTTGATTTATAAATCCACATTTTCTTTTTTTCTTCAAAAATTAAAACATGTTTTTAATTAGATAGCAGGAAGCAGTTCTGCGAGTTTACGCTGACTCTAGTTGGTATGTCCTTAAACTTACATAGGGCCTTCTCAATCCTTTGTGCAGGCAGCATGACCATGACTTTTACTACTGTTTTTTTAAAATACTGCTATTGTCCTGATTCAGTGATCATTGAGTTCTGCTTAGCGATGGTCTGCTTATAGAGAACCTTCTGTGTTTTCTCTCTCAAAAACCAAAGACACAATACAGTTGACTTGCTCTAATTTTACAGTTAGAATTTCAAAAGTTTCAGCTACATTTGGATTTTTTTTTTCTCTCCATCTTTGGGAATCATGTAGGAGAAGATGGCATTAAAAAGAAAAGTGTTGAACAAATTAACCCCTTGCCCTGTATATAATATAAATCGAATTGTGTGGTGTTCCCTTCAGTGCAATCCTGTCACTAGGAATAATCTGCCCGTCCATGAGCGGATAGGAGCTGAAGAAGCTAATGTCTGGAAGTAGCTGAGATGAGAATAGGAAGGTAGTTTTATTACCTGCAACAATTCTGGCTGTTGGGGATTACTGAAGATGGATGTGCCACCTCTGATGCACTGCAAACCTAGCCTGTTGAAGTCCTTCGCAGGACATAATGCTGGTGAAACTGAAGATCTTCCAAACCAAAATGGAGTCTTTTGGTATTCTGGGTCACTGTGGTTTTATTTTTATTCCAAGATTATAGTTTGAAAGGACCGTGTGACTATGGATTTTTATTATAATGGTATAGTATATATGATAACGCTCTAGCATCCAAAAGGATCCCAAATAATTTGAAAATAACAGGATAATAATTACCCTCTTTACACATGGTACTTCTATAATCATTACAGAATAAACTGATCTCATTTAAATTACCTATTTGATTATGTTATGTATGCTTTGTGAGATAGTGTTACCCAGTCCACTTATGTGTCTGTTTTGATTGACATCACTTGCACACTAACTACTTTCTTTTTGTATTCATCTAAAATAGACTAAATTTATCATGCACTGAATGGAAACTTAAGAATAAGTGTTTAGATAATTGGGCATCAGGGATTCTTAGAAGTCTTTATTATGTGAGAGTGCCCAAATAACATCTGTTCCTACATTCCTGTTATTCAGGGTTTCTTTGTAGTTATTGGGTCTTCAGGGACCTCAGAAGCAAGAAACAAAGATATGCTGAATAAAATCCACTTTATGTAAAGCCTTTTACACCCATCTAGTTAGTGAATGTGGCCTGGTTTAGGGTAAGGCTGAATATTAGTGAAGAAAGATGTGACTGTTTTTTGATACTCAACAACAACCAGGTGTAAGAAATACAGAAAGTAGTTGTTCAGGAGAGTAACAATGCCTAGACACTTCTTGACACCAGAAGGCAGCCAACTTTTTCAAGGCTTGTTTCAACATCCGTAATTTTCCCCCAAATACCAACAATTTCCAGCATATTCTCTAGAGAAGGTGTTATCACAGATTCAAAGGAAATGTAATTAAAGTTAAAAAACATAAAAATGAATTGTTTGAGAACAAAGGAGGAAACAGGTAAGGCATGATGGGCAGTGCTCCTCAGAGATTAGAAGCATCTAGTCAATTGTAAGACATCAGTTTACCTGATTCATTCCTGCTGTCTGTCCCAAACCTAATTAATTTATATCCCGGTTCCTTCTATAGACTGGCTTCAATGGCAAATTGTGGTAGGATAAATACGTGATTTGGCTTTTCAGTTGACTGAAGATAAATTTGCATCATCTCTCAACATCATGCATGCAATTTTACCTTCTAATTCTGTTTTAAAGCTCCAATTTCGAACAGAATTTGCTAATGGTTTTGATTTGGTATTGGTTTAGCATTCATAGCTGATAGAGCTCACCTTAATCTTGTCAAATCTCGAAAGGCAGCAATTGCTCTATGTACTGCACAACAGGTATTTTTAAGCGTGCTGTCTTCAGAAGGTCCATCAGCTTTTGTCTCTGTCCTTCATTCTGTTAAAGAGATTTGATCAAAACAACTTGGCTTTTAGTGCTTAGGATGATACCTGGAATTCAAATGGAGATCTTTTTCTGTGACAATGCTAAACTGATGAGAAGGTGGGCACAAAAGTTGTTTTTCTCTGAGGAAAATCAGCTGTCTGGCATTGTCCTACTACTAGCATTTCTCACTGCATAACTTTAAAATGAAGAGGAGGGGTGTCTTTGACATAATTTAGGAACACGTACAGTGGTGGTATATGCACAGGAAACAGACAGTCAGGCAATCAGTGGTTAAATAAATGAGTTTTCCATACGCCTCCATTTAACTTTAGTGATTTTCAGCATGCTCCACTTCTATTAACTAATGATTATATGGAAGCTTTTATCTTTCACTAGTATTATCTCGGATGATTATAAAATGAAGCTGTACTTAAAAACAGAAAAAAAAGAGAATCGTTTAATTATTATTCATTCTTAAACAGCAGTGAATAAATATATAAGAAATTAAAGTTCAGAGGCTTTGGAATTCTGTTTTGTTTTCCTAATTTTTTTTTATAACACACCTCATTTTAATTAATGAAAGATTAAAATGTAATTATCATTTCGAAGTTAAGGTATTGTATCAGGCCTCTTCATGTCTAAACTATAGTTTTGTGTAGTTAGAGTACCCAAGCAGGGTTCTTTACATTTTCAGATATATATTTTTATCTGTGTTCTGCTATCCTGAGTGACCCTGGGGAGTTTCACTGCATTCCTATGCCTTAGTTTTCCTGCCTGTAAAATGGAGATGACAACATTGATCTCTTTAATTGTTTTACACCGAATATCCGCTAATTCGTTAAGGTGAGCAGGGGCTGGCAACACTTGCTCACAGTTGTGAAAGTAAAGAGCTGTGATTTAAGAGTCTCCTTGAAGACTTCTTTATTCTACAGAGGCTAATGTGAGTCTGCGAGAGCAGCTGTACTCAGGATTATGTAGATGCCTAAAATAGATGTCTACATGGAAGTAAAGCACCAGCCTGGAAGCTAGGTG
>RSEF01000002.1:98042715-98053811 GCA_003993805.1 Himantopus leucocephalus
TAGGCAATCCTGCTTTAGTAGGGGAGTTGGACTAGATGATCTCCAGAGGTCCCTTCCGACTCTGAAAATTCCGTGATTCTGTGATTCCGTGAATTCCACTTGGTTATTTTAACTTAATTTTGTCTCATAATGTCTAGTGACTCATGCTCATTTAAGGGTGGTATTCTACTCTGCCAGTATCGCTGTCAGAGTACATCTTGGCCACCTCTGCTGAGTCACACTTCTTACTTCCATACAGCAAATAGGTTGACAAAAATAGATGTGTAGAACACGTTTTTTCCTGCTTTTTTTTGTTTCTCTTAGATGCATGGAGTCAGTGAAGTGCAAAATCAATATAATTATAGCTATATTTTGACTAAAGGACTGCATTTTTGTGTTAGAAATAGTCACACCACTCTGTTGAAGTTGAGCATGTCAGCACAGGCTAGAAAAGAATAGATTTCTTGGTAGCTGCTTCAAACACAGGAGGTATGGCCCGATGGGACTCTCTGCTCTGAAAGAGGAGCTACGTGCAGTAGTACTCCTTAGAAGATAATGACCTGAATTCTGAAGTTCAGAAGGGAAAAGAAAATAAGGCAGAGAACATGTAGATGAACCATTTTTTTAATCTAGGTAACGTGTTTGTTTCTAATAATTACTCATGTTTTCAGTACGTTTAGTTACTTTCCTAACAGCTTGAGGTTTATGTGACTTGCTGCCTCATATTCCAGAACAGCTAAAAAAAGTAGATAAATAAATTAGAAGGTGCTTTGACTGTAGCCTGTTGAAACATATGGAACGAGGTAAGTGGTTGAAGTCTCAACTCTTTTTAGAAACAAACAGATTTGGAGGTTATCACTGTTAAAGTGCCACACAACGTGCTTACACTGTGTTAGAGGGACAAAAGTCTTGGACCCACAATTAAGCAAGAACCCAGGTGGTTGAGATTCAAGTATAGTTAATGAATATCAGACCAGAGGACTCTGTCAGAGCCCCAGTGCTTTGCTGTCATCACGCTTGGCATGGAAACTACTGGAACACAACAAATACAATACCCCACTGTGGTATTTCAGAAACCTTCAAGTTAGCACTGTTTTGCTGTACAGGTAAGCAATGCTCATGTTTCAAATGTTAAACTGCATTAATTTATGTTGCATAAAAATATTTTGTCTGTGTCCTTTATCCGCTACTAGAGTTTGGTTTTCAAAACCTCTGAAAAAATTTGTATTAACTCAAATTCAAATGAAATTGAATTCTTTTCAATGGAAAACATGTTCAGGAAATGACATAGAGCTGAAAAATCTGTGGTGTGAAAATGCTTTCGAGAGTATTAATCACTATGAAGCCACAATAAGGATCCGTTACCTTTGCCATACCGTTTCACAAAACCATTACAGTATTACTTATAAAGGCCTTTAAAGTTATTTTTGAAAGAGTCTTGGGTGAATGGAAAGCAGTAACAAAACAAAAACAACACAGCACCAAAAGTAAATGAAATTATGTGCAACTCGAGGGAGTGGGTGATTTTCCATAACATGGTCTCAAAAGATGACTACAGAATTGCTTCCTTTGGCTTTTTTAACTCTTACTGTGATGCCAGCACACAGGATGTGGAATTGGAGTTCTTTGGTATGTTGTTTGGTTAGATTTTCAAAATGTTTATTGTAGAGCTAGCCTGAACTGTAAGTATTGGTGAAATAATATTGTGTTAAGTTAGCTTTGATATTTTTCTGTATTAATCTTTGTTAATAAATTGTTCTTTTCTGTAGTGGCTGTGAACAGTTAAATCACTGAAATTGATAAGGTTTTGAATCTACTGCCCTGTAAGGAAGTAGGATTTCTTTTAATTACCTGCAGGATAGGTCCCAGGTGCTTGCTCTGCATTTGCTTTGCATGCAGATCCGGCTTTGACATCATTGGGATTCCAGAGAGCAGGAGTGCGGAGGAGATCCTCACAGCAGATAAGAAAGTGCAATGCAGTCTGAGAATTTTTCCTTCAAAAAGGGTAGTCTGTTTCCAGGGGGGGAAAAAGAAGTGCCTATTAAACTTTCCTGCATTGAGTGAGAGAGAGAATGTAAGAGGAGAGAAGAAATTATGCTTTCTATTTTCTTACTTATTTAAACAACGTAATGAGTTAATGCCGCCTGGATTCTGATTTGAGACTGTTGTGTGCACATCTGCTTGAACAGTGTTTTATCCAGTACTTACAGTTCATGGCAGTAGCCATACTGCAATAATATATACCTTTTTAGCTGTGTATCTTTGTACTAGTGGATGTATTGGTAGTGAGCATTAACTAGATCTGCAGAGTTAACTTTGACACTGGAGAAATTATTATATCGCTTCCTATACAGCGAGTATTAACTACGGACTTGGAAGCTGTGGAATGCTACGGAAATTTCAGACTTTGAAATAAATATTTTTTTTTAATGTTCTGTAAAATATTCTAGTGAATAACTGTCTTTGAAGAAAAATCATTGAATTGTAATCAAAACAATTTGCATCAGACACCTGAGATTTAATAGTCAAGCTTATCTAGTTTAAGAACAAAAATGAACTGTGTAGCTAATATAATAACCTGATTTTTAAATTAAATATTCAAAATAAGCTACCCCAGAGCTGTTAGATATCTAATAAATTATCAGTATATTTGTCAGGAATAAATCTGTAATTCAAATAATTCAATAACTGAAGAATAATGTGTTCTGTTTGCAGGTAATTTATGAAAAGAAAAAAGAGATGAAATAAATAAAATATTATTTTTGAATTACCTGCTCACCTTTATTAAACATTTATTATAATATGAATTAAAGAATTCAATTGGGTTTCTTGAACTGTCTTGGGAAGGTTGTCTTTGTTATGACATATTAGTATTAAATGGTAGGCTTGATACTTTTAAATTATTCTGTAAATGCCAGCCCATAAAAGACATTTATCATATTTTAAAATGACTTGATAGGTATTTGCCAGGAAAGCATGAAATAAAACAGAAAAAGTAAAAAGCCTGTAATTGGCAGAACGTTAGTGAATTAACACTTTTTATGGAATAGAGTGCAACATTCGGATTAAGGTTTGAAGTACGTAGTGCTAACATGAACTGCCTTTTATTATTCCATCAGGTTTCTGCAATTCTCATTGAAAACTGAACTGAGATTCTGTACTAGCTCTTCTACTACAGTTTCATTGCTTCTTTACATACCTGAAAATGCAAAACTAACAACAGGCTAGCAAAACCACACAAAACTGAATGTATTATTTTGCAGTAATTTTTTCCATCAGTATTTTTTCCCTAGGTTTCCATCTGCACGAATATAGAATTCTAAAATCAGATTCAAATGTCCCGCACAAAATCTTCAAGAAGAATATAATCCGTTCAAATTAATTTTGTCACTGCAGCCAAACTCTCCAAATCCAGGGTCTATGTTAGCATATGTTTAGACAAGTTCTGTTAAAAGATTTGTGAATTAAGATAATTGTCTTAGCTTCATGTTGATGAATTTCCTGTACATCCAGATTTTTTAATTGTCTGTGTTTTTATGTTTTCCTATGATCATACTTCCTATCTTCTACACCTTAGTATCTTATAATATTTCTTTTTGTTGTTGTAACTCATCACAGCAGATGGTCTTAGTGTTCACTTGCTTGTATTTGTCTGCTACATTTAGTCCTTTCTAGTTCATGAGCAGATCCAGAAATCCTGGAAGAAGCACTCCGTTTTACAAGCTGCACCTTATATCCTTTCTAAAAGAAGTATTTCTTCTCAGTGTTCTCTCATATTTCTTGTGAGAGTCTCAGCTGGTTAAAAATTCTGTGAATATGGGGCATTTGGTTTACACTGAGCAAATTGTGAAATCACATTTAGGAGTCAAGATACAGTATATCCTAACTAGTAATTTGCAATGAACTTGACCAGTACAGTGAGAAAACTGTTACAAGTATTACTACAGTTTTAGTGGGAATGAAAATACATGATTGATCATTTTATAAGTGACTTAGGAGACTGGAAGAGAAAGGTCCCTTTAAAGAAAAAAATTATCTGGGGAAGGAATACAAACATTCACATTTAAAAATCCTGAGGCAGAATTATGTATTGGCATTTCTTAACAGTAACATGTTGCTGTTTTAAGACTCATTAGAACAAAATCTTCTTGATGTTAAATTTCTCCTACAGAAGTGCCAGAAGTACTTTATTCTTAGACACCCTATGACTATTTAATCACAATTTTTATGAGAAAAGACTATTGTATATCATGATTCTAGCAATTAGGAAGTTTAAATGTATCGTTATATTAAACAGGCGCTTTGCACGCTTTCCAACCTGTAGTCATCTTGAGAGAAATGTCATAATTAATTGCTCTGTTGACTGTTTTGAGGGGAAAAAAAAGGAGAATCTGAGTGTTGATGAAACTGTAAATAGTCAAAATTTTCTCAGGAAGAAGAGAAGACTAAGGCATTTCTTGTGTAAACTGCTAAATATATCTCAATAGGCTAGTCTAACGAAGACCTTGAATAGCTAAGCATCTTGACAAAATGATAAATAGTCCCTTTTATCAAGGGGAAAATGTTGTAAATAAGTTTTTCTAATGCTTTTATTTTATGAGATTAGATTAATTTTTCATTGCTTTATTTTACCACATTACCTTTAACTAGGACACTGAGTATTCCTTGCAGTTTATACAGTCTGCATTGCTTTTGGAAGCAAATGCCTTCCCATAGTAAAATGTCATCCCTTTGTACATTTTTTCCCCACCTTATTCCATCGATATCCAGACTAACTCAGCTAAAGCCAATGGACTTGCTCAGCATTTACACTGGTGTAAATGGGAATGGAGTTGGGCTCTCGGTGCTCTCATTGTTCCCCCTTCCCTCTTAAATACCAGCCATGCATTTGTCAGTTATTAGTTCATTAAGTGTTTCAATAAAAAAAAAAAAAGGAAAGAACGTCCTTCTAATTTACGACTTTCACATGATACATTTGCCACTGCAGGCCACCAAGACAGTGAACTGAAGAATTTCACTGTGCCTGTGTGAACTAAGTAATTATTATCTTCAGGCTTGACTTGCTGTCTCATAATTTTGGTTGTGCCTGGTGTCATTTTCTCATAAGACTATCTACATATAAACAGAGGGATGTGTGATGGAGGACCATGAGATTTGAATATGAATTATCTCTTTGTTGTGTATTGTATCTTATGCATAAATTCATGGCTTTACCGTTTGCAAGTTATCAGAAGATAAAAACATTTCATGGCTGAAAATTGTTCTCGTTATTCCATTCCTTAAATTATTTTCCTCCATTGTGGCTTTTAATTCATTATGTTTTGTTTTTAATTTATTTCTAAATAGCCTTTTTATTGAATACATTATGTCAGGATTTAATAGAGGATGCCCTTTGCCTGGTGTTAAGCTCCTGGGCACACGGGTTATGTTGTCCGACTATACTATAAGCTAGGAGTGCTTTTTCCAATGCACACATAGCGTTTTGTCTCTGGGACTCTATGGGTGCTTTTGGGAGCTTTTGAAACCATACCTCTGCGAGACTCCTTGTTTGGATTTCCAGGATCGTGAGTTACCTGAAAATCAAAGCTGTTAGAAGTAGGGTCAGTTTCTGGCATTTGTTGTCCCAAACAAGACAGCGATCATGTGCTCACTGCACAGGTTTTGTCTATTTACTGCAACATGGCTAAGTAACCAAACTCATAGAACTGCCATATACAATAAATATTAGGTCTGACCTCTTGGCTAAGATCAAATGTGAAATCACTTTAATATCTGATACATTTCTTCCCATGGGACTTTGTCCTACCCTTGCAAGAAAATGGACTCAGCAATCTGACAGGTCGTTCCGTTTGCCAGCTACTACTAGGCAGAGGGGTACTAGGAGCAGCTATAGAGGGAAGGCTGTGGCAGCTGGACGTGGACACTCAGTGCTCTCTACTTTACTGGGAAATCTTCTCCTCCTGGCTTAATAAAGGGCACATGTACTTTTATGGAAAGAAAAGCGCTTTTTGTGTCTCTCAAGCGGAGCAGCATGTCAACAGAATTAGCAGTAGGTTCACTGCTGAAGAATTTACGTCTTCAAGATGGAAACTAGTCATTTTTAGCCCTTTGGATGGTTAAAAAAAGAGAGATGGGACAAGCATACCGAGCATACTGACACCCCTTTATGTGTGTCTATATTGCTCCCATTCTGAAGCTTTTCTGCAGCTGGTCAGAGAGAGTCATACGTAAGCCACCGTGGTTCTTGTGCACCTTACAGGATTCAGAAGCAGACTGAGCAGGAAGGCACAGAAAGCTATGAAAAAGGATAACCTGAAGAGGAAAACAGGGGTTCAGGTACATCCCTTTGTTTAACAACGTGCCTCATTCAGGGCTGTGTACTGGTTCTTCTCTGTTAGTACTCAAAGGATGTAATTTCACCATCTAATAATTTGGCTGTGGTTCATGCCAACATCCTTTCTTCATCACCACAGTGCTGTATGCTTGTTCTTTCCCAGCTCCAATTTTGTCACAGATCAATCAGTCCCTTCCAAGATAGAGTTAAGATACGGTTCAAGCCAGAAACTTTTTGCTATAGGTCATTTGACTCCATCTGCCATATATAGGCCTTCAACATTGTCAGAGCATGCCTCGTAAGCAAATACTCCCTCATAATCTTGCTCTGAGCCCACAACATGGATCTTCCACATTCATTCTGTAACACCACCATTCTGACCAGAGGAGACACAGAGCTCATAATAGCTGAGGAGTCTTGAGCCAGGAAAACATGTACATTGATGAAATAATCATGTCTTGGGGTCAGAGGAATGCCACATGGGACAAAGTGCTGTGCAGTGTCAATGTAGCTGGCTGTAAGCATTGCAAATATAAGCTGCTCTGCATTACTTGGCACTCCATGCGGCAAGAGCTTGTAGCAGGGAAGGTGAGGCTGGATATTTTCCCTCCTGAGAATAAGTGCTGACTGGACTATTTTTAAGCATGTCTGCTGGGGCAAGAAAATAAGGTTCTTCCCACTAAGGATTGTTAGCTGTAGGGTCACCCAGTTACAGCGGGTACCTCCGCATCAGTACAGCGGGTACCACCACCAATCGTTTAATAGGCTGTTGCCAAGGATATAATGTGGGAAATGAGGGGCAGAAAAAGGCTACAATATGGGATTCCCACTTTCTTGATGAGTGGTCTTCCATGTAACAGCTTAGACAGTACCCACATACTCAAATGAATGAAGGTTTTTTGTTACTCGTTGCTGCTCATGTGCATTCAGCTCTGCTGAAAATACTCCTAAATTTAGGCCTTTGGTTCGTGGTGAAGCTTAGGTAGGTGTCTGCTGGGTTTGCAGGTGTTCTTTCGCTGATACTTGGGAGCATAAGCTTAGCTATGTCACGGAACCCGTTAATTTAGGACCAAAGCAGAAGTGCTCAGTGAATTTAAGACATTTCTTTCTGCAGCAACTGTTGTGTCAGTTTGGAAATTGTGTGTGGAGATGAAGGGGTGGAGCAGAAAGTTGTATTTTGGCACGTGAATAGTAACAAATCCCAAATGTAAATGCAAATGTAGCCTCTGTGGATCATGCCTTAAATCTCTGCACATCTTTGAGACCAGTATGAGGGGAGGTACAAATGCAGCCATGTAGTTTTCCCATTTCTTTTGGAACGTAAACCCATGGGAAAAAACCAGTAAATCTTTCTTTTTTTTAGAAGAATTTGCAAGAAGTATGGGTATCAGAGGAATGAAGGAAAGACCTTTTCTTATCTCCTTACCAGTACCTAGCCTCAAGCAGAAGTCCATAGTGAGTGATGGGAACTTCCTTGCCATTGCACCTCCTGTCCCGTGTGTCGTGCCACAGGCTGCAAGTGGTCCTGGGAATTAAAGACCCATTTTCCCAGCCCCTGAGGAGGTGCATTGCTGTACCACTCAGCAATGTGCCTGAGGCAGCGTCCCAGCTACCTGTTGGAGCTGTAGCTTTCTTCCCCAGGACACTCATTACTGATGGCTTCCCCTGGGGTGACATGAACCTGCAGAGCCCGGGGTGGGTCAGTGACTAACAGACCTAGCTCAATGCTTAGCAATTAACATCTTTAACCCAATGCCAAACGAGAAAATAAATGGACAATGTCTGCCCAATTGATATTTTGTTTAGATGGGGCCGTGGTGTGAAATTATGCTCGTGGACAGCCAATCATTACATAATATCTTATGTCGTGGTTTTGTAAATTATTCCAAATGAAAATTCCAGCAGCCAATTAGCTTGCTGGATGACTGTGTGTTATTTACTGTTAAAATAACAACAATATAAGTTAATGCAGTCAGAAACCTCTTTATTCCAAAAAGGACAACATACTTTTTATAAACTTCAGCCCTTGTTGATATGCTTTTCCTTGGCATCTGTGTAGTAGCTGGAGACCATGATCCTGTGACTTTTTCCACTGGCACTCTTTCATAAACAGGCCTTATACCAGCTAATGTTTTTCTTTAATAATTTGTGGTCAGGCACAGTGCCTGTCACATGTCTGATCCAACTACGCATGGAAGCAATTAAATGCGATCGTCTCCATTTTCAGAATAAGTGTGCAACTATACCTGAGACTCCAACAGTTACAGTGCTGCGTTCAGGGTTGTTTTGTTGTTAGTCATCGAATGAGCAGTCTGATACGTATTTCCTTCTTGAGCGGAAAAAGCCTCAGACCTGGCGATACTGAGGGTGGCATGTACATTAGGAACGGAGAATGGTAGCTCCCGGATCATCTTTTTCTAGTTCCCCTTTCAGACTTATCAACTCTCTATTTCATTTGACAAGCCCACCTTCCAAGCAAAGCTGAGCTCCATTCCTTAACACAGCCTGTTCACTCTATAGCCTGCACTTTTTGCTTTTCTGTCCTTCTAGCTAGTATAAGGCAGAGGTTTGCACACAGCTGTAGTATAACAGATGCAGAGGGAAGAGGTCTACCATATTACCGCAAGGCCTTCAGCTCAAAGAGGCTGGATTTCCCCATCTTCTCCATGGGATTGCCCAGGGTGCCGGAGAAACTCTTTATCAAGTTCCTAGGGAACAAACCTCACAAACCAGTGGAAAAAACAGAGGGCAGTAGCAGCTCCCATTATAAAGTATAACAGGTGAGAAAACTTGCATATAATTTGCTGGGTCTTTTTAAATTATTGGCTGAAACTGGTTTCACATTTAGAACACTGACATTTTTTTAGAAGACAACGTGTTTTTTTCCATAAAACCAAAAAAAGAAAGAAGAATAAAGGTATTTTTCTAAACCAGTGTTGGAAAAAAAGAAACACTGGTAAAAAGTATTCCATGACATGTCAATTTCCATATCGTATTCAGTCCTTGAAAAGGTACTCTCTTTTTCTAAAATACTCTGTGAGAACTTTCCTGGCAAAATAATGTCAATAAGATCACAAAAACACATTGGTATTTGCAGATTAAAAACTAGTGGTGAAAACTTGGCCTCCCTCAAGGCCCACAGAGTTTACCACTGATTTAAATACAACTTCTTCGCCCAAAATAAGTTTTTTTTTTTCTTCCAAAACCAGAGGTTGACTTCTGAAATTAACTGGAAACGGCAGAAATATTACTGAAAAGCTGTTTTCTTTCTTATGTAATGGGTACTACTTCTGAAGCAATTTGTCTTTGGAAGAAGAAATATTTTACTGAATTCTGTGTATTCAAAGGCATGCACACTCATGGCAGGTACTGATTTGACTGCTTGAGTCAGCCAAAGGTTCTGTCAAATTAGTTTTTTACTTTTATCTTGCACCATCCAATCCTATTAGATTTAGTGTAGTCTTGAAAAAAAATGCATCACCACCTGATTTCTTGTGACTGAAGTCAGAAATGTCTTAGCATGCAAAGACATAGGCAAATGACAACATTGTAGTGTTTTCTACATGGAAGAAAACCTAGGAAAATATGTGTGTTTTGTTCAAAAGTTATGTTCTGTATTTTGTCCTTTGTGTTTACAGTAAAATTCAGTAAAAAATATTCACAAAAATACGTTAATGCTGCCTATTCATTTTGCACTGAGTTTACAAGAGGCATTTTCTTGACCAAACTCCAACCGCTAAACAACTAGTTTATTGACTCTAAAAAGGCTTTGTTCAGTTTAATCCATGCTGTATGTCCTGGATGAGCCTGTTTTTTACAAGCTGAAAAAATAAACAGAGAAAACAAGGAAATAATAATAATTACAAAAAAGCCATAAGCTAGAGCCAATGATAATACAGTAATAATAATACAGTATGTGAACAAAGGATTCTTACATTACAGCTCGCATTGTGGTCTTTTATTTTATTAAACACAATTTGAAGAGAGAATAACTCATCATAACATTTTCTGTTTATATTTTCCAATGTTAGGGAAAGTGCAAGACTCAAGCTTGTCCTGCTTGTATCCAATAGTAGTGATCATGCTTAATGCAAAGATGAGGCTTTGGAAGACAGTGGCCTAAGCTGGTGTTATAGCTTACTATCAAGTTACAGCAAACTAAAAAATGGCACAAAATGGCACAAAACGGGGAAAGACTTATATTGACATTTTCAGAGTTTGTTTTTCCAGAGGAATCTGGATCAGGCCCTGGGTGAAAATGTTATGAACCCATTATTCATAACCTTCAAATTGGCTGCCAAAATATGACCAAGCAATAAAATGCAGATGCTTTCTCATGAGCAGCAGTTTTTTGGAAAATGTATAATAATAAAAAAAATCAGAATGCACAATTATGTTATTAAGTCATTTTTATGTTTCTTCTGAAATTATTACCAGCATGCAGGCTATGTCAGGATGTGGCTCCCATTCACAGCACCCACTGTTTGATAACATCACAACTATTTTCAACTCTCTGAGCTAATTGGAAACATCAAATCTGCTTTGCTAGAATTTAGTCATGCTTCATTTGAAAGTTAAAAGCAGCTCCTGGGAGGAGGGAGTTTCTTTATTCAAAACCCCTTTTATAAGCAGTGTGGTTAGAGCTGGAATATTTAAATGCTTGTTTCTAAGCCTTGCTTTAGGCCTTGCCATCTTTTTATTTTAAGGGGGAGAAATGTCATGCAGCACTTTAGTAAGAAGTAGACTTTTTTTGTTACCCAAACAGCATGATGACATCAGGCAA
>RSEF01000002.1:98065127-98098449 GCA_003993805.1 Himantopus leucocephalus
TACCATCATTGTTTTACATGTATCCAAAGCTTTCCCTCTAACCAGGACGTGATCATTTCGGACCCTGTAAAGAGCCCTAAATCAAGTAGTCTTTATCATTTAGTCTCTTCTCAGAAATAATTCTTTCTGTAGGTCCAGAAATTTTCATTCTTTATATGAAATCACTAGATAAGTTTAAAAATATGCTGATTTTTCAAGAGGATGCACTCCAGTAAGAAGAGGTTTATTTGCATAATTAATTGCACTGACATTGTTAGGATTGCAATGAAGAGCATTCTCTTGGAATGCCCAAGAGAACTTACACAAAATGAGATATGGAATTGCAGCTCCAGACTATACTCCACCACTTTATATTACTATTCTTTTTTATTTTGAAGGTAGTTCACAAAATCCAGATGTTGAATGTAAATTATGTTTTTGCAGTAGTAACATGTGGTTACTTGCTGGGTTCACATTTACAGGCATCTTCGTGTCAGTTTTCTCCATGTCTTTCACACAGGTAGGCTGCAGATGTGCCTCTAAACTTCTGTCTTTCTATGCAATATATCATATTTTAATTACTTGCCATTCTTCTTTCATTTGATTCACATGTGAAAGAAATTCTTGGCTAATCCCAGGTGAGATCTATAAATAAACTTTTCTGTAGAAAAGATTTTTTTCTTTCCAGTAGCTTTATTTTATTCTTAGTGTTGTGTTCAAGCTTTTTGTCTAAGCAAGCAACCTATATGTCTGCTAAGGAGCTGCTTTTATAGGTCAAAGAAAAATCTTTCACCTCTTCTTCACTTGTAGGAAACCTGAGGGTCTTTCTGTTCACTTCAGTGAATCGTAAAATTTTATGATCTTACACATAGAAGTGCTTGCAAAACTTATTCTGCCATAGAAAAGGACTCATGAGTCTTTCTTAAAAATGTTTTAACTATGGACATGCTTAAAATGATATTTCATGGTTTTGTTAGTTATGGGTTTTCTTTTCCAGTTTTCTTCCTAAAGTTTCTATGTTTGTTGTACTTAAAAGTATAGGAAGAAGAAAGCTGCAGGAGAGCCATCAACTAAAGGCAGCATGGCCAATAGGTTAAGGTATTTTCCTGGATGAAATAAAGCATCATGGTCGTTTCATTTATCTGTGTCAGAGAAACAGTCACAGAAACTTTTGTGATAGTTTTTGTCTTACTGGGTTCTCATAGCAGAGGGTAAAACCTGGTGCTTGTCCCAAAAACTTTACCAAATCTCTAAGTGCGTTGATGCTGCATGACTTGTTTATCATTTTGTGATTCAGTTTCCACAGTGAGAAATGTGGATAATATTTTGCACAGGCATTCTGAGTTCTGCAGATGTAAAGCAATGAGTAACAACTAAGTATTCATGTTCAAGTTATGTGACCAATTCTCTGTAGATGGCTTTATTTTTCTGTTGTTGTTGGATACACTGGACCCATCTGTATACACAAGATACATTTAAATATGTTTAGTAAGATCCTTGCTGTCCGAAGGAATTTCCAAAGATACTGAATCAGCAGTCCAGGAATTGAACGAGCAAGTACATATTTTATCAGAGTCCTGGCAAGTCTGTTCTGCACACTTCTGCCTTCCTGCTTGGGCCAAATAGAACTGTGTGGATGCAGAAACCGAAGAACAGCTTGGCTTTAATCAAACAAGCTAAATACTAGTTATAAAGTGCACTTTACTTCCATTACTGTTTTAAGGCTATGCGTAGATTCTGGTTTATGCACTAAGTATGTGTTGTGCAATAATTAGCTATGTTGTTAATAGTTTTATAATGAAATATATATGGCACCAGGAAAGCACTTAAGAGTTTTACACATGAAATCATAGTGTCTGTTTCCATAAAGTTTTAATGACACTTCTGCCCTGTCCTGCAGAGTACACGACACATTTTTGAGGTTGTCCTCTGTACAGGAAGGGCATAAGGAACAATGAGGTAGGATTCAACCATTATGTACATGACATAGAAGGCTAAGAACAATCATAACCTTGTGTTATGAGAAAAAAAAAATCTCTCCAGAGTAATTTCTGAGCAGTACAAATCTTTTTTTTTTTCCTTACACAAGCTAAATCCACAGTCTAGGCTAGTGACCAAATAAATAAATACAAGATGAAGATGCTAAGAGCTTTTGGTGGCAACAGGTTCATGGACAGGGTAACGGTTTAAAAACTGTGAGTTTATTCAATTTGTGCGCTGCTTGTCTCAAACCAGAATGGTCTTCAAGAAATCATACTCCAGAAGGAGCTGGAAAGAGTCCAGTGTGTATCCCATGCTTGTCCTCCTTCTCCCAGGTGTCTTTTTCAAACCATGACTTACTGAGTGCTCCAAGAGATGTAAGCAGTGGTTGCACTATTGCTCAATATCTATTTTGAACTGTTCTGCTTAACACTCATGAGCAGCTCCCTTTTTATTATTCAACATAGCCTTTTAGCCCGGTAAATTCAGAGTTGCTATTGCTTGCAAGAAGCCACAGGCTTCTTTTAGACCTCAGGACCTGTGAGGGTTTGTCTGGACTTGTCTTAGCCTGCCTGGACATTTGGTTTTGGCTTGCAATGGTTTTATCTCATTTAATGATCAGGTAACTTACCTGCTTTGTTTAAATTTTGCTTAACTTTGCTCAGTTGCTTTTGTTCTATACACTTTGTAATTAATACACAATAATAGTTACTCATGTGGNCTGTGAGGGTTTGTCTGGACTTGTCTTAGCCTGCCTGGACATTTCGTTTTGGCTTGCAATGGTTTTATCTCATTTAATGATCAGGCAACTTACCTGCTTTGTTTAAATTTTGCTTAACTTTGCTCAGCTGCTTTTGTTCTATACACTTTGTAATTAATACACAATAATAGATAGTTACTCGTGTGAAATGAAGGATCCATTGTTACAGAATAAAATGCAGCATAAAGGAGTAGAGACATGGGATGATAGTGGACATACTGAAAATACAGGGAGGAGAGGGTGACACTGGAGACTCCAGGGCTATAAGCGACTGACCTATGGCCAATTATTACTCATCACAGGAATGTCACCTTGGGAGCTGAGTAAAACCTGATTTAGTCATAACAAAGAAAGTAAAGGACAAGTATCCAACATATGTAAAACATATATAAAAAATTTGGATGTAACCTGGACTTTCACAATGCCGAAGACAGAGCAAGATATAGAGCAGGTTAATAAACACTTAAAGTTGGTCTAAGCAGATCCTAATGTCAGGAGGAAGGCGCCATCACCATCACCACCATACTGCTCCTGGCAAAAGACTAGGGATGACAATGACTTGCCGTAACGCCTTCCCTCCCCAAAATTTTAGCCATTGGCCTTAGGGACTCAGAGGAGCAGAGAGTGAGCCCTATGTCATAGAAAGGCAGAAATTCTTGAAAGTTTGTATGTATATATCATTTTGACGGTAATATAATTGGAACTATAAGGGTTAGCATCATTGCAACTAGACTAATAATATTCTGTTAGATTTTCATTTAATTTTATTTTAGTATTTTAAGTATTAATATTTAATTATTCTAACAGGAAAATCCTGGGTTTGCATGCTCCTTTTTGTCAAGATTTTGAGTGTGAAACTCTCTGGCAATCTATTCTGTAATTTTGATGCAAAAAATTGGTAATATAAGAGACACAAATAGAATAGAAAAAAACAGAGCTTGGGTTTATTCCCTAAACCTCTGGCATCTGGACCTTTTTAAAATAACGTGTTGTTCCTGCAGGCTGAAAAAATAGGTGATCATTCATTGGAGTGAAGCCAACAGGCCATTCAAAAACAATTGAAGCTCACTCTTTTGTCAAAAAAATAGCATATGAAACTGATGAAGAGAGAGAAATGATGTAGTAATAAATGTTTCTGTTTGCATATTTTGTAAGATTTACAGAATCTCAGAAAGCTACACATCCCCTGAGCAGACAGACCCTACCTTCTCTGGTGGAAGACATTCACTGTCATCATAAGACAGTTAAGCTTCATTTTTGTTGCATAAATGGTTTCTTGACAGGCCAGAAAGTGGTGTTTAGCTCTTTTTCAGCTGAAACCCTACTGTTTTTTTTTCTCTCCTTCTCTGCTAATGTTATTTCGCTAATGACTTTTGTTAGGGTTTTTTTCCTTTTTCTTTTTCTTCAAAGTTCCTGGAAATTTTTAGCATTTTTCTTACAATTTCATACCCAGAAATGCAGGCAATATTCCAAGTAAGGCTACATTGCAGCTGTAAAAGGGTAGCTGTTTATGCTCCTCTGCAGTCAGAAATAAAATATCTGTGTGGGCAGTTGAAAATTGTTTTGTTATTTTTTGTAGCTAACACACTGTAAGATCATATCTAATTTGCTGAAGACTCTGACAACTTTGTTACTTTCCACAGAGCTCTCTTCTTTGGGATTTTTCAGATAATGGAATCAGAACGCAATTCTTTTATTTTCCATACTTCATAATATTTGCATTCCTCTTTTTTCATTCCATTTTTCTTTCCTCATGATGAAAATTCTTTGTCAAACCTGAAGTGATTGAAAGTAACTTTTTTACATTGATATTATAATTTATGCCTTTTGTTACTGGTGGTAGCTTGCCATCACTACTGGTTTTTATAAACATTATAGCTTCTTGGGTGCTATTGATATTGGGTCAAATGTATAAAGTCTAAGGACCTTCTGAACAGCCAGCAGGTATGCCAAGAATTTTTATAACAAGGTCTTGTAGGCTATGGCAAGTTGACTGAAGTCAGAATGGTTGCATCAGAAAATAATTTGGTAAAATTTCCCCCTTTATAAGCAGAGAAACACAAGATATTAATTCTAGCATCCATAAGACCATCATCATTTGTTGCTATTACTTCTTCATTCACACAGCGGAAATCAACAGCTGCAGGTCTATGTGTTCTATTTGGCTTTTTTCACTTTCACATACATTGCATGTACGTTCCCTAAAAAACTGATTGGACTAACATGAAGAAGTGCTTGTAAATGACTTCTTGCTGTTGAAATTGTGGTCAATACCACCATTGCTACTGAAGAGACAGCTAAACAAATGTGGGACCACTTATGCCTCGGAACCTTAAATAGATCATTAAACAAAATGTGAATTTCACTTTATTTCTGAATAATATGCTTGTGATTATGCTTTCCGTCAAGTAAAAAATGGACCATGAAAACCTAAATCACAATAAACTAAGAACTATTTCCCTGACATTCACATCAAACTTTCAATCCGTATCTTCCATTTAAATAGGAAAATAGCAGCCTGGTCTAACTAAGATAAAGCATACACTGTAGCTGATTCCTGGAATAGAAAGAAGGCAACTATGGTGTTTGCCACAGGCGTATGAAATAGATAAAAGAAAGATAAAAGCTTTAAAAAAAGGTGGACAATAATGAATATAGGGGAATGGAGAAAAGAAAGGGTTTGGCTTTTTTTCCCCCAAAGTAAAAGGAAAAAAAAACTTTTTCAAGAAGAAAACAGTTTTCCCTGAGAAGCAGAAATCTGGTATGCTTCTTCAATCTTAATAAAGCATTTAGGCAGAGGGAGCTCTCTGACACTTGAAGGGAGCAGAGACTGAAATGTTTTACCTCTGACATAGAGTCCTACAGTAGTGAGTTTTTATATTTAATGGGATGCAGGGTCATTTCCCATGGGCTATTTAGTGGACCTTTGTAGCTTCAAAATGTTATTCTTCCCTCAGAAGGGCCTAAAGCTGATTATTAACCATGATTCATAAATTCTTCAGAAGACGATCAAGTTAGGTTTATGAATTCAGGCTGGGACAGAATGCAGTCGCCTCCTTTCTGCCTGTAAATACCAAGAAGGACTGCGACTTACAAAAAAATAACCTTTTTAAGTCTATTTTGCTTCCTCATTGTCCTTTTCCAACAATGAAACAGCTGTTTACATGAATTTTTGGTGCTTGTAAAGAGAAGAAAAGTGAAAAGAATGAAAAAAAAAGACATGTATTCCAATTTCTTATTAGAATGGCACATCTGGTGAGTTAGTTTTCAAAAAATAGTTGTGGATTTTAAAGTGAGAACACAAAATAGGGGAAGTGTTGGGAACTGTTTGCTGCAAGAAATCTGTTCTGATCCGGCAGTGAAACAAACACTCCATGCTATGGTACTCAGTATATAACACACACTACAAATACATGGAGGGACACTAATATAGAAATCCCCTAAACATCATTACCACACTAACGGGAGACTTTGCCCAAGGCATGTAGTGGTTCTTTTTTCTCTAGGGTAGAGCTACAGATTTGTAGGCCAAATACTCTAAATAAATAAAGCCTGGACAGAATGTATTGACATCTACAGATTTTCTGCTATTTTTACTTTTCCAAAGGTAGTAATTATGAAATAGGAGTATCAAAGTCCTACTTATTTCACCACAGATTTCTTGATATTACAAACCACAGATATGACTGCAATTCATAGAGACACAATTGGCATCAGGACTGATAGCACTGGTTCTAGTCTATTCTGGCAAAAGCCTTTTGTTATATGTAACTTAGTGGAAGTCTTCTTGTTAATATTTAAGATGGTTGTCTTGTTTTAAGTGTTTGGTTCTATGCTTATGTGATCTGCAATCCTCCTTTGGTTAAAATCAGCTAGAGTACTCATATTAGCTCCATATATGACAGTAGTTCCATTGATGGTGCTTTTTATATTTAAAGCTGAATTACAATTATCAGCTTTGTACCAGTAAAATAACTACTTCTGTCCAGTGAAATAAATCTGAGGGCTTATCACAGGTACTGTTCTGTAAATAACTCATATGATGATTTTTCCTTTAAACTGCTGATATTAGTAATCTAAGGTAGCTACTTGAATAAGACAATTCCATTACATGAAGTGGTGGATTCCTGTTCAATTTCTTATTTTTTCCTATGTGGCAGGCATTTTAGATTTATTTGTTCAAATGTGTGAAAGAAGGGAGGGAGGGAGGAAGGAAGGACCATTTTCTTTTTTCAGAGAGCTTTTTCTTGGTGTTTTTCTATTTCTGGTTTGATACATTTGTTTTCATTAAAAATTTATTTATGGTTCAGTTAACAACAAGTTACTTCATCAGCAAAATATTCAGTTTACAAAAATTGCAGTCAGTTTGTGGAAATCCTTTACAAGCAAGTATAAGATATGCATTTGTAGAACATACATATATACACGTGTAGATATGTGCCCATTTATGGTTGTAGATGGGCTGATTCAAGATGCATATGTTATCTAAATTTATGATGTCATTCTATTCAGTACTTTTTCACTGCAATCTGTTCTCCCAACAATTCGTAAAACAGTTTAACCATCATGTTAGGCGATACTATCATATTTTTGTGGAAATATTTTGTGC
This sequence comes from Himantopus leucocephalus, assembly GCA_003993805.1. NCBI lineage: Eukaryota > Metazoa > Chordata > Aves > Charadriiformes > Recurvirostridae > Himantopus > Himantopus leucocephalus. The sequence continues at coordinate 98,072,456 of RSEF01000002.1, forward strand.
CTCTAATGTTACCTTAGTAAATTGTGGTTTACCATGTGTAAATCTCTCTTTGTACTAGGAGGTAGAAGGTCAGCAGCTTTTACAATAATTTGTCCTTCCCTCTTTTCCTTAAGTCTGGATAAGAAGTGGTCCACAAAGTGCAGGATCCAGCAGCGAAAACTCAATAAATTCAAGTGAAGGTATTGATGCATGAGCAATGACATGAGGGATGGTAGCAGCTGCCCAGCCTTGCCTTCTCCAAAAGGTTACCCAGGTCTCCAGGAGTAAGACTGAACTGCAAACAGCCCCCTGAGATGGAGGTTTGAAGTTTGGGATATTAAAGTAACCACTACCAAATTCAGGTTACTTTGGTTTGGTTTTGGTTTGGCAAACGTGGCAACTACTTAATTCATCTCCCTGCTATGTGGTCAAAATCCAAAGCCTTGGACTCAAGCATGTTTTGCCCTGTTGTGGCTTTGTTAACTCATTTCAAGACGATTCCCAAACAGAATGAATCCCATTGCCTTTGATACACAGGTAGAGTTTACTTGGAAATAGGGAGTCTCGGAGTGTATCATCTCCGTGACAGAACTCCATGGTTTCTTGCTGTTCGTGCTTTGGGCTTACAGGCCTGTACATGAGGTGCAGACCTCATCGCCTCCAAGATATTTCTACCCATGTACCTCTTTGTGCTCCGCTATCTAGAAACCTTATTTATTGCTTCATACCACAGCATAATCTATTTTGTCTCTTGAAGGGACACTTAGAAGAAACACATTTTCTTAACTGACAGTTACATCCCTGGAATGATTTCTCTTGAATGTTTATAATACAATAAATCCATGGAGAATCAGCACTGAAGAGGTTAAACGTTTCTTCACAGAAATATTAGCTGGTGAAAACCATCAGACTTTGATTCATGTAATTTATTATAGTCTCACATTTTCCTTCCTGTCTCGATAGCAAAGCTGCCAGTTAAGATCACACTGGAAGATTGCTGCAGTTTTTGCTGTTATTACTTGATATTAAACTTGCATTTTGTTATTATTATTATTATTATTTGGTATTAAACTAAAACACTACTAAGCAGTGTGTTTGAGTGCGTCTCCACCCTTGCGCTGTCCCACACTTCATTCATCTTTCCTCTGCATAAGTATTTAAAAAGATATGTAGCAGGATTTTTAGAGGGGGTTGAGGGCAGCTACAGGAGGTAATTGGGCAGCTGTGTTTTGGTTGTCCAAAATAAATGTCATTGCTGAAGTGCGAGATGTCTAGAGTTTGTCATTTCAGCGTACCATTTATTAAAGCTCAGTAGAACTAACCTGACAAGATTTTTTGAAATAGGTTATTTATATCTACTTTTTCCACTAATGTCCTTTTCTCCTCAGCTTCTTTTAAATCAGCCTGCTGATAGCATTCTTATAATTATTCTAGTGTAATCTAATTAAATTAACACCAAACTTGCCATTCTAATTGAGTACAGGCGTGATTAAGGACATTGTGCTCAATGTGACTGTTGTTTCTAACAGGAATCCACAGAGGAAGGGTAAGGATTTTTTTTTAAACTTGGAGAAGGGACCCTGGTGTCTACAATGAACCTAGGTAAAAATTTGCTCCCGCTGTAGCTTTAGTAGCAAGAAAGGGAGGTAGACCTCCAGTTTCAGAGCATCCCATGCCTCTCAAGAGCCTTTCTCTTCTGATTTCATTTTCCTAATCTTTTTTCCCATTTTGCTAAGCAGATCTGTTCCTGCCTCTGTGCTTCTGTGCCCCTTTCTCCTCCTTATGCCAATTTTTTTCCTGCTTGATCCCTGAAATTTTTCAACCTTGCACATTGACACTTTTTAGGACTCCCTATGCAACTGTGGTTTTGTCCCTTCTTTCGTGTACACTCTTCTCCATCCAATAACTTCTGCTACTGTTAGCATCTTAAATCTGTCTCATCTGCTTGCTGATGATCCCTGGTGATGCTGTGAATTCCCACTAGTTACTTCAGCCAGCAAACCCTGCACTTACTTAACTACTTCTTCACAAGCTCCTACACTGGCAAAATTTAGAAAGTGTAGATATATGTTGCACTTACCAAAGACCTGTTCAAATGACGAGTAAAACACTGTTCTAGGGTCAGCTCACCCCCAAAAAGAAACAAATCTGAGAAAGAAAGCAGATGTAATTATGATAGTTCCTGTATCGGGAGAACCTGAGTAAAAAATACTTCCCACCACTGACAAGGACAGGAATCACACACCAGATTGTGTATTTATCAGAAGTCATTGGATTTCTTTCTCTTTATTCAGTGCTGGTACTTACACAATATTGCGATACTTTTCATCATTCTATCTTCAGGGAAAGTAAAATGCCCCAAGAAAACACACTTTTCTTGCTGGGTGCACTCAGGCTGCAATGGGCTTTTGAAGGAACTAAGCTGTAGACCATGAAAAGGTCCTGCTGAATCATAGATATGGAAAACATCGCAATGTGATGCAAGAATTCCCATTCCATTCTGAATGCCAGAAGAGTTATCAATCATAATATCGTAATTGCCTATCTTTCTTCATAGATACTGGGAAAAATAATGCACGGCAGGCAGGAAGAATGTAGTGTCTCTTTCCCACTAAATAAAACTGAGCCACGTTTAAGAAAGGGACAGTGAAAAAAGAGAACACAGGAAAAGGATCTAATAATCCATCATGAAGTTTCCCTGAAACATTGAGATTTCTTGAGTATCTGTCAAAATACTCCCCAAAAGTCCCATTGCATCATATAGCTCTTTTCACCTCCCAGAAAAAAGCCATGGCTCCACAATAAAAGAGTGCTCTTGTTACAGTTCCATACTAGTGCATCAAATTATGTCCTCAATCTATTCATGTCTTTATGGTGGATTTTTTTGAAAGTAACATCAAGTTCAATTTGTGATTACATCTGACAATCAGTTTGGGGAACTCTCTTGAGCAAAATTTAAGTAACTTGAAGGCAATCCCTTCTGAAATATTGTCCTAAGATGGTGAAATGCAGCATGTAGACTGATATATTTGGGTACTACGTGGATAGAAAGGACATTCTCTGTGAAATACAAGCTAATTTTCATCATAAGAACATGTTGTTTTTCACATTTGAAGTATTTTGGTGTTGGTGAGACATTTTCATCCTTAGTACCAGTAGACACAAATACAAATATATAAAAATTGTTGCCTGGTTATTACAAGGTGTGTGCTCTTTCTGAAGGAATGTGAGTGTACAGACAACAAAGAGGAAAACAGAGCTAGCTTTGCTACAATTTCAATTATCCCCATTGTCTCTCTTTGGGTTGAGAGGAAGACCATGTCTTAGGGAAAAGGTATATGATACAACTGTTAGCTGAACTGCTTATCACATGTGCTTCTAAATTCTAAAATAAAATAGTATCATGATGATTTTCTCAGGAATCCTGTGGCAAAAGCCTAAAGTCTGGGTAAAAAACTGTGCATTAATGTCCTAAGAAAAAAAAAAAATCAGGTGTACATTCAGGAAAGCCTAGTACTAAAGGAAAATTAATACAAGTTAGTCTTTTAGGCACATTTGAAAACCAAGACAAACACAACAAGCAAATAAATTTGTTTATTAGTCACCCTGTAGAAAATTCTGAGTATTGAATTCAGAAGGGTTTTGATTCTGGCCTCTCTCCAGGTGATCTAAATTTCATTAAAAAGAAGAAATCCTGCTTTACAAAGTTACAAAGTAATTGAGCTTTTCAAAATTATCACAGAAAATCACTTTAAAAAGCTGTTTCTGTAGCTCCTACTGATTTATTTTGATTATTAGATAGGTTTCCATATAAAGTATTCAATATATTAGAATTTTTTGAAAGCTGATGTTCCTGAAAGGTAGAAAATTAACAAAAAAGTTTACAAATGTCAGCAAAGACATTTGATAGACTTCTATTTTAAAAGTAATTTTGGTTTGTTTGGGTTTTTTTGTTTAGTAGTTTGTAGAACTTAAGATATATATCTGCACTCTTGCTAGGTCACTCAATCTCAAATGGATCTTCTTGATGTATTCTAACAAATCGATAATCATAAAGATATGAAAAGGACTAAGCATATAGTTTGAAACACTTTGTTTTAAAAAGTAAACGATAATAGTGTTCTTTTAAAAGACTGTTTTTTTCAGATAATTAGTGATAATAATGTATACAAGTTCTTAATAGGTTTTAACATAAAAAGTAGAAAAAGCTTATATACAAATTAATACTGTGAAAGAAGTAGACCTTAGAATTACAGTTAAACACTTAATAACATCTTTGGTTTTGTAGGCTGTCTTTATCAGCATGCAAGTATCCCAGCTAGGCCCTGATCCTGAAAAAAACAAACATGTTATACAAGTAGACTTGCAGACCATAAACCTAGATTTTGTAATACTAAAATCTTGCTATCTGTTTTGCAAGATTTTTGCCCTAAATGGCAGAATCTTGCCAGAACATCCTTCTTTAAATAGATTCATGAGAATGTCTGCTTTTTTCTTTCTAAAAATTAGAGATTTAAGCTTGCAGATCTGGGGAAGAGAAACCAAGCTATTCTGGTCCAGACTGAACCATAGCCAAAAGACAGGCTTGGATCAAAACATCTGGATTTGAAACTTAGCGTATGTATTGGGGGGTGCAAGTGTGTGTATGTGTATGTATGTATTTATATTTATACATTGCAGGAGTCCAGATGTGTGATTTAATCTCTTCATCTTCATGCATTGTATGACTTTATTTGCAGTCCACAAGTCATCTGAATGATGAGCTGAGAATTTATTTAGGTATTAAAATAAATTCTAAGCCTCAGTGGCTTTTTCTGCATCTACTGAAAATATGTGAAAGCCAGAGTGGCTCGTACTTACACAGAATTTAAACATATAAAGCATGAAATGTTACTAGTTTGTGATGCAAATTTGATCTTCAAAATGTTTTTTTTTTCCCGTCATTGCTAAATCTATGCTACATTTTATGAACCACAAATGAAAAGTGAAAAGGTAAATGCCTGGAATATTTTTTGAAGTACAGCGCAATTTGTTTTTAATGCAAAGCAAAGAGAAGTGGTAGGAGGAAAGATTTGTTGTTGTTTCTTCAAAAGTAAAAGTAATGAATATCATAGAGTTTCCATTGTTTAGCTTACGTGCTTCATTTGGATATGTCAAGCTTCGTAATTTCATAAATGGAGATAGTAAAAGTCAGTCATGTTTTGATCCTTATATTTATAAATTTTGATCCATAGCTAAAATTCTAAAAGGATGGAGCACTATCTCTTTTGTTGTGTGTCCCCCCTCACACCCCCCCCCCTTAACACTGAATGTAAATTGACCCACCGTACATTTTAAGATCAAGCTTGGAGCTCAATTTAAATTCTAGCACATTCAAACTTCTTAAAAATATAAGTTCCATTCAAATGGGAGTTTTTTTCACTGCACACAGAGCTCTCATCAAAAGTAGAGCTGTATAGAATGGTTTAAATTTAATCCAAATCTTGGTGAATTTCATGAATCTGACTACTCAAGCTTTACATGACTGGGCTCATAAATGTTATTTCTGCTTTTATGCATGATAGGTTGCGGGTTGCTGCTGCTTCTGGGCTTCACAACAAATACCACAAACCAGAGTTCTTCTCTGCCTTCATGCATTTTTCATAACTCCAGCTAAAAAGTAAAACTGTACTGATTGATAATAGCTAATGAATGTGTAAGCTGTTAGTGAATGTTTTCCACAGGTTACTAGTTTGGGTCACAGGCAGTTGAACTGGATAACTGATTATCCATAAAGATCACATTAGTCTATTAAAGAAGAATATGTCAAATATCTAGGTAACAGAAAAAAAGCCAAAAAAAGCCCCACCCCAGAAAACAAAAAGATATTCATTATTTTGCTTATTCATGGTGTCCCTGTACAGTCTAAGAAAAAGGATTTTACTGTTCTTACTCTTCATTTATAAATATGCCCTGTGGTTTCTTCTTCCAAGGGTAAAAATATAGCGGAGTGTCTATCTTAAATGCATTTCATAGTTGAGAAATTAGCATTTTAGGGTGAATTACACCTTTTTTCCCCATTCTTTTCTTGCGACAGTGCCAAGTTCTTCACTTTCACAAAATGTGTGGAGTTCACTTTATGAAAACTGACAAATTTAGTTGGAATTGTGTTATCATACATTCCTACAGGTAATTCCTTTGTCTAGTTGCCTTTGTACAATGAATACAAGGACTACAATATCCTTTTTCCTCCTGCTGGTATTTCATGACTTAATTTCTAATTAAATGTTAAATGTTTTCTCCTTCATGACAGGAATGAGGTTTCTCATTTCACAGATGATGCTGTTTGAAAGCAGGTATGCGTGATAAGGTTTTTAGGTTAACAGTTACATTTGTAGCAGGAGAATATCTGAAGGAATAAGGTGCTAGAATAGGTGTAAGATGTATTTTCAAGAAACACGGACATAATTTTTGAGAAATGGTTAACCAAAACATGCAAATCTGCACCAAATAGAGTAGTTTAAGCTTCTTCACAAGCAATCATTTCAGGCTGCATGCAAACTCAGGAAAATATCACTGTATCACTTATATTCAGAATTACACAATTAAGGAGCTTATTGTTGGATTTTTAAAGTTAGGCACTGCAAATAGAACATGTTGTTCTTATTTTCCAGGCTTCCACAACAATTTTAGTGTTTAGAAATGGAGTCAGAGAGTCAGATCGGGGAAAGACAGCGATTCACTCCATTTGAACCATAATACTTTAGAAAAAGAAATTGTAATTATACAGGAACATCCACAACTGCCACGGTTTCCTGAACTACAGAAACTGCCCTATAAGCTGCAGAAATCACAGCCACTCTTATTCTGTTTTGGGACATGATATCTGATTGGTATAGAGCTACCTGGAGTCCACATCACAACTTCACACTATGACCTTGCCTTTTATTTCAGATTAGGAGTGCTGTATAGGATGACCAAACAGAGTGTGATGAGGCGTATCACGGTATTACTGCCTTAAAAACCAGTATGAATGAGAAAGCAAGTAATTGCCTAGATATTTACCTGACTCCAATGAATTAGCAAAGCTTGGTGACTTCTAAAGGAAGATTTCCGTTTTAGCACGTTTGTCTCATGCCTTATTCCAGTACTCTTCTCAATGATGTTAGAATTTTCTTTTTGTTAACAGATGTACCTGGATAGTTATGTGAGTTTCCTTCTTTTGTTCGGTGTGGTATGAGAGATTGGAAGAACCTACTTGATTTTGGAACTCTTGTCACCCAGCCTTTGGAAGAGTTCTGAAGGGAAAAGGTCATGGAAGCAAAAGAAAATTTTACTACCACCAGAAAAATTATGAGGGAAGGACATGCTCTTGTTGCATTTCCCAACCTGAAGTTTCCTTAAACAATTTAAAGAAATATGGTCACACTTTTATGCCACTTGTGAATATCTCAGGTCAATGCTTGTCAAGATACATAAGAAGTTGTCACTAAAATATTACAACTGTTTCAGGATGATATCCTGCTGTGAACTAGATGTGCTACAAGTTTACTTGTAGGAAGTAACTTGGTGCAAAAGAAGTGCATCAATAGAGTAAAGGAATCGGTGATGAGGCTTCTGTATTTCCCTTATACCTGACTTCAAGTGTTTTTGAACAAATTTGGTTTCTGCTACACATATAGTTTACAGATTTTTGAAGGAACAACTATAAGTGTGTACCATGGATCTGCAGGTGGAGCAGCCCACACATGGGTTATGAATTTAATTAAATAAATGAAATGTTATGTCAAGAATTTGGAGTGATTTTGGAGTGAAACTTCTGATTTTGTTTTCTCAAAAATCTAGTTTGCACATCCCAAAATTAGCCCAAAAAACTGACTCAGCAGGTGATTAGTAGAAAAAAATCAGGAAATTCACTTCCAAGTCATGTTCCTGCTTCAACCCAGAACCTCAAATACCAGCGCAGCTTTGGAATCAACAAGAAACTTAGTGCTATTTATACGGTATAGCTCTGAAAGATATATGAGAAGTTGCCTTTTGTATGCAAATTTGACCATGTGTCTTGAACTATGAATTCAACTGTATTAACCTACCATTATGGGAATGTCTTACAATATTTAAAGCATTTATCATTAAAATAAAAATTACTTTGCTTTACAGTTTCATGCTGTTCCTCCAAAATGAACATGAGTTTACGAGAAGGAAGATAGAATTCATTTTTTGTTCGTTAATAGACTTTGACTCTAAGAACCTGTGAGCTCCTGCACCTCCAACATTGCAATTATGAATTATCTACAATGATTTGGATTAGTTGGAGATTCACAGTCAGGGACTATGAAGGGACTTCTGGAGCAAATGAAATTTTGGCTGTGTAATTGAAACAAAAATCCTTATTTCTGGAGGTTCATCCATCTTTCATTTTGGGAAGACTATGAGTTTTAATGTTTTGAACTTGAGTTAAATCAAGACTTGTGTTACTCGAGACAGGCCTCCAAATGTTTCTGGAAGGTTTTTAACCTGTAATCTTTTAACTTCTTGAAGTATTTTAGGCAGAATTGTTGGATGAATAGAGCCTATGGAGGACAACTAATGGAGCAGGTATTTTATCACCCTAAAAGATCTGGATTGAAATTTAGAAAGAATTTATAAAGCCGATGTTTCTTGATCATATCACGTGGAATTTTGAGGTGGAGTTCTGACAACCGTGCAAGAAATGACTGCTTGAAGAAAGATATGACTTACTATTTTTCACTTAAATCCTATTATTTTTTCATATTAATTTGTAATATTTGTGGTTGAGTGTACACCAAATTTAGTTGATGTGCTTTTCTCATTCCTTTTCCAATTTACATGCATCAGTGAACCTCTTCTGAAACTATAATATGAATCTTCTTGCTGTACTAATTAATGTTAATTAATTAATGTTAGTGGACAAAAGCAGCTTTCAAATCCTTTTGGAAATACTGACTTTTTCTTAAAGTAGAATATCCAATGAGAGTTTGTGTTAATGATGTAATGGTAAAATTGGCCTGTTTAGTCAGTTGATATCCTTTTGGATAGGGCTGGAGTTATGTGGGAAACACAGATTTGCTTTTTATTCACAAACAGATTAGTAAAATTAGTACTGAATTGCTACTCGACCCTCCTGAGTTTTCCATTACATCTTTTGCGAGCACATTAGTAAAAGCTGAAAAAGAGCAACTGAATAAAAATTACTGTAATTAGCTCAATCCATAAGGATTATGGACTGGGAGGGAGAACAAAGAATAGAATGACTGGTACACAGAAAGAGACATTCACGCAAGAGAGATTCACGCTGGAGATTCACATGATTGAAAAGAAGAGATAGGTTTGTCCTCTTGTTAAAGGCAAGCAATAGGTTCATTGATAAAAGCTAAAGAGCAGAGTTCTATGCTGTCTGCCTGAAGCAAGACTTTATAACTATATGTAAGAGAAATCCTGATGAAAGCAAACAAAAATCTTCTGATTGATGGGTCAAGCAGCACCACAGACATGACAGATCAAGAAGGGCTGTGCCAAATTTGAGAAGATTCTTAAACAAATAGTATATCAGGCGATCTTTGAAAACGTAATAAAGGTTAAGAAGTGTTTTTAGTAAACAATACTTTATGGAAAGTTTTAGAATGTTCTGAGATGCATTCCTGGAAAAATAACTTATCTGGCTGAAGCAGACTACAGTACTTGGGATGAGGATCTCTGAATAGAGATTGAATCTTCTATCTAAATTAAGATATAGGAGAGAATATGAGGCAAAATAGTTTCCATTTCTATGGAATAATTTGGATCACACAAGGACAAATCTCATATCTGAAATACCACTGTTGTTACAGGCCACCAAAAGATAGGTTGATGGTCAGAAGAAATAAGAATACTACTGGTGACAACAGTAATCAGGAAAATGAAAAGTTGATGATAAGTGGCCTAATGATTATTGATGGAGGATATCACACTGCTGCTGTGAAAGTCTGTGGAATAAACGCCTAGTGTGTTGGGTTTTTTCCACATAGGACATGGAAGCTGACTGTATAACAGAAAATCTCTAGTTTTATGGGATTATTTGTAGTCCTAGTACTGACTGTTGGCTGTTGAGGGTTCTCGGCTTAGATCCTGTGAACATGCTTTAAATATGCATTGGCATGACCACAGAACCACAAAATTGTAGAATAATTCACATTGGAAGGGACCTCAAGAGGTAATCTAGTCCAACTTCCTGCTCAGCAGGAGGGTCAGCAGAGTCAGCAATGAGATCAGACCAGCTTGTTCAGGACTGCATCCAGCTGTGTCTCTAAGGCTGCAGATTGCACATCCTCCCTGTTCCCATGTTTGACTATCCTTACAATGGAAATGTTTTTCCTTATATCCAGCTGGAATCTCTCGTGTTTCTATTTAATTCCATTGGTAATCAACAGAAGAATTTAACACAGCAAGCTGAAAATAAACAAAAGATAAAAAAAAAGAGAGGATAGGTCAAAACTACAGGCTGGAAAATCATGGAGGAAAACTTTCTGGAATACTTTTCTGGTCATACAAAGGAGAGAAAGATGACTGGGAATAGTCATCATGGATTTATCAAGGACCAACCATGTCTGATCCTCCTGACTGCCTGATTTGTGGCAAGGAGAACACTGGATGTCATTCACGTCAACTTTAGCAATGCTTTTGATATGGTATCCCATGATGTTCTTATATACAAGTAGGGACCTAAGGGTCTGGTTTGGTAGACAGCTACCTGGGTAAAAAAACGGTTGCATGTTAAAGCTCAAAAAGTACTGTCTAGTGCACTGTACTCTACCTGGATGCTGGTAACACGTAGGATACCACACGAATATATCGTGGGATATGTCCTCTTTCATATATTTACCAGTGATCTGAAGGACATAATGGAGTACTTGCTCACAAAGTTGGAAGACTACATCAAATTGGGGAGGCGGACCCTCTTTTTAGCAGGAGATTAGGTGACCTCCTGAGGTTCCTTCTAATCTCAATTACTGAATGATTCTGTGATTTTATGATTGAGTCAAATTCACTTTGAGGAAGTCTGGAAAATTAAGCTTTAGTGAGGACTGTGAAAAGTCTGCTATAGAAGCTTGGGATTTTATTTGGATTTGGATAGAAATCTCTGCAATGCCATTAGTGACAGAATTACTAACAGAAACTGTTTCTGGATGGTTTTAACTTATTGCAGAAGCCTTGCAATCTCCAAATACAGAATGTAAAACAAATGTTATTAATACAAACAGGGTGCAGACATTTCTGAATGTGAAATTTCTACATAGGAGAGTTATTGAATCAAGACATCAATCTCCTTTGCCAGTAATATCACTGTAACAAGAGACTTAATTGTGCAAATGGCCATTTGGTAATATATTATTACAATACTATTAAGCTCAATTAAAAAGAAAGGATAAGTAAAAAAGATTCATAACTAAGGTTTATAACTTTAGAAGGGTGAAGTGAGAAATTGGGGAACTCGTTCATGAACTCAAATTGCCTGAGTACTTAGAGGGTTGAGTGAGGAAGAGATTTGAAATTTCTCTAAACCCAAATGTGCAAAAATATCTGGAGATTCAGTTCAAGACAGGGAACTTTTTGTAGAAATTTCTACAGAAACACCTCAGAAAGGACACTTGGATTAGCCAATAGGTCTGGAAATGTCAGAAAAAAAATGATTAATCAATAAAGAAATCTATAATTTAGAGGTCAGGGGGAGAGGAGGGAGAGGTGAGAATAGAATAGTAGAATTGGTTTTGGTCTTGAAAACAAAATTAAAGTTAGAAAAGTTTCTTAGACACATCATAAGAAAGCTAAGGCTTCTATGCAGTAAGAATGAGGTAGTCATTAAAAGCCTTAAATGAATACATCACTGTGGTTTTCAGTAGGGACAATAATAATGAATAGAAGGGCAAAGGCAGAATGACTAATGGGGAAGAAGGTATGGAAATTAAAATTCCACATCTGAGGTTAAGGAAAACTCAAAGACAAAATGTGTTTAAGTCACAAGGACCTGATAATTCCCAGCTCAGAATTATGGAAAAAAAAAGAAAACTTGCACATGAAACAAGAGGTCAAATAGAATTCTAAGTACATCAAATTGGAAGTGGGAACATATAAATGTAGGATAGTGAATGTTTTATATATATTTACATATATTTAAGAATAAGGGAGAAGGAAAGGCTATCAACTTGACCTAAACAATGTAGAAAATATCAGAACACATTTTGAAGGAAAATATAATAATACTTGGAGGTAAATGAAAAAATGGAGGAAAAAAAATACATTAAGAGAAAACAGATTGTTCTAGACTAATTTTTCTTTCACTGGTGAAATAATTGTCTTTCTGTACTAGAAAAATGTGATAGATCTCATCTAACTAGCATGTAAGTAAAGCTCAGTTATTGTCCTGGAGAGGAACTTATTAATTAGAATCATAGAGACAATCTGACATAATGTTAAATAGGAATTTATTAATTAGGATTATGGAGATGATAACAAAATCCTAAAATGAACAACGAACTGGCTAACAGGTAAGCCAGACTGTCCTGGAAAGGGAAATAGTGGTCTGGCACAAAGATGCTTGCTAATGTTTTCATTAGTGAAGTCAGTGCTAAAAGTTAGACTGTGATGATGAAAATTCTTCTGACACAACATATGGCGAAGCTATCAATAGAAAAAAGAATTGAATGTAGTATAGAAAGAAATAGAGTATATCTGTATTAGCATTTTATTTCAGGGCAGCAGGGAGCTTGTGAAGTCAGTCTCCTGATTTTCCCCACTCACTGAGCTGTGGTTCACAACATGAGTGTCTCAGAGAACAGCTGGAAGATGTTTCCTGGAGTATCAGGAAATGCACCCAATGCTCTTTAGACAGAAATGGGTTCACTGTACCAGACTAATCTACATCAAAGTTTAAAGAAACCACATACCCCGAAATGTGTGGACATCAAGTCCTTAGTACCACCTATTGCACTCTAGAGATACACACCTACTAGTCCACACTATTTACTAAAGTAGACATCTAAAGTAGATGTAGCCTTGATGGTTATTTATTCATTTATTTTCATTATGGAGCCATAAGCTACATTCATTTTAGGTAAAATTAAATGGAACCCTGAGCTCCAGGGTAGTAGTTATCATACGCCAGCCACTAGAGCCTCCATAACCTCAAACTAGCACTGAAGTCTCTGGCATGCGTCTTGTGTAGACAATGGGACCTGAGCACCAAGTCTTTGTGATACAGAGCCACCCCTACTGTGCAGTTGTACTTTCTAAAGTAGAAATAGCCTTTGAGACACTCAGAGCTGGAATAACAGAGGTTTACACTGTAAAATGGGGGCTTATCAGTTGGAAACCACTTGGAAGGAGAAACTTTGGTTGTATTAGTTCATCACAGAACAGTATAAGCCAATGAAGTGCTGTGATCGTGGAAAAAGGAATGTGCATGAGTCAGCGTATTTCCTATATTGATGCATAAAACACAGTAATGTAATATTAATACCTTTATGCTAGAATCTGAAGACCACATTTTTCAAAACTAAAATGTCTTTAAGTGTTTAATTTTTTTTTAAACTATGTTTATGACATTGCTTGGAACATCTGATTTTCAAACAATGGTTACTCTTCAGGTTAACCATTTACAGGGTCTTGAGAATGAAAAAATTGAGATTCTCAGAATCATAATATTTCCTTTATTTATCCTAAATTACAAATAATTTAAATAAGCAGAATAAAACCCCATTGATATAGATCTAATTTCCTATGGAATACTGATAAAATAATATTGAAATAACTATTAATTTATGTATAATGGTCTGGCTGCGGATATTCTGTTACTTAGCAGCTGGAATCTATCAACTCTGACTTATTTGTCAACATGGATGAAAAAAAGGATTTTGAGTGGCAAATTACAGTTGCAAAGTATTTGTCTATATTTATGCTAATATACAAGAATGTATTTGTGTTAATTATCACATTAAGTATTATTTTCTTCATTCCCTCATGATATTTATTCCTAACACATTTGTATACTTTGCAAGAAACTATTTTGATGGAAAATCTTCATTCAAACTATTATTTGAATTTAAAAAGTGAATTATAAGGAAACTTAAGGAACTCTTGTTTTAAAACTTTATTACAGATTATTACGCGAATTAGTGAAAAGAAAAATATTAGGGGATGATATGAAAAGTGATGTTTCGATCTTGATAAATACTAGCTGAAAGCTACCTCTTGAAGAAGTTTGACACTGGATCAAGGTTTTAGTTTGGACCTGACACAACTGTTTCAATTTCTTATGTTTTCCATTTCACGTGCAAGTTGGCTACTTTTACTTCCTCTGTTATTTGTTGCTTTTGTATAAAATCTGGTGTTGAATTGGCTGCTCTCACTTTGGGTATTTTGAAATTCATATCTACTTTCTGACTTCTTGTAAAAATCTGCGTGCTGTCCTCTCAATGTGTGTATAACCGAGTACATGGAGTGCCTTACACTATGGGGAGAGGCAGAGTTACCTCATCTCTTTATTGGTCATGAAATCCCGCACAGACATTTTGGTAACGGTTATTCTTGAAGATTAACATTTTCAGGTTCTGTTGTCTATCTCTATTGCTTTGTTTTCCAGATGTGAAATTTAGTAAACGTCATAGAAACTTTGCCACATGTGAGGGGAAACTGCTCTTGAGTCAGCCTCTTCCACAGTACCTGCTAATTATTAATACCTTGCCCGTGCTTTGAGGCAGTTACTTTTTCCAAGTTCTGGATGCATCTGTTTCCTTCCAAAAATAGTAGCACAATGATGTTCCAAGAAAACCTCAGTGCCCCGTTATGAGCGCTATTCCTGTTGTATCACTCAGTACTAATTACCAGGTGTTTCTTTAGGCCCTCATCTTTTAAAGATGTGATCATCTGCTCAATTTTATATACTGTGAATACTTCCATTAAAGGCAAGGGGCTTCTCACTGAGATTAAAGGTAAAAGCACATGCTAGTCTTTATGAGATGTCTTTGGAGTGCTATTATTAGCTTTGATTTATCTATTGTGTATTAAAAAAAATAAAATTGAATAAAAGATAAACTTTTATTATCAATTTTGAATCTCAATAGAAAATGTTAGTCAGCAAGTTATTCCTTTACTTAATTTCTGAAATATAGCAAATTAATAAAAATCACTCCTTGGCCACAATTAGTATGTAATATGTACTTGGGTTTGATGTAGTTTTAAAATCAGTAGCCCATATGTACTTCATTTGTTGTCTTTCATGATTTTAGAAAGATATTATGTCATATTCATCTGTTTATTGTTATTTTGGGATGTCAGAAAACTAGACCAATTAATGATTCCAAATGCAACTTTCAGTAAATTTAGGATGAGTGAGGTATTTTTGACTTATACATTATTTTAAGCTTTATGTAAGTCTGGAAAATCATCGAAAACTGATTCTACTATTATTGAAAGGAGCAAGTTTTATTAATTTCACCAGTAGTGGACCTGGATTTTGCACAAGGGTTTTTGTCAGCTTAGTTTTAGCCAGTATTTATACTGCAGAAAATGTACTTCCATTACCCCAGCCTGCCTTATGCATGTGCCACATGCTGTATTGATGTGCATCCAAAAATAATAAAACACTCAAAATGTGAAAGGAAGAAACTATTATGCATAAGTCATTGTAAGTACAAAGCCAATTTTGTATTGTGGGATGGTGTCCAGAAACATACTCAAAGTGAAGAAAGAGTTTTCTTTCTCTAAAAACAAACCTGAATCTTAATTTAAGCAAAGTTTAGTTGAAATTCTTTCCCTTTCTTTATTTTCCCTGAATGGTTTCATTTCCATCATGATACAGGGATTGGGTTTTGTTTCATTTTTCCAGTTACAGTACTATTTACAGGTTTTGTTCTTATTTACCATGAGACAAAATTTCTCTTAAATGTTTCCAGGCCCAAAACTAAAAAAAAAAAAGAAAAACTCTTTGATTATCTTGATCTGAGAAACTCTCCTGCTGGCAAATCATTCCCTCTCTTTTACTTTTTCTTCCAGAGCCAAAGGACATGGTAAGTTCTGAACTGCCTGGACCTTCTCTGCTCTAGAGAAGCCGCTAGTCCGACAGTTATGACATGTGGTAAGCATGTGGGAGACCAGTTTTTAGCCGCATTTTGTTGAGAAAAAAAATCTACTTTCTGTTCTGTTCAAACTGTTTCACTTCCTATAAATAATTAGATATTCTGTGAACCAGAGAATGAAAGGGGAATGCATTTTCAGTAAGGCAGCTATTCATTATTCAGCTAGCAGATGGAAGAGGTGGCTTTACGTTCTGCAACATGCCACTTCTCAGGTGAGGATTGTCATTGTTTTCTAGAGAGTTAGATTTTATTTCTAAACAAATTGATCAGGTTCAGCAGACAAATTATATCCTGATTCTATTTTGGCAAATGAACAAAGAATTCCCAAGGGATAAGAGGGAGTAGCCAACCTAGGAGAGGAATCTAAACTACCCCAAAAATGGATGCTTCTGAACTTGCTCAAATTTTAACCTACCTGCACAGTAAATGTTTGTTAAAACTGGTATGTTCCTAAAAGTTTTGCTTTCAAAAACTTGGTAATTTTAAACAGGAAAGAGTTGGCCAGAAAATCTCTGCTCATGTATCAACTTCAAAAGTGAGATGTGTCATATAACTCATTTTGACACAGTATTCTGAGATAGTCTGATAAAATATTCTATGTAAATGTAAAGTATGTTTTAAAGTAATGAAATACAAATTAATGTAAGTAATAAAACATATATAATACAACTATTTTTTTACAGAATGAGCAGAAGAGAATGGAAACTGTTTCTTGGGGAAATATTTTAACCAAGAACCTGAACAGTTATTGAAGTGAGAAACAATATTTCCTCAGAGAAATTTATCTTTTCTTTCAAAAAACTACAAAAAAGTCCACATTCTGAATGAAGAAAGATTAAATATTGAACGAGCTTGACAATGTTTCCTTTCTGTCCGTTCATTGTGTTTTTCTAGCTCCTCATCATGTCTGACTCACTGAATGTGATGGTGAGCAAATATGTTTCATGAAGGCAAACGAAACTAAATAAAACAAAAAAAAAATTAAGATACTTCGAAGCTTTCCGCTGGGACGACACGTATTTTCCCAATGGTTATTGGTTACATTGCCAATTTTTATAGATGAGGTCACAGAAGTCCATGACAAGATTCAGACATTCAGATGCCACAGTATGGGGCACTGTACACATTGAAAAATGTGCCCATGTGCTCACTTTCATATTCAAAATGCATGTAATTCAATAGAAGTTGGCTGAAATGCACCTACAGACAGTAAAAAATAAAGTATTCCTGCTTTGCTGTAGCTAGAGATATTTCCTCACTGCCTTGCTCTGGTGCTGTATTTGTGTCACTCTCCTTTGGTGATTTTGCACCAGCCCCGCCAATGACAATCCAAAGTTCTTGCCAGTGGAATAAAGCCCCGAGATTTATACGAGTCAGCAGAGGAAACACAACCAAAACCGCATGAAGCAAAATGTAGCAAGAGGATTTTATTGGTGGCATTCAGAAACAACTTCAACAGCTAAAAATTTTTCAAAGCATTACATTTCCAAAGCACAGCAAAGGCCTTAGCATGTCAGCACGCGTTGCGGGTTTTGTTGGCCAGTGTGGATGGAAGCTCACAGCCCAAGAGTGCAGCAGGGGAGAGCTCTACAGCTTTAAAACAAAAAGCACCCCAACATCTTGCAAGTTACAGGCCAGATCCTGCCAAATGACATCATGGATAGAAGCAGGGTGACAGTAAGAACTGAAGGATCAGGGGATCAAATTTACCAAGAGGGCTGAAGGGGTGCTGGCACCCTGATCAGCAGTGATGGGTGCTGCCCCCCGTGCCCACATTGGGAGCAGCGTGGGCATGGATTGGGCTGCATCTGCCTAGGGATGAGGCTGCAAAATTGGTTCCTTTTGAATATTTTAAGCCTTCAGGAAGCTTCAATAGGTTGTTATTTCCTTCTGCTTCTAGTTAGCCCTTACAGTTGTGCTGTTTTGATGTGAGCTGACTTTGCGAGGTCAGGCAGGTTAAATGGTGTTTGATTAAAATCAGAACACCCAACAACTACTGTTTCACAGTTTGACTTTGTTGGCCTCTTCATCTGGGAATTCAGGAAGACACCTTTAGCTTCAAAAAAAAAAAAGGCATCTTTTTTTTTAGCTTTTTTTTCCGTGTGGCTTAAAGAGAAACAAAGAAAAAAAGCCACATTGTGTATGTTTTTCTGGCAATAGGCCTGCCACTGTTTATCAAACCAAGGCAAATCCAATTAGCCTGTGGCCTGCCTCCCAACCTTATTAACCTGCTCAGCTGTGAGAAACTCAACAGCCCCTGCCAATATCTCATTTCTCCAGCAGCTGATAAGATCAGTTCAAGATATTCAATGGGGTTTCCTTTCACTTCGGCTTCATCACAGTCACCGGCATCTTAACCGTGGTAGCCGGATCTTATTTTCCTCTCATTTGCTACATGAAATGGGATGGCGACTCCGAGGCCTATGCAGCTTGTTGGAACAAACACTGATCAGGCCTTTGCGGCGTTTGACAGGACGGGCTGATTTTCCTTATCACGGCTTGCCCACAAAGGCCCGGGCCAGGCCGGGGTTATTAGCATTCCTCGGCGAGATGCGTCAGGCCTATTTCTGTCACGCAGACAGATTGAGCCTTTCACTCAGGCTCGCGAATGAGTGACACATGGCCTGACTGGGAGGACAACATTGTTATTTGAGTTAAGAAATCAATTTGTATCAAATGTACACTGTAATTTATTTGTTGGCTTTGAAGGGAACCTGGCTGAGATAAATGGGAATGGGCTTCTTTCTTCCCCCCTATGCTGAGCTGATAAAGTTCTTGTGAAGCTCCAGATAGCTCCAGTCAGAGCCAAAGTGACAAACATGTTTAAAGTTGCACAGTGATCTTTAAATCTCAAAAAGAACACCTTGTCGGACATGATAGAACATTTTTTACCTTTTCCCTCTATCTGTCAGAAAGCTGCTGTGACACATTGCTTTAGTATTTTTGCTGACATTTTCTTTATCAAGCACATCTGTTTGTGGTCGAAAGATGCTTATTCCTATTTTCTTCAATCTACAGCAGCCTAGGAAACTGCCAAAAGGAAGGAAGAAAACGAGACATTCTTTCCAAGAATAATGCTTATTTATTTTTTTTTTTTAATTGTGACTTTTCTTGATCAGGTTCCAGTTTTCTTTTTATTTTTGTTAAAAGAAAGAGAAAAGTGTGGGGAACACGTATCATGATATCTTGTCTATTTCATGAAGCTTGGTTGGGTTCAGGCTGACAGTGCATTAAGATGTTGGTATTATATGTTATATCGTGAGCTACGAGATTGACATTCTCCTCTATTAGAGCTATAAATAAGAGCCTAAGTGTTGACTCTATGCTTCAGTGTTTTTATCTTTAAAATAATACAAATAATCAAAAGTTACAGCTACAGTTAGTTATGACTTCATAATAAAAAAATGCCAGCAAACTAGCCACAGGCAGAGTAGCTCATTGTCATTTCCATACAATAATCTGGTGGTTTAGTTTTGGTTTTCAAAAGTGATCTAAATGTAACATGTCATATTAGGTGTCTATATAAGGTACCTTATGCTTCCTCTGCATTATAGCCTTCCACCTGCATATAGGCTCTTTTTTAACAGATGTGAGTGTGTATGAATGCAGATACACATAAACCTTATAAAGCAATGTAGACTGCTATGCTCTGCTTAGTCCACAGAAGGTACAGCTATCCTCAAAGCAAGGTTAAACTTGAGGTAGTCTAAAGTGTGCAATCAGGGTCAAACACACTTCCAGTCCTTCCAGAAGCCAGGTCAAATGTGATTAGTAGTGCAAGAGTTTTTAAGATATGCTGGCTTTAGGAAGCGTTAAATTTATTAATGGCCTGATAACACTATCACCAAAATGGTCACACCATTCCCAGGAATCTCAGGGAGGGCCACGCATCAGGATTAACTTTTCTCAGGCTGCCCAACCAATATATTTCACTCTCGTCTTTCCTGCCTTTCCTCTGGGAATGTTGCAATCCTTAAGGCTGTGAGCAGCCTGCCAGCCTTAGATCTTGTTATACCTATGAGTAGTGACACTGTAATAGTGTTAAGCCTTGCTCTCAGGTTTCTTCTGTGCCATGTCCTTTGGGTGAGGGCTTGCCCTTTTACCTGTCTGCCCAGGTGCATAATGACAATGCTGTTATTCTGATTTGCCTGACATTTTTTAATGTGGTGCTTTTGAAACCTGAACTCCATCTTTCCAGGTTTAGGCAAGAGCTGGAGATTTTCTCTCAGCTTAGCAACCCAAAGACAATATATAATTTTAAACATCTAAAATGGTTTCTGATTTTCATCCTGTGGCATGGTCTAGAGGTGTGACTTTTGATTTTCAAATGCTCAGAGTAGGCAATACTGCAATCCAGCTCTAATTACCAAGAGTAAAGTGTTCCCTGTTTACACACATTCATATTTCAACATACACATATTCCATAAAACATGCACCTTCTCAAATGACAACTGTACTTTGCCATGCTCTTTTAGCTATATCCATATAGCTGTTTACAATTATTACAGCCTAAGCACATCAATCAATTCATTGTCAGATCAAACTCTTCAAGAACTCATACCAAATATTGTTTTAACCTCGTTGCTTTAGAAATAACCATTGGCAGTGGAGTAATTTAGACCCCAGAAATGGCAGTGCAAAATAAAACAGCCTCTAGCTCTGATACAAGAGCACTCTGTCATGTCTACAGCTTCACTCTATTAAAATAATACATCCTCCAAAGCACTTGTTTTGGCCTTCTCCTGCCTTATCTTATACCCCTTAATGACAGAAAATGGAAAGCACTTAATTTCTCTCCCAGGTTTGCATTAATTCATTACAAGCAATGCCATTTTTTTCTCTGCTGTGAGCAGGCCCCTGATGATAATGTAAAGATGAACTTTTTGCATAGGATTTGGAGAGGAAAAAAACAGACGCAACAACTTGCTGCGTTTGTTCATGTTTTACTGCACATTATGTTCTCTAAAAAACACAATGGCTGGCAGGAGGGGCAAGAAGCCATCTACCTGGTCTTCACTAACTCACATGAGTCGGAGGGAATTCTCTGGGCCAAGGGACTCCCTTCTGTGTCTTACCTGAGAACAAGTGAGTGTCCACAGCTGGGAAAAGCTTTTGATGAAACCTATGAGGCAGATAGTGTGAGAAACCTAACAAGCAGAGAGCCTGCAGCAGGAGCAGTGGTTCCTGGGGAGATAATGGACATAGATATAAAGGGACAAAAAAAAAAAAAAACCAACAAACCCCAACACCAAAAAAACTCCCTTTTTCTCAGGAGAGGATTGCATTGAGTTTGGTTCAAGAAGTCCCTGAAAGTTGCTGGATTCAGAGCAAGACTAGAATAAGCAAAGATACAGCGGGCAAGGGAAGATTTATTTTTGTATTTTCTTATTTTTATTGTCCTACAGAGCAGGCCTCACTTGTCTCTTTAAAAAGGTCCATTGTTTTAGTCTGAGCTAAAATAAACTATAACTTCAGAGTTCATTGCATGTTTTTGGTGTGCTTGCTGTAAGAATAATATCTACCTCAAAACTCTAGCTGACTCAGGGTCCCTTCCCTGAAAATACCTCTGTGTATCCTGAAAGCTGCAAGAAACATTGAACTGGGAGACAATGGGCATGGATTCTAGCTATTTCACAACCAATTGCTATTAATCTAAACCACAACACACATGGAGAAGGGATGAATTGTGATTTTCATCTGTAAATTAAGGAAAAGGAAAACTCAGAATAAAATTCTGTTCCTTAATATAAAAAACCACAATCTGCATCCTTAACACTGACCAATTATTCCAGTGAAGTGTCCTGCATTGTGTAACCCCTACTGACACAAAATGGCTCTCTGTCACCATTGTGCAGTCAGACTACTGGAAGGGGGGTTATGAAGTTGTTGCTGTAAGTATGGTAAGAGATATGAAGCTTTATCTCAGGGTATCAGTGTCCCCTTCCTTACGTCTCAAACATAACATGCCTAGAAATGGTTATTATTTTTATAAAAATATCATGTTTCTAGAGACGAGGGCTCCCTAGATTCCTCCTGGGATAGATGGGAAAGGGAGGAAGAATATAGCAGTTTACATCTTCCCAAGTTGCTGCTAAAGCTAATGTGGAAGGAACTATTCTGAGTCTATACTTAGAGACTTAAACCACAGTGTACACCTGAAAGCTCAGGATAAAATGAGAAAGCAGCCTCCCTTCTTCCACTCCCAGCTCTGACTGGTGTGTCAACATGCAGGATGGCAAAGGCGAAGCTGACTATAGGCAGCAACACGTAGTGATGAAATGAATTTTTTTTACATGTGTTGCTTCATTGTGTTTGGGAGGCACACCTGCTAAAAAGGAGGACACGACATGAAGTGGGGGAGATGTTAAAACTGTAAACATATAAAAGTCTGGACCAACACTAAACATGCCTGGGAAGAGGAGAGACTCCAAACTGGAGGTAGTAGGATGCCAATTTAAGGCACAAGAGTTAAAGCATCAGGAAAAAAGGACACAAAAGTTCCGTTGAAGAATATTTTAGGAATGGCAACGATGTCTGTCTGTGAGTCACCCATGTCTACTGCCTCCATGCTACATGCTCCTACTGAAGAGTGAAAACAGCAAAACAGCAAGTGCTCTCAGCAAAGCTACAGAACAAAGCTAAACCTAAAATTATGATGTTCATTTTGGGAGTAGGAAAAATGGAGCACTAGAAACTTCAGTTTCATTACCCTTGGTTTCTGAATGAAGGTTTGAGAGGGTGTTTATTAATTAACCCTAAGTTTTGAATTGGTTACTTCTCCCTGACAGTCAAGTCCCTAGTAAGAGGGAGAAGTGTATCACCGCTTATTAATATAGGCTGAGAGAAAAGCCTTCCACATACTAGGTATCTTTAAGTTTGCTGACTATATCTTTTCAGGCTGAAAGTATCCATATAAATATTTGTTTCACACTGAATTATTTTGGACAGTTTCAGCCAAAACAATTTGAGGAATGATAGAGGGAAAAATATGGTGGTTTGCCTGTGCTAGAGGAATTCTGACCACCTTTTTTTTAGTCTAGTGTGTATTCCAGTAAATATATCCGTTTAAAAAGAAGGAATCTGATGGAAGGCAGACCACTTGGCAGACTGTTGGTTTTCACCAGGTTTTTTTTTATAAAAACAAATAACTGTGATGTGAACATTTAATTAAAAACCATATAATAATGTGCATAGAGTAGACAGCAGGACTAGGGTTATAAGTAACCACTGGCATTTTGTAGCTGTGGTAATTTTAACTCTGTATTTGAAATAATATTCTCAAAAATATTTTATGTATTTGTGTTGCTTTGTGTTCATATTCAGATTTTTTACAACTGCTCTGACAGAGCTGCTGAAACAATTCCACACAATAGGACATCATCCTTAGGTGAACAGGTAGATATAATGCTAAGATATGTTTTAGACCACATATAATTACACCTGGTTACTGGTTAACATTCAATAAGGAAATGCTTCAGGCTTAACAAGTAGGAGATTTTGATATTTAGTAGAAGAACCTGTCTTTGTTATCGTAATAATGTTCAAGGTATAAATGAATAAATTCATCTCTTCAAAAAGAATGTACAATTCCCAAAGGTTTAATATCAAATCTTTTTGGTACAGTGGCGCTGCTACAGATCTAGGGAATCTCTTTCATATCATCTCCTAGTCTTCAGTCTTCCTGTCCAACTCTGCAGGAGTTGGAGATATTCTGTATGAGATGAACTTGGTGAGGATCATTTCCCACTCTCAAAGGCAAAATGACTATCATACATTGCACTAAAGAACATCCTTTCTCAACTGTAATTCTTCAATTATCAGTTGCAGAAGGTCTCAGTAATGGAGAACCTGATCTCAGCTGGGCTTTTTAAATCAAAATCCTCAGAAGTCATCAAATGAATCGTATTACTCACTATAATTAAAAAAACCCAAACCAAAACAAAAGAAAAAACAAACTAACAAGCAAAGCTCAAAACAACAACAAAGAAAAAAAAAACAACCAACCAAAAAAAAAAAACCAACCAAAAAACCAACCCAGAACCTGGAAACAACATAATTCTCCCAGATGCTTTGGGGGACAGTCAAAAATGAGGATAGTCCAAAACACATCATTTTCTTTTTATTATTTTTACTTTGGCACCAGACTTTTTTGACCTTTCTCAGTAAGCCTTAGAAGGAAAGATAAGTTGTTACGCAGCCCTAGCTTTCTCCTGCTCCCCAGGCATTCAGACAGCAGAGGAAAAGGACTGAGAAGGCCCTGCCATAGCAGTCTCTGAGGCAGCTGCAGGCCAGAGCCACGGCTGCAGCTTCCTGTCTGCCCAGCAGGTTGTTGGAGAAGCATCTCGAGGTGGATGGCTCCCACCGTGGGTTTCTGTAGCCCATGAATCTCAGCAGCTAAGCAGCTGATTGTTGGAGACAACCTAACTACATGTAAGTCACAGCCTTTATTACAGCCTCGGATTCTTTCCCTTTCTTACTGCTCAAGCCTGGAAATGAAAAAAAAAGTATTAAAAACATGCAAAACCATGGACACTGAAAACTAGGAGGTGATCTCATCAAAACCCTTTCATACTTTGACTTCTGCTGCTTGGGAATCACTTATTTAGCAATAGTCACATCAGGTGCTAACATGGAAGACCAATGTAAGTGTGTTTCAAATCTCATTCATACTAAAAATAGACTAGTTTACTAAATTTGTATGTAAGACAACCATGTATGATACTATTCAGCAGTCAGCAATCCACTTAGCAGCCCCTTTGTAAATGCTTGCTTTGGGAATATCTAAGGTAATTTGTGATATCTAGTTGCCGCTGTTGGGTTAAGTAAATTAGAGCTACTTGTTTCCAACAAACTCACCTTAGAGTGAGTGATGTGCCTTCAAATGTTTTCTGTCAAAATGCTTGAGATACGATGTTAGCAGACATTTAATAAAATATTTGAGTTTAGTTAAAAATACCAAAGGCAAACACACTACTCATTAATAATGGGATATACTGTAAATGATAGCTTTCAACAGAGTAATAGAGCGTAGCAAACAAAGAAGAGCAGCAGAGGCAAGTAAAAAGGAGAATAACTTTGAAACTCTACTGATTAAGATGCTAAAGTAGTTTCCAGTGTTTATTACAAAAAAGCTAATTAAAGAGTTTACATTTTATCATGCACAGTAAAGAACTCCTGACAGGCATTGTTATAATATGAAATGCGGCAGTCTCCAGTAGAGTTTAATTTAGAGCAACAACAAAGAAGGGGAAAAGAAGAAATAAAACAATTGAAATGTTGCAAGCAGACTGCCTTAAGCTCAGGGGAGGCCTTTCAGAAAACCGTTTGGTAGAAGCAATGCAAACTGAGCTACTATCCTGGGAATAATATTTTTCCTGAAATTGTTTCAGGTTGAAGTGTTTATAGGAGGCAGTATATAGGTTGTGTAAGCCACCGGCTAAAAGATTGGGGAAGTATAGCTTTCCATCAAAGGCTAATCACACTAATTATGCAGAAGATCCACAGACGCTGATGTAAACCATTCACTGGAGAACTAGCAATTCCTGCATCATTACTCACCAAATCAACAGATGTCCATACTGTCACTCATTACCAACATTAACTTGCTGTTAAATAGCATTAAGTTTACTGAACACATTCAACTGCAGAAAAATTTTGACATCTTGTACAGATGTGTTAATTTCTTCCAAACACAGTTTTGGCCTGAGAGAGCCCTAGAAACTGTATTGGTTTAACTCTTGCCCAATTGCTTGGTCATGAATAATGATACATTCCGCATACCAAATATTTTAAGCCAGTCAACCATTTTTGTTTACTTTAACTACAATATTTTTTTGTCATATCTGCAGGCTTGAGGTTGCGAATCACAGAATCACAGAATGATAGGGGTTGGAAGGGACCTCT
>RSEF01000002.1:98098549-98111946 GCA_003993805.1 Himantopus leucocephalus
AATAAACACCCACAATAGTGTCTCTCATATTACCCTGCCCCTTATTCCTTACCCACAAGCTCTCAACTCATTCTTCAGCTTCCCCCAGGGAAAGCTTGATACGTTCCAGTTGCTGTCTCACATGAAGAGCAACTCCATCACCTCACCTTGCTGGCCTATCTTTCCTAAAAAGAACATAGCCCTCCATGACAGCATTCCAGTCATGTGAGCTGTCCCACCATGTCTCAGTAACTGCAATGAGATCATGGCCCTGCGACCACACAGAGATCTCTAATTCTTGCTGGTTGTTCCTCATGCTGCGTGCGTTGGTGTATAAGAATTTCAAAGAGGCAGTTGAGCCTGTAGTTTTTGTCTTTGAGGGGTGGTAGGCCTTCTGACTCTCAAAAATACGAGCACACTGCCCCACAAGTGCTGGGCTACTACACCCAGGCGCCTTTCAAGCAAGCCCAGTTACATCCCCATCCCCCTTTGAATCTAGTTTAAAGCTCTCTCGATAAGCCCTGCTAAGAATGTGATTCTACTTTTGGTTAGTAATTTTTCTGCAGGAGATATGGGAAGGCAACTTTTGTTTCTCATTAGCAGCCCTTGGGATCTTCATATTTTATTTCCCTGGCAGTCAGATGTATGAGCTGTTACCAAGGACCGAGTTGAGCTATAGGACACAATACACAGAAGACACACGGCTCTGTCTCATTTTCTGTCACCGATACAGCTGTATGATTTGCTTTCCTAATGTTTGACTTGGTGTCAGAGTTGGAGGAAAATTAATTGGCAGAGAACCAGCTCAGATAAGGTGGCAGCATGAGGAAGGACCACAAATACCTAGTAGCAATGTTTCTTGCTGTGTGTGTTGTGCAGGGATTTCCCATCCCTTGTTCAACATATCATAATGAGGGGAGTTCTGGGACACTAGACTTTGGCTGGAATCTCCTGGAGCCCAGACAGTCCAAAATATATATGATTGTAGCCACATGATACATAGCCAGAGGCATATCATTCTTTCTTTCAGATTTTACATTTTAAATTAGTAGAAATGAATCACTTCGGTATTGCGGTCAAGACACCGGTACAACTTACCGCCACACTAGAGCATTCACACTTAAAATACATTTTATTTGTGAAAAGGTACCTCATATAAATGGAAATTAAAACACCATCATTTTTACTAGGTAGGCTTTCTTTTGTTTCTGAAACTGCTTTCTTCCTGTCATGGTTAAGGAAAAATTTCTTTCCATAAACATTTTCTATTGTCTTTGCTAAAAAAGGTTTTCTTCACCTTTCTCTGAAGTACAGCTGGGCTGCTTGTCTCTGTTAGAAGACAGTACAGATCTCTGTGAATCACAGTGTATATCTCTCTTTCTATCACCCAGATATTGCTGTTGTAATTTGCAAATTGAACTATCAAACGTATTCTACACTAAGACTGCTTGGAATAGTTAGGCTGTCATGTGGGTTCTTGTGATGGAGTGGAGTGATATTACTCACACCATACTGTCTCAGACCTCTTTTTTTTTTTGTTGTTGTTGTTTTCCAGGCACAATTCACAGGTTTGTTTTTTCATCTGTAGTCTCGTAAGTGGCATCTTTCCCTGCCGTCTTCATGTGCTGTAGCATTGCTGGGACACTCATGTTGATAAGGTCTTCTGTTTACATTTCTATTGACTGTTGAATAAAATTTTTAATAAAATGAATTTGCTCCAATGAAGCCCAAGTCAGTAGACAGTCACAGCATGATGCAAAGTCAATTTGTTCACTCAGTCTTTTCAATGAATTGGATTTGAGATGGTGCCTTTGATGTTTTTATTGGAAACTAAATGCTCTCCTTACAGCAAATGCACTCCTATCTCCCAATAGGTCCCGTTTACTCTTGGGTACTGCATTATGCTGTCTTGCCAGCTTGCATTGTGGATACCTTGTGTTACCTGTTGCCCAGAATTCACCAATACTGCCACCAGCATTGATGCAGGGCGCTGTACGCCAGCAATGCCAGAGCTCATTGCTCCATGGCTATTTTTCCCTACAGTCAAACAGGCTCCTTTTTTTTATGGAGCACCCACTCGGGTTTGTTTTTTAAGGCCTCATCCCAAATCCATTAGAATCAACAGAAATTTGTGCCTGTTGTCTCAATTCATTTCAGGATATTTTGTGTGTATTTACAAAGGTGTTCACATTGCTTTTGAAAATTTGCCTTCTCCTTGGTGACTGTAACATATAAATAACAACTTATTGTTCATTTACGTCTTTATTTTCCTAAGCTTACATATGAGGAAAGTCAGACGAGTCTTCGTGCAAAGCTGGGCTTAAATATACCCATTGCTGGGCTGTATTTCAAACAACAGAATTTCCTTTACTTCTTTTCACTCTTGCTGTCTGTCTCCAGCCTTCTCCATTCACATTCACCATATCATCATTTTACATGAAAGGAAGTTTTTCTTTAGCACTGGACTCATAAAAATAACAGATAATGCAATGAATGAATATCACTGAGAGCCAATTTTTCTCAGCTAAGCTTTAATGCAAGTTCAGGCTACCTAGAGTGAGCTGTGATAGAAGACAAAAATGAGACTTCAGGCAGCTTTCTAAAGAACGAAAATCATTCCTCTCTTGCTGCATTGTTGTTGCATAGGGCCAGCAGGTTAATGGCAGAGGAGCTTTATACCACATAGAATTCTCTGGCTGCAGAGGACAGAGAGCCTCACGACCAGGAATGTAGCCTATGTATTTGTGTGCCGATGTTAAGTATCCACAGGTGCACTGCTCAGCAGCAGACAGTAGCGGCAGTTGTTGGTACTAGGTAGGCCATACTGGAATACAACAGCATTTTGTCTCCAGCAATGGCTGTGGCCAGATGTGTATTTGCTTGGCTATTTGTAAGAGGAGTTTTGGTTGATTTAATATTTTTTTCTAATTTATAATATTGGATTACATTTTAGTAATAATATTAATCAAGCCCACTGCAGCTTTCTAATTGATTTTTGTATTAGATCTGAGCAATTTGGTTTTAGCTTTTGCTACAGTGGTAAGAAAATCATAGCTATTGCCAACTGCCAAGAAGATATCTATGTCTCAGTGCAGAGTTCATTCTATTTATTCCTATTTACTCAATGTCTTTCAGAAAGGAGGCCTCATTGCCAGTGACTCCTCATGTACAAACACTATTTGACTATGAATTGCAAGCCCAGCCAATGCCATTTTGATTTTACTCTTATCTTTCATTTCAAGGAACATTCCCGCAATCTTTACCCGTCCCCCCACACAGTCAGACACTCTGAGGCACAGTGTCAATCATTAGACACAAAAATATTTCAGTTATTTTAAAGCTAGAGTATTTGTCACAGGCGCAAAAGATAGAGATCTAATGAGTTACCAGGGGCTTTGCTTATAAACACACACCTATGCTATTCTCAGAGCTTGGTATTATTATTTTTTTCTTATTCTTTCCATTCTCACACTTAAAACAGAAACACATTTTCTCCTAGAAAATGCTGACAGCATGTCTTGGTATCTCAAGGCAGAAAGGTTGCTTCCCCCCAGGCAGTGTGCTGGCAACTTTCACATGGACACACATGACTGAGCTGCCTATGGGCACCCTTGCTTTCATTGTTTCCATAATTCAATAAGTTTAAAAACAGCCATGCTAACAAACATTGGAAAGAGGAGTGGGAAGTGAAAGTCTATGGGATTGAACTTCAGAAATGTAGTACAGGTAGAAGAAGAATGTGTCCAGTGTAGAAATACGGGGTGGATTTGTTATGCAAAAGTAAGACCTCATCTGAAGCTGAAAAGTTACTACATGTAATCAAAGTGAAAAGCAGTGCTTAAAACAATAAAGCAGAGATTTTTCTAACACTCTTTAACATGCAGTTTGCAAGTAAATCTTTAATAAATTACATATTATCACAAATAATTCACTGATTACTACCTTTTGCTGCATCTTATTAATCCATTCTGTACATGCGCAAAAGCACTCTTGAGTAAGCTACAGCAAGGATTTAAAGATATGTTCTGAGTCTACAATATTTAGCAAAATTATCTTGGTCTCTTAAACAAGTTTGAATTACAGTAAAAACACAATTAAAAGAATACCTTTCCAAGCTGCCAAAGGTAAAATTCAGGAGATACTGTGCACATGAGGTAAAATGGTAAATCTGCCATACTTATGATAAACAAGAAGTTTGCCCTCGTATATCTGCAGGGGGAAAAAAACATAATATATATGGTAGAAATAATTTTACTTGGGTTCCTGACTACATTTTTATTACTAACTATAATCTTCTGAGAATTAGATCAGTTCATACTTAAGAAGTGCAGATTTTTAAGAGCAAGCCATAGCCCTGTGAGATGAAAGGTATACAGGCACAGCTCAGTACGATTCTTTAACCACTTAATGAACTGATACAGGAAAACAGAATGATGAACTGAGATATAGAGCAGTTACTCCCTTTTCAGAATTGGACAAGTAATTATATCAATCCTTGAGGTAATTCTGAAACATGATTACTAGTACAGTATGACAAGGAAAGCCATAAAAAGAAAGACATGATGCTCCATCTCACCATATAGTTGGTGAAAGAGCAAAGAACATGAAGATCTGTAGGAGCTGTGAATTTTCACATGCATTTTTACCTCTGCAAGAATATTTCTTTCAAGGTCTTTTGAACGCACATACACTGTGTATAGTGTAGATGTCTTGCATTTAAATAGATATGTATCCAACTTCCTGTGTCAGTATTATTTTGCTCTTGCACATACATATGACGATAGAACAGAACTACATCATGATGCAGTTGCAAAATTTAAGCCCAACTTGAAAGCTGTGGCTGATGATTTATTTTATTACAAGAGGAGTTGCTCTCTTCTTTTGTTGTTTGACTGTACAGAACATGACACTAAGGCTTGACAGCCTCTAAGAGAATTTTGTTCATCCACAGAGAAGCTGAGAGATCACGTGTGACTGTGGAATGCATTTTTCCAGCATTTTTGTTATACAGAGTTCTTGTTAATGCCTTGAAAAATGCTAGTGGAAAAGATCTTGTACAACGATTTAGATTTGGTGAAGTAACATGAAAAATTGCTGCATGGAATAATCAGTAGTACTGTTGCACCAGGCATTCTGGACACTTATTATGAAAAGCACTAGTTCAATTATTTGCATTCTAGTGTACTGGATGAGCTTCCTGTAGTATGTTTCATCAAAACTTTCATTAGAACATTAAATCTGCTGTTAAACCCTAGCTACAATTACACATTTTGATGAAAATCATGGTATTTGCAGACCAAGAGTGCAAACTAGGTGTTTGGGGGTTTTATTCATTATGTAGTGATTAAAAACTTTGTGAATATTTCAAACCTTCTACATCTGTGCTCTCTCACCATGGCAATGCTGAGCAAACCTTATTACTGATGATACCAGCCTTNCATTAAGGGTCTTTTCCAACATGAATGATTCCATGATTCTGTGATTATTTCCAGTGGTGTACTGACATTATATGATGACATTTTCATGGAGGATTTCTTTGCTAGTGTGGAAAGAATAAAAAAAAAGCTTAATTAAGAATTAAGGTGATCTAGCACATATGGTTTTAAACGTATCCGCAGAAGATAGTAATTTATGGAAAATACAATTAGGATAGTGTAAACACCGTGCACTACCGTATACCAGCTGAAAAAACAATGCTGGTCTTACTGTATCGT
Source organism: Himantopus leucocephalus (assembly GCA_003993805.1). NCBI lineage: Eukaryota > Metazoa > Chordata > Aves > Charadriiformes > Recurvirostridae > Himantopus > Himantopus leucocephalus. Next base: position 98,104,243 of record RSEF01000002.1, read on the forward strand.
AGAATGCCAGTTGAAAACTGGTCGCATACGAAATACCAGGCACTAATTATGGTGTGTAAACTTGGAATCAACTTCTCATTATTCTAGTGCAATAGCTCATCTTACTAGGAGAAGCTTTCAGTTGTTAGATGAACTCAAAATGTAACACTTACACACTGAATTTTCTCTGCACTGGTATCAGATGTGTGTACATTAGATGTTTTGGTATGTTTGCTTCTTGCTTGGCACAGAATCTATCTAGTCATATACAGCCCTTATATATTACTGATATACTGTAGTATAACACCAGCAAAGCACGAGGCAATATTCTGTCTAATTGTTTTGATCAAACATGACATAGACTTTGTACTCGCGCTAGACACATATTTCTGTAAGTTATAGCTTTCACAGTACTTGCTTTCATTTTTTTGTAATCCTGTCTGTTTCAGACCCTGAAGAATGCAGCACAACCGTTTCAGTTTTCAACCTGTCAAGACTTTGCACAAATGATTTGTCAAGAAAAAGTCTAATTATGTCTGGCTTAAGGCTTCCATGTTAAACAGGAACAATTGCGGTGACTGTGAAAGAACCGCCTCCTGGCACTTGAGCAAAATGTGAAAGCAGCATGATTGTCCTGCCTTGTTTCTTTCCATCAACACCCTGTGGTCAGAAAAAGAAACCACCAAATACTTCACTTCCATTTCTATCAGTTTCTTGTGACTGGCAGCACCTTGGCATTTGCCTTGTACTGTATGTGAGTCATACTGCTAAGGCAACAAGAGAGCCTGTTGAATACAAAGTCTGAAACTAAGCAGACGTCAAGCCAAGAGCTGCTACAGCAGCAATCAAGCAGATTAGCTTAAGTAATTCTGATGAGCATATTAAAGCTCAAAATGAATAAGAATGGTTGGTGGAAAAACATAAATCAGGCCAAGTGTAAGTGACCTGGTGCTGTAAAACACTTTATAATATACCTATGGCTATTTTTTCAACATTCTGACATATCAGCAACAGCTTATCTTACTTTATTTGTCTGTTTCAAAAATATTACTTATCTTTCCTTTCCAATAGAGTCTGCGAACAGCAACAAAACTTGTATTCTTTATTGAGGATCTGATCCACATGATCATTCAGTGGTTTCATCACTAGTATCAGTGGAAGACTTCCAGAGCCACTGTGGCTGGGTGTTTTGAAGTAAAATCCTGTAAAAACAGTACTGATACAGAGCAAGCAAGGAAATGCATGGCAAAAACAACAGAGCAAAACCAGATCGTTCCTACGGAAATTTGGCCTACATTCAAAAAATGACTACAGCCTTGGGTGCCTTCATTTTACGGTGCCCATCTCAAGACAAATCAAAATGTCTGCTGAGTTTTTAGAAAGGACTGATCAGCTACACCCTGAAAACTGTTTTTAAAGTCTTTAAGATGTCCCTAAGCCAGGAAGACCACAAACATCACTGGAGGCTGTCCTGTCCAGAGGGTATGTTTGCCACAAATAAAATGTTAACAAAATCTAGAATCTCACTTTGTCGCCTGCCTCATGAAAGTGCCCTGATATAGCAGGAGCTGCAAAGTTTAAACCTCTTCGGCAGCCACAGCTTATTTCCTACTCCTCTGCTGGTTACAAGCTCCCACTAGTCTGTAACTTGACAGGGCATAGAAGAGTGAAGGTCTTATTGGCATTCCTTTATCCCCTAGGAAAATATATGTTGATGTCTAGGAAGATGAATTCAGCAAGGAGATACCAAAATACTGGAGAAAAAAAAGTGGTGTTCTCATTTTGCGAAAAGGAAATAAAATTAACTGATCATCCTATAAGAGCTAGAGCATCATAAAAGCAGGCACTTAAATTGAAATTTCACAACCTCAAATTTCAGAGTGGTGGCAGGAACCTCTGTAGAATGGGAGATTCACAGAGGCATGACGCTCACCTCACATTTTGCAAGGTAGTAGCTCCTGTATTTATGGGAAGTCTTCTGGAGTCAGGTGTTGTAGCTTCTTGTATAGACATGATATCACTGATCTATACCACAGGCCATTCATGATTAGCATCAACTTACTGAAATTTCCTCAGGGGCTCTCAAGGAGGACCTGTGGAATGAGTAGCTAAGAAGTGACATTTAGACAAGTTGTCACCAACCAGTAACGATATCAGTACTTGTCTTCTGCATGATCTGAGCAGAACAATGGGGCAAATCGTGATTAAAAACCTAATAAAAGTCTGTGTTAGTCTTTTCAATATCATGAGCTGACACCTAGTACAGACACACAGATTTCCATACATCCATGTATATTGGCCAGAATATTTAGAAACAACCTTTATCACTGCAGCATCCTGGTGTGCTCCCTCAGAACAACCAGAAGATTTGTTTGTGTCTTGCCAGACATGGTCCTGTGTGTTTCTGCTGCTAGGTATCAGCTTACGTACTATGGTGACTGTGACTTATCATCTTATTTGCCTAATTAGAACATGGGACAGAGCATTCCCCTCAGTGGTTCAAATCATTCTATGTACAAAAGGGATTTGGAGGTGGTGGCTTAGGTCCTGCATTAGGAGATTGAGGTACTTGGTATGGAGAGACCTGAGTTATTGTCTGAGGACTGATCTGGTAGGTGTACTCTCAGTGCTCAGTAGGAGCTCTCCTGCAAGCAATATAGATTCAGATACATTAAGTTCAATCCCTTGCTTAGCTTTCAACAGAACAATTTCTGGTGTTTCTCTTAGGAATCGATGTGTAGTCAAGAAGGATATCCCCTTATAGTATACAAAATAGCCAACATTTCGAAGTCCAGTATTTGCTGTGCAAAGTCCACACTGAGACTCCATACAGTGAACTTAATGGATTGTGTTTTCACACACTGATGTGCTACCCATGAACTTCCCCATGCAACAAAGCCCTTAGGGCAGGACTAGAGACAATTATACTGGTGTGAGACCTACAGTGATATCTGAGGATGTTGCATATATATTAATATAGCGAAGATAAAGAGCCTATGGTAGTGGCTCAGGAGGCTGCTGTTTTTTTGGAGAAAAAAACAAATAAAGTCAAAGATTCATTTCTTCAGTGCTTATCTAGAGAGGGAAGGAAGGGTCAACAACCTCACAGGTATCACATAAAGTTGTTCTGTGCTCTTTGCAAGTTTGACACTTTGGCCAGGAGCACATGGAAGGATAATAGGGAACCTTTTCTCTGTCTTCTGCAAAGGAAACTCAAAGCAACTGAGACCACAGAAGGGAACTACTGTACTTGATTAAAACGGATGAGCCACACGAGTGCTGAAACAAATGCATTCACCTGATTCAAGTAACAGTATTTGACAGAATACCAAGATTTTAAGTTCTCTGGAAATGTTTTTCTGGCTGTCATTCCCTTTCTAAATTTAAGTTGCAATTAGTATTGTGACTCTTAACAGAAAAAGAATTCTTCAATTTCCAGATAATTTTCAGCAAAAGTTATGTGGAAAAAGAAAGGTCCTTTTTTTCCTACCAAATCCACCAGACCATATCTGGCATTTTATCTACAAACTTAAGTGAAAATATTTATATTTTCAAGCATCATATTTTATAAAGGCCAGATGTTTCTTCTCTGCAACTCCCTACATGACCATCACAAAAGCAGATTTTCATGATTTTGTTTTTTCAATTTCTTTACTAGAAGATTTTTAAAAATGCTGCATCCATTTTGGCCACCTAATTCAAATTCACTTGGGCCAGTACTGTATTTTTAAGAAGAGCATGTAGATGCTTCCGATTAATTCTGATTGTTTGGATTGTCTCTTGATATGTTTGAATAAGTAGGTGAAATAAATAATGGCACTCCCAGGAAACAGGGCTTGCAGTTCTCAGAATCAAGTAGCTGCCTCGCTTACCCCAGTTACATGCCTCTTCCCTTTCTCCCTCTACCCCCATGCCTGGCAATAGCCCCTGTCATAGTTCAGGTCATAGTCATACAAGAGACTTTAGAGGTCTGTGTCAGTAATAGAAAAGACTGCTAGAGGATTCACCACTGCATAAAAGCTAAAAAGAGAGACAAATGTCACATGACGTAAAGCCTGATAATTGCTTTATGGGAAGAAAGTCACAGCACACTGTTTCTCTCAAGTGGTTCTGGGGAGCATGGGAATTTGCATAGTGTATCTTATAAAAGCAGTGTTTATTATGAAGCATGGTTTGGCTAATAGGAAAAGGAAGAGAAAAAGAGTTTCATATTTATTTGTACTTGTTTTGTTTTTAAAAATTAATCCTGATCTATGTCAAATTCCTTGCTGCATTTAATTTTTTCCCCCACTGTTATATATCTCTGGGGCAGAAAGTTTGCATGCCTTTAGTGTATTGTGGTGACTGTACAATGTCCTGTAAAGCTGATCACAATAAAACAAACTTATTTCAAAACTCAAAAAGAAGTTAAAATATATATTTGACTACAGTATATTTCTTGAACTTGTTCTTATACAAGAAAATATTATTAAATACATTTGGAGTTATTTAACTTAAGAGAAACAGTGTCTGAAGAGATAAAAAAGAAAATGCTATGCTTGGTACTGTGAGTATAAATTATAATCTACACAGGAATCTCCGTTTATTATATGCCTAAGTGCAACAAGAAAGCTTTGGAAATTCTGCTTGAGTTCTTCATCTTGCAAGATTTATGGCCCAGTTTCAAATCCAGGTTGCTCAGAATCTTCTCTTGCAAGCCCTATGAAACATATGTGTCATATATTACATATGGAACAAAACATGGGTTTGGTCCTGTTATTGCATGTGGGGATCCCCTTCCTTGACTTAGTTATGTAAAATTTATAGAAACAGTGGAGTAAACAGTAGCAAAAAAGGCTCTTGATGGAAATGGGTATAACAAGTTTCAAAGTGCAGATGTTTATCTTGGAAATGTATCTATCTGAAAAAGTTCTTCTTAGCAACTGAAAAGATAAATGATCTTCCTTGAGAGCTTTCTAACCATTTATCATTTAGATAATATTGGTCACTTTTTTGAGTGAAACTGACTCATGAGCATATGGTACAGAGCCCTCAATTAAACAAGAAATTTAAGGACTTGCTGAGTTTTCAGGGTGTGAGTGAAGCAAAAGATAGAGGTGGCCTATTTGATAAAAACCACAATCGGATCATCCTTTTTTGTCCATGTGCATGATTATAGGCCATAAGCAGAGGAGGGTCTTTTAAGCTCTGAAGCCAGTCTTACAGATGCATCAATTACAGACCTGAGTTGCATACATAATTGTGGGCTCTGAACTTTCACTCCCTATGCGATGTTTCCTCACAGGTAAAAACAGTCAATGGAGTTACTCCAAATTTATATCAGATAGCAGTTTTATTTAGATATGATTTATCTAGAGTAATTTAAATTCTGAATTTGGTTCTGTTATTTAAAATTGTATTTATCAGAACAAGAGCTGGACATATAATATTTAAAATATGCTACATTAGCTTCTTTAAGAATATATAATCATATTAACTGATAAATTGTCTTATTATTAAACCATTTCAAATCCAAACTGCCTATTTCTATAGTACTTCATTTTTCTCTGTATGTTGTAAAACAACTGAAAGCAGTATGAAGTACTTTCTTCTTGCTGCTTTTAAGAAGGAGAGGGGAAGGGTATGGAAGGGAAGGGTATGGAAGGGTAGGGAAGGAAAGGGTAGGGAAGGGAAGGGAAGGGAAGAAAAAAGAATCCAGCATAAAACCCCTCTTCCTGGATGATCAGACCAGACTTGGTCTGTGATTCCCAGTTTCACCCCTGAAAGCTTACTATCTGGCAGAAAATTGCGTGGAATGTCCAATATTCTTAACAACTGCGAGGCTTGAAATCATCATGGGTAGTCTGCAACTTTTTATAATAATCAAAAACATTGTCAGAGAACACCGTTATGGGGCCCCAGTTGTGTACAGTATGTAGAGGCTGGTCTATTACTGCCTTACACAGAAGCTAGTTAAGAAGCAGGAGAACCCAGTGTGCCCAGGCTGATTCTTGATCCCTCATCTTTTCTTTCTTATCACTCAAGGTACAACAGAAGATATGGACGGAAAGACTTTAGACTTCGTTTCAGAAGTTTACAATAAAATTATGCAGAGGTCTCCTGCTAGGACCCTATGACCAAGAAAGACTTGCCTCGAAAGTCTCTATATTTCCCAAATATAGACACTTTGCTTGTCTATTGCCCCAAACTTGGTCTTGGCTAAGTGACTTATTTTTTTCAAAAAAAAGTAAGGTTGATGCATCTAGTAGTGCATTGCTGACAAATTTGTTAAAGTCTTAGAAATTCTAGGCTGCTTCTACCTGTTTCAAGTGATCTAATATCACTGGAGTAGCCTTGTCTTCTGAAGCAGCAAGGCATGCAGACAACTGAGAAGCCTCTAATCTTAGCTAGAGATGGCTCAGCATAATTATATCTCACTCTCTGACATAGCATGCTGGCATGTAATTATAGCATTTTGATGGTGGGTTGCAACGATACAGAGTTTCAGATGGCAAAACACAACAGTGTCACAGATTTGTCCTTTGAAGACTGGTAGGTCCTAAAAGTCCTGCAAATCTCAACTGCAGTTTTCCCATTGATTTCATTTCTGTGTGTAGGCTTATAAGTTTTGCCTGAGGAAGCACTAAAATAAAACTGAGTAACTACGTGAGGATTCGAATATTTTTGTAATAATTACAGTTTGTATGACATAAGTATACATGCAGCCTTGAGGTGTTGTAAAGCAAAGTTTCATCAAGTTCCATCCAGGATAACAAAATCTATGAAAAGCCTTGTTAATATGCATCTCTTATTCAGTGTTATAAAGCATCAAACATTAACTCAAAATGATTTGCAAGGGAAGCCATAGCAATTCAGGATCTAGAAACTAGTTTCTCCATGTAATGCTAACTGTGCATTTATATCTCAGACCTGTTGGTGTCCAACTGAAACAGGCTAAAGGAACTACTGTGTGCTGATAACCACGAAGAAATACTAATAATGCTCTGCCAAGACCAGTACAACCATGAAATAAATTTTCCTGTTACTCAGAAATCAGCAAATCAAAAAAACAAACATAGGTAGTTTAACAACTCATTCGGGACAATAAAAGCTTTTTCACTGAGTTACTCCATCAACTATAGGTCATTACTGTTTTTTAAAGTGGACTAAAAGTAAAGTCATCTGTGACAACCACAACCCAGTGATTGCCTACCTGCATAGACACTCCAGCTCTGAAGAAGAAACTTTTAGTTATATTAGATAGATTTCAAGCTAATAAGGTTGTCAAGTGTGGGGTGCAAAGATCTATTACTGTTACTGCATATCACCATATGTTCCTCTCTAAGTTCTGTGATAAAATATTCTGATGGTTTTAAAGGTTGCCTGCAAACACAGTGATACGTCTACACTCAGTCTCTTTTTCTGAAAGGTAGGACTTCATCTATTCTGCTGGTTATTCACTGTATCCAGTGATAGGACACATGGGAACAGTTCAATGCTGCACCAGGCGAGGTTTAGACTGGACATTAGGAAGCACTCCTTTACCAAAAGGGTGTTCAAACACTGGAACAGGCTTCCTAGAGAGGTGGTAAATGCCTCAAGCCTGTCAGTGTTCAAGAGGTATTTGGACAATGCCCTTAACAACATGCTTCAACAGTTGGTCAGCCCTGAATTGGTCAGGCAGTCAGAACAGATGATCGTTGTAAGTCTCTTCCAATTGAAATAGTCTCATCTCGTCCTCCCCTC
>RSEF01000002.1:98119096-98165361 GCA_003993805.1 Himantopus leucocephalus
GTAAAGATCACCTTCCTCTTATTGAACAAATCTGACTAAATTGCGAACATTGACCATGAACAGGATAATGCACTTTAAGTATGAAAGAAATAGAAAATGGACTGTCTTGCTGATTCAAAGAGCTTTATCATCACCTGCAATCATTTTTCCCTACATTGTTTCTTGAATAAGAAAGAGATCTTTTTCACCCCATTGTGCTTTACAAGTCTGCTAGAGTTCAGTATCATAGTCTGTGGGGTTACTTTCTCTTCTCAAAGTCAATTCTACTGAATTACTATATCTGGTCGCCCCATACACTGGGACTTTCCTTTCCTTTAAACATAGTACTCTGCAGATCATTTTATGAATATCAGCGTGACCCGTAAACCTGTTTGGTTTTTGATGACAAACATTGTTCTCAAGGAGATAGTTTCATCTAGATACAATTATTTTATTTGTTACATTAAGATAAAACTCTCCTCCCTGGAGGAGGCAGTACTTGTCCTATCATAATATCCAAGTAATTCCTGTTACTGTTATTAGAAAACCTCATACAGGTATGTATCAGATTAAAAAAAAATATTTGCTACCATATTTAAATAATATTGCTCTATCAATTTAGTCACAGGAAGCTTAAATCATGCATGTAGATACAATAGTCTCCTCTATTTTGGGGCAGGGAGTTGGAATGTCTATGTCTTGGTCCCACAAATTTTTGAATTCATGTTCCACCTTCCTTAATTACTGAAGCAAGGGGCCTTCTGCGTGTATATACCACATCTGCTTTTGCAAGAACAAACTCGGCTCCACTTACAAGCATGTGTAAGTATTGTGGTTTTGTGTGTCGTTTTCATTTGTACAACATTTTACAATTGCCTTATTTCTGCCTTCCTTTATTGTGTAGGAGCTCTCAAAAGTTTATTTTCCCCTTTTTCATGTGTCAATAAACAACTTTGCTACAGAAAACTGGACCCATTAGTATTTCATAGGTTTTATAAACTGAAAGGGCAGGAGGCACTTCAAGCAAAACTTGATGCAGTCTTGAAACAGGAATCATTTAGTCTTGTGTTACAGAAGAGCTCAGGTTAGGCAGTTGTAATAGTTCCCTTCTTTCCCTAAAATCAATGATTCTATAAATCAGTGCAGTCCTGTGTTGTTTTTACAGATGCCTGTAGTAACATGAACATAGACATTTGAAAAATACTAACAAGGAAACTATATGAAATAAAAATAATGAGGGCTGTTGTTCTCAGTACACTTTTCAGCTGAGTGTTCAATGCAATAAAAAAATCTTTCTTTCTAAATATCTCCACAATTGCCTTAGAGTTCAAGCTGGCAGTCAGGTTTGCTGACAAGACAAGTGCTATTATCCCAACATTTTTAAAAGCCTTAGACAAAGGGATATAATCTTAACTGGTATAAATAACCTACAGCTATACTGATTTTGTATGACTTGTGTTCACCTCTTGCAGCTGAGGATTCACTCCAGTTATCACATTATCAAAATTATTATTTGCTTAAATAAAACGTGGTTTTGCTGGCAAAGTGGAACTGGAGACATCACAACCTGTAAAGACAGCAGTGGGCCTTGTGTTGGGTGTTACCTCTGCGGTGAAGGGTAATGCTGAGGAGTAATTGACAGTTGCGGTTTGTACGCGTGTGGTTCACAAATGAGGTCTGCAGACATTCTTTTCCTGTTATAGGAAAATAAGAGCCTTCATGAGGATTGCAGGATGTCTTTTCCAAGTAAAGGGTCTTTTCTTTCACTGTTGCAGTGCCCAAGAAGCCTGCATCTCCTTTTCTCCTGTCTTTAGTTGTTCTGTGGCACACTAAAGCTGATGGGCGCAACGAGTTGTAATGAGCTGTGCAATACTGACTCTTCAGTTTGTCTTCCAGAGGGAGGAATTCCAGTGTTTGGAAGGCTGTTCCCCCGGAATTATCACCAGCTATATCATACTGAACAACCTGACCAACTTGTGAATGCCGGGCACAATGCCACTGCAACAGATGGCCATGGATGCAGTGAGCCAAAAAAACATGTATATGTATCAAACGTGAGAAATGAGGGCAAGACTCCAAAGACAAAAATATAGAAGTGTCAGTCTTGATCTGATACAGCTTTCATTCAAAGACGGTTCATCACCAGGATCTTGGCAGATTAACTAAAAGAAAAGATGCTCAAATTTTGCTATAAGAAATATGGCCTGCTTAACCAGGTAGAAGCATGGCAGTAATCAACAAAGTAGTCTACCCTCTCTCGTCTTCCTGCAGTGGCTACCAAGGAATGGGCTAAACCAGGCATAATAAATTAACAGACCTAAACTCTGTATGCTCATCTGTATTTCACCTTTACCATGCTATATATAGAGCCACACACCTCCAGATAGAAAGTAACAAACAGGAGTGAAGGTGAATCCCATCCTGTGTTAGAGTACTCCTGGACATCTGCCACCTTCCTTCTGTCTTGTGGAAGCGAGATTTCTGAAGGATCCTATTAGCCTCGTGATGAGGCTGGAACCTAAGCCTGTAGCTTCTCAAGTATTACCATTTCCGGCCGCTATGCTGCCCTTTTTCTAGCCAGCACTTTACAGAATTAAGCAATGCAAACATTTCAAGGCTTACTTCCACTCAGTGCTAAAGAGTGAGCAATGCTTGCGCATGCTTTTCCTCCTGAGTAGTCTCCACTTAGACATACCACAGAAGAGCAAGAACTTTCCATCAGCTGCTGCGTATGCTTGGCAAGGTCTTGCGATGTCACAGACTTTATATGCAGTATGACATTTCTTCTCATATAAAGATCTTCTTTACAAATGGTCATTATAACAAAAATGCACAGCCATGAGTAATAAAAATGGTAAAGAAGTTAACCTGTGCAGACACACATATGAAAAATTAGGATATATTGTTTCAAAAGAAAGTAAAGATGAAAAGTGCAACTANCAAGGCTTACTTCCACTCAGTGCTAAAGAGTGAGCAATGCTTGCTCATGCTTTTCCTCCTGAGTAGTCTCCACTTAGACATACCGCAGAAGAGCAAGAACTTTCCATCAGCTGCTGTGTATGCTTGGCAAGGTCTTGCGATGTCACAGACTTTATATGCAGTATGACATTTCTTCTCATATAAAGATCTTCTTTATAAATGGTCATTACAACAAAAATGCACAGCCATGAGTAATAGAAAATGGTAAAGAAGTTAACCTGTGCAGACATACATAAGAAAAATTAGGATACATTATTTGTTTCAAAAGAGAGAAAGTAAAGATGAAAAGTGCAATTAATCCACCTCCAGCTCTCTCAAAATACTACTGTCAGCCTGTCCAAACTTTGATTTCTTTCCAAGACCCAAAATGTAGCAATTCAGTTTTGTTTGTTTTTTAAAAGTTTTTTCCTTATCAAGATATGAGATAGTTGTACAGCTCTTATGACTGGAGGAAGGGAGGGAGGAAATCTTTCAATCAGCAGGTTCTAGAGCACAAGTCTACAAATTATCCTGTTTTAATATTTATTCCTATTTACAATGCACCTGTAATTAGACCCATGGTGACACTGAGCTTCTTTCGAAGTCAATAGAATTCCATGCAGGAACATAGGTGCCCTCTCCGCACACAGATCTTCCTGAAATATGAAGGCCAGAAGGTAGAAGGACCAGGTCAGAACTACGAAATAGCTGTCATAAAAAATGGCCCCTCTAAAGGTCATGGGTGTTGTGAAGTTCAGCAGATTAATGAAGCACGCTGCATGAAATCCCTTTGCCTCATTCAGAGCGTGACTTAGGGAGGCACATCGGTAGTCAAAGGGTGTGGTAGAGGAAAAGCCACAGTGTCTGCCAATGCTGACACTATCAGAGCATTAGACAGGGTCTGTAGATTTGTCTTGAAACACTCAGATCCTTGTAAACTTTCTAAGCACCTTTGTGGATCCCCTTCTTAGCGAATAATTCATATGAAATATTTTTTTCTAAATGCATGTTTCAGTTCATGTACATTTATTATTTAAAATTTTTATTATTTTGAAATTAATTGTCTTATTAAAAATATGACTAGTATTACATATTCAAAATTAGTCTTATTGGACATGTAAAATTGGTTCTGTTTGGTAGGATTAAAACTTTTATGAAGAAGTTTCTGTTTTATTGCCTGCAAAAAGCAATAAAATGTGTTTTTCCACTTCTGTCAAGCTGTCATGTTACAATTAGCTTTCCGCAAACATAACTACATAACCGTTGTCACTTGAAAAGTAGTGTGAAAAAGATCAAAATTAAAGGTTAAGTTCCAAGTAACTTTTTATAGTAAGAAATTATGTTCAATATTTGCTCAAAAAGTCCTTGAAATTTTGACATAGATTTTTTCCAATACTTGACGTATACAAGCAGAAAAATCAAGAGTTGTCACATCTTGCTAAATTTTGCTATAATGGTTAAAAATCTGTTCTCTGCAATAAAATGTTACCAAAAGTTTATCTCCTGAAACTGCTGAAAAATATTTTGCATTCTCAAAATTATGCCAAGTTGCTGCTCTTTTTTTCCTTCTAATGTAACTCTGAGTTGCTTATGCAAATTTATTCTTTACATATGAACGTTTCAGATTGCTTTTTATCATTCCGTTTGGTTAGTTTTATTTTTACATAAAGACAAATCTTTTACTGGTACATATTAAGATAGAAGGACCTAATTTCTTTCAGATGTGCATGTGTACAGAGCTACTCACCCATAGACTTCAGCAGTTGCTTTCCACAATGTATGTAATATAAATAGTGAGTTTGCACTCTTGCTTCCCTGTTATCTTTGTTCTCTCTGTATAGTTTTTCCCTCTCTCCAGTTCTCCACTACATTTGTCTTTCTTTCTACCATCTTTTTCATTTTTAGTTTCTCTGTTTCACCTGAATTAGACAGGGGCATAGTGATTTATAATTTCAAATTTAACTTTAAAAGTGCTCATGATCAAATGTGTTTAACATCAGGCCAAATCTATGCGCAATTTTTGGTAGACAATCAACTGGAATGGATGTATTTAATAAAGTAGATAATTCTCTTATCTTCAGCCCAAATTTCAGTGAATAATTTCAAAACTGGGAAGCACTAGATGAAGCTAAAAGAATGATGCAATTGTGTTGCACTGTAATTCTCATATACACTGCCTGCTAGTGAAAATCCAAGCTAATCAGGAGATAATATTTCACAAGGGACAATATTCAGACATGATTCTTACCCAGGCAAGGTTTCTGCAATAGCATTAATGATGGGACTATTAAATTATTTTATATAGGATCTGTCATTTGTAAGCTGTTTAAAGTATAGTTAAAGCTAGCATTGTGGCAAGAGACTATATACCATAGGTCTCTACATCTTTAATGAGGAAGGATTTATTTTTTGTTAAAAAGAAATTCAAAAGGGGGCAGTGTGCTTTAATTAAATAAAACACAATGGAGACTTTTTTCATGGTCTCTGCAGTAAAACACAGTGATAAAGCCATGTGTGCGTCTTGTTTCCCCCTCCAGATTCCAGTGCAAGCAAAAGATTTTGCCCTTGATCATGCGGTTTTAGACATGAAAGGCTTCAAATCTATCCAAGCTCAAGATGAACACAGAATGCTAATTTAGGTTCACATGAAGAGCTGGACAAGCAAAGTCTTTTATTTTAAATTGTTAAAAATGCACTCTTTTTGAGGTCCTTTCCCAACTATATGTTTCTGAAGCACATAAAACTGATTTACTGATCCCTTATGAAAGAATAAATAAATTCTATAAAATCTATATTTGATACTAGTATGATCCCCTATATTTGAAGCTTAAAATGTTGTCTAATTTAAAAGGTATATCCTTTTATATATATACTCTTTTTTATCATATTGTAATTATACACTGTTAAACAGAAATAATTTTACAAACAACAATGTATCCTGAAAAAATATAAAAGACTTAAAATCAAAATACAACAAAACTCACCAAAACAGGACACTTCCTTAAAATATATCTGCCTGGAAAGAGGTATTTTGGAGAACACTGATGAAGAGAACAAAGCAGACATTAACTTAATTAAAAATTTTCTAAGCAACTCTATATGGAATCTATGAGAAACTCCAAAATTATATATTAAATGTATAATATATGATGGTACCATGGGAAATAAAATGAATGTTTTCATGTTTTATTGTGATGAGTTTGGTACGGTGATGCATCCCTCTCTCTTTCTCTCTCTCTCAGTCCAAAAAAGTGTCAAATAAATCTACATAGAAAAATGTCATAATTTGAAGTTCAATATCTGGGGATGTGCTACAAGCAATTACTTCATATCTCGCTAAAACACGGAGACTCTGTCCCTTTTTAAGAATGTAATGGTTCAAAACTAATAAGTTTGTAAGGCACAAAAAAATTAACTTACCATTGACTCACCCACAAACATTGTTCATTATTGTCACCGAACAATTGTAATTAAATTTGGGGCAAAGAAAAGGGAGGGAAGAGAAGAGGAAGAACTAATGGAATTATTACTACTGCTAGGTATCACACCTGAGTAGGGGCTGGCTGACATTTCTTGCCAGCTGGAAAACAATTGCCTCAACCCCTTAGGCTGCTGACCTCTAAATCTGACTAGATCGGTCTACTTCTGAAACGTTATTTCCGTTGTAAAGTGGTCAGAAGCATGTCTTTTCAACATAACTGAAATTGCTTTTGCTGTCCAAAATTGTTGTTGTTGTTGGAAACAAAATTATTTGCTAGCAGAAACATTCTTTAACTCTTAGTTGTAGATGGGAATGAATGGATGAATAGTATCAAGTCAAATGAAAACAACAAAGGATGAAGGTAAGCCCAGATCCTCGTCCTTCCTGAATTCGTTTTCTTGCAGTTTATGAAGTTCAGTGCTCTTGAAGTAATTTGATTTTCTATCTTTTCTGGAAACTAGATTAACAGGAATGTAGCATTCTGGAATTACCACCTCTCAGTAAAGATAAATTATCACCTCACGCAACCAGTGGTAAAACATACATAGAATCAGTATCAGAAAGAAAAAAACTTAGTGTCCCAGCTACAATTTTAATGATAATGAAATCTGAATAGAGCACTACAATGTCTTTCCTTACAGATGACAGACCTTTGTAATCTACTACCCTCCATAAGCTACAAAATGCCCTCCAGTGTTGATTGACCCTTGTGTACATCTTTAGAAGCTACATAGTAAAGAGCAGAAAAATGTTCATTCAAATTTGACAACAGGCATAGAAATACAAGGGTAATATTCATGTAATGTATCAATCCAGCAGAAAACTGCTCCCCATAATGTTTTTGAGCAAAGGTTTTTGCTCTCTCCAGCACTTGATGAAAGCTTGTGAGCCAGGCTGTGGGTAAACCACATGAAAAACAAATCACTTTTCTTGAAAAATGTCTTGAAAATACCATAAAGTTGTACTAAAAGGGGGTTAGGTCAATTAATTGCATCTTATCTTAGAGACCCTTCCCACCATCTCCTTCTAAATAAAAAATGAGAATAGACAATAAATATATATATAATTATATATAAACATCAAGAAAAGCCTGAATCTCTGTGCCTGTAGTATCAAACATATATTTCATTGATGACCTGTAGTTCAGGCTAACATAGTTGACTTAGAACAGAGCTGGTGATGCAGTAGCATTTACAACATCAACAATAAACGTAACTCCAATCAATGAATGACATGGAGGCATGACTAGTACTCTGATGTACCTTTAAAATGCTAAAAAGCAGTAATCTAACACCAAATAACAGCTATTGCAAACGGGTATTCAGACACCATACTGGATTCTCTATTTAGCTGAGACACTTAACAATATTTCACTAAAATTTTTCTTACATTAAAAAACCTTCACATAATACTTTAACTTTTGTCTAGACAAAATTAGAAAAAAAAATATCATTGCAGACCTAAGTTAATTTTCTACTTGATATTTATTTATTTATACTTACTGTGTTAATTTTAAACATTCTTATAATAACTAGTGAAAGTCATTAAGTATTTTCATTCTTATATTATTCCTATACTAAATGTTAATAAAAAGTTTTAGTGGGTATACTGTCTAACTAAATGGATTTCCCACTATGAATGGCAAGATTTTAAGAGTAATATCTTAAACTAAATTATGAATTAATTTGGGGTAATTTCAAAGATAAACCATCTCTTTTCATCTGATCCAAAAAGAATACTTTATTCCCCCACTCCCCAAGACCCCCATCCAAGCCATCAGAAGTAGTACAAATAGGTATAATCATGTCACTGAAGGAATGCTGCATATCATGATGGTCCCTGAGCAATTTTTGTACTAATCAAATCCAACGTATCATTTATCTTCTTGCTGTTATTCATCCAAATTTGGCTAATCACTATAGATAAGCTTCATTTAGCTGTATGTCATGAAAGCACCTGGAAACGGAAAATTTGCTGACATTTTCACTGCCAATCAAGAGTCTATCACTTCAGCACCAATACTGCCACTTGCTAAGGAATCTCACCACTCTTTGCCTCATGGACAAAAATATCCTCGTCAGATTCTGACTTACTAAAGAAACACCCAAGGCACAGATTTCAGCCGCAAAAGTACTATTTCTGTTTATACATGTGTTCAGCAACTCTTATTCCATTCTTATGTATCAGCAGCAAAATTAATACCATGATCTAGAACCAATTCTGAAATCACCAGGTCAGAGGTGACACTGCTAGGGCTTTTGCTGTTGCCATCATTATTACCATATCTGTGTGCTATCCATTGCCCACGGTCCTATGATCAGACACTTTAAAACCCAAACCAAAATGACAGTTCATGTTCCAGAGAATTTATGGGCACTCTACAGTATGAGAGAATGGGTGGAAACACACAGCTGACATTTCATAAGAAAATAATGAGATAACATAGATACATTACTAAGTCCTCAATAGGCATTCTGGCAAAATATAGTTTTATGAGAAATTTAAAGATAGTGATTTCTATTGAGAATTTAGGGATATTGAATTGCTTTACAGAGGATTATGAAGACTAGCATACTAAAGAGAATGAACATAATAATTTTTAAATCTTAAGAGTGGCTGGTGAAGGCTTGTCCAATTGAAGACAAGTGTTGAATGTCAGTAAATCCATCAGAAATTATAAAAGTAGTAGTGGTAGTCTACAGTTTGAAAATGAAAAAAATCATCCAATGTTGAATATAATTACCAAATTAACATCTGTTGTATGATGGAAGTAGTAGAAATATTCACAGAAAGAAGATATAGGACTAAAGGGACAGGCTGGAAGAATTATAATTCTGGGTGCACTTTGGTTGGATGTCAACTGGTGTCGCTTCTCAGAACCAGAAAAAAAGATACTAGAGTAGTGGATGTATGCAACATTCAACCAACAGAAAGGACTTGAGATTTGTGAGTGCACGGGAAATAATGTATCACAGAGGATCAGCAAGACATAGACATAATTTTCACAACAATATCTAGAGGCTTGACCATATTGAAGTTAATAATAGAGATGGAAATCACTGCTATCATGTTGACATTGCTTATGCCTATTATAAAGGATGGAGGGACTACATATGAACCTTTGTGTGTCTTAATTCTTGCATTCCACCTTTTCTGACTAGATTTTTTTTTCTTGAATGTATAGATGAAGAGGTATCTATGAGGAAAAGGTATTTTTCTCAGTGTTTGTGAGGGTTACCAGAAGGCTCCTTAGGATTTTGTCTCATTGTCCAATCCAGCACTGACTGCAGTGTGTGTCTTTGAGCGCATGAGTGCACCTCTCCTACAATGTAGGCAAAGCTCTTTCCCACTGCAGGAGACGAAAATTTTGTATGAAAAAGCTTGAGGATGATTGTAGAAGGAAGCAAAATTTTATCATTTCATCCCAGGCAGGCTGACCTGGAGCTGGCAGGTGGTAACCGATGAGAATTCCTGAGGGGTAGACCAGTATTTTTTTGGTCAGAAAGAAACACATCAGGGTTTGTTTTCAAAACATATTGCATAGCTGCTTTTTGATTAGGAGCCTGCAGATGAGAGCAGCAGTATAAGAAGGAATGCTGGCATCCAGATCAGCTCCCACGTCTGACGCTTCTCCGTTATCTCCCTTCCTCACCGGGCTGCAGCCCACAGGAAGTCAGACTCCTGGGATGAAGAGACACAAAGAGCAACCTTTTCACAGAGAAGGGCAGGTCTTTGCCCCAGCCACCACCACTGCTACTGAAAGGGAAGCAGAATTTGGGCTTTGTGGCACCCTCAGAAATCTGTAGGAGATGATGAAGACTATTCAGTCAAAGGGTGGAAGACCAATCAAAAAGGAAAGATGAAAACCAGAGTAAAGATGAAATTAAAAGAAGTCCTGCTTGCAAGAACAAAAAGAGCTTAGTCTGTCAAGATAAGACAATAAATCGTTGAATATATACTGTTGTAGAGTTTGGGATTTGAGAAGGTATTTAGGGACTTAGATGAGAGTAATTTCAGTTGCATTGAGGATACAGAAGTGGGTTGGAAAAAGCATAGAATATGACTAGAAATTAATACGGAACAGCACTTGCACACATTATTGTCAGTGAGCCCACTGATGAAAAGGTCGTCAAAGTTTGTAGAATAAAGCACTCAAGCAGACTTTTTCCTATGACAGGCAAAACTGAACCATTTTGGTGAAGAGTACTGTTTTTACTGAACAGTAATACACTGTGTGGCACTGTATTGTAAAATGCCATTGGGAAAGAGGAAGAAGATTAGAGTGGATGTATTGGAACCAGTGGGAGAGAGAAAGGAGATAAGATGGGATACTATGAGAAAACGAGTGGAAGCAGAAGGAATGAACGGGTTTGAAGAATGGCTCTGTGGCAGCTCAGTTTGTCCATGCAGGGTCCACCTAACCTGGGTAAGATTTGTTCACCTACGATGAATAGAGACCGGAGGAACTGGAGATTGACTACAAGGTGAAGGAAGTCAGCATAGTTGTGATAATTGCAGACATTTGCTTCTTGCTTAGAGCAGGAGTCTAGGATGTAGACACTGCAGCCGGTGATGATGGGACAAACCTGCAGAAAGAAGAAAAAAACATGAAGTGCAGAAAAGTCTTATTGGTATTATTGGAAAAATAATATCAAAAGAAAGAGAAGGCAGAGATAAGGAAGCTTGGAGCTTGTAAGAAGGCACAGAACAGCTGAAGAGGGGAGGCTGAGAAAAGGATAATATTAAAGATGATATTAGTGGGTCACAAAATGGTGGAAGAGGAACCAGCAGAGCTGCACTTGATGAAGACTGAATCAAGTGAACAGCCCATGTGGGTATCAGCACAGCTGAACAAGTAAGGGACAACTGAGGAGGGGTAAGAAAAAGTTCAGGTAAGGTATCAGATGAATAAACAAGTACAACTGAGTTACTGATGCTATTAACTGTAGCTAAACTCTTCTGTAACTGTCTGTGAACCTCAGTCCTTCAAATCTGCACTAGTAATATATATTTAACAGTACATTTCTGATTATTTGAAGCTTACATCGAGACTTCATAGCCTCTCTCTTGTACCTTAGCAAGCTGGTTTCTTCTTAGAAGAAGTCTAACAGAGATGATGAAAGCAATTTAAAGGGTAACCTTTTTCCTGGAGCCATTACTGGTAATTTTGTTTGGATTTACACATTACTGTATGGCGAGAGAAAACCAGATTAAATGGAAAAAGATATAAACAGAATCATTTTGAAAGAGTACTCGAGGATTTACGGTACTGTACTTGACTAGAAGTGATTGGCAGCACATTAAATAGAGCTTTGTGTCAGCTGCAGAGTGGACTCTGCAAAGACAGGATGTCAAGTTACGAACTGCAGACTTTGCGACTCCAACTTAACTCCTTGTTACATTTTGCGATATTAGCTGGGAGAAAGTTTATATCTACAGTGCTGGAGAAATTAAACACACACACATTGTCATGTTAGCCAAGCAAAATTTTAACTAAAATAAAATATTAGTGAAACAAAACTAAAAAGAGAAACAAAACAATCCTGGCATTTTATAAGTAGGTTATTTCAACAAGAACTAGATGGGTTGCAGAGGCCCTACGCTAAGCTGTAACTTTGTCTTTGAAATAAAACTATTAGCTCTCCCTGTAGGTTAGGGCCTCTTTGGTTTGACAAACTTCACTTAATTGGTTTCTAAAGATTACTTGACAACCTGTACTTAGCTTTTTTCTCCATTAGTGCTTATGATACCACAGTTACAGTACAATATCATCATCACAGATAGAAAGGCCTGGTTTATACACAAGTAACCAAGTTTATTTTATTTTCTTCTACTCATTTAAAAGACTTTCTCAGGAAATACCTACTGAGATCTAATTGAGTTCTGGAAACACATGGGAGCCTAAAAGATGTGGACACTGAAACCAAAGTCACAAATATTCCCTACTGGCAAAAATAAATACTTTGAACTGCTATGTTCCTTTTATGTGAGGATCTCAAAGTGTTTTGCAAATATTAGTCAGTGATTCTACATTCACGTTAGCCCTGTGAGAGAAGTAAGCAATGTTTTAATGCCACTGTCTACAGCCCACAGACTATAGTCAGAATTCCGTTGCCCTTGTGAACTATAGAATTCAGGGAGGCCTATAGACATCTTTTAGTACCGAATCCTTCTAATAATGATTTTCAGAAGAACTTAATAAGTACTCTGAAGAGTTTTGCTATATAGGCTGTTACTTCCGCACTTGTAACATAGCAGTCTAAAATCATATAGTGCTTTGTTTGCCTTTGTTTGCAAATACTGTGTATAAATGGCAGCTGCAAATAAGAACAATTTTGTCTGAGGGACTCTGTGAGAGAATGATTTATACTTCCATATGTTCAGAACACAGGCTGTGCACCACAATTACATTTTCCAAGATCTGACTCCACTAGAGAAGCAAAATTAATAAACTATCTATATCATAATTAATCAGCAGTTTCCTGAAGAAAGCCCAAACATTCATCAGAACTTTATTTTAAAAGTTGCTTTGCACAATATTTCATTATTACTGAAAAGACTAATGAAGCTGCACATATTTGGTATCTCTGAACATCGGATGCTAGCATTTTTTAATTGGTCATGAGCAGAGTTAATAGGAGTATGGAATTGTCGTCAATCTGTTCCTGTGAAGTTTTACAGTGAAAGTCTTATTTTCCTGGGTGATTTCACCAACCATAGGAATAAAGTCCTTGTTCTGTCCAACACTTACTTTGTGTTCACTATCCAGCAAACACAGAAAACTAGCTAGTGAAATGTTACAGGTGTCTTGTGTTTCATGTCACAAATCTGCCACATACTGAGGAGGAGCACAAGTCAGAAGGAAAGCAAGTCAGGAAGGAAAAAAACTTAGAGCGTGAAAAAAATTGAAATTGAGATGATTACTGATGGTATTAATAGATTAAGAGATAGTTTTCTCTCCTCAGAAAAAAATCATTACCCAAGCCTTTATTGTACTATATTTTATTTCTCACTTGATATGAAGCATAAGAAATTTTAATTAAAATTACGTGCTTCATTCTCGTTAATTGCTTCTCTTGTTTATACCACACAATGCATAAGTATACTTACCTTCACACAACTTCATAAGCAGATTGTGACAGGTGTGCTATATCCTCTTTTACATCATAGAAATCTTACAGTCAACTATGTTCAGCTAAATATATCCCTGTACATTTTTTGATATGTTAATTACTAATTTCGGACCAGTTCTATACACATAATGGTGATAATAAACTGTAAGAGATGGTACTGGCATCTATCTAGGAAGGAAGTCAAACATAAATGTCACTCAAAGGATTGTTTCCAAGGATGTGAATGTTGTGAGAGACTGAGATTAAATCTCTGTAATGCTCCAAATCTTCAGTAGCCGTCCAGAAAACAAGCATCCGAAGATTATTCTTAACCTGAGACCTTAGCACCCATGTAACAGTGGAACAACTGTTCTGTAGCCATCATTTTTCTTGTTTTTAATTTCTAGTTAAAAGCACTAGAAAATCAAGTTTCTTAAGGAAAAAATATAGGTGTGTCTATCTATAGTAAATGTTACTCTACATCTTGATTCAGTTATCAAAAATCTGATCATTAAAAACATTCACTGAGAGAATTTTGTCTTGGTTTGCTCAAGCTAGAAAAAAGTTACAAAATTAATAACATGAAAAAGCATATTGGTTAACCGAAAATGTGGTTTATGAAACAAACCCACAACTTTTCCCATGTCTTTAACACTTGAAATTTTTTTCAGCTGCCTCTTTTTAGAGAAGCACAGCTATGGTATTATATATTTCAGCTCAAAGAACTTTCAATCCCCAAAGAACTCACTTTTTTATTATTGGCACAATCCACACTTAAGAACAACAATGAAGAATTCGCTTTTTCAAAACAAAGTAAGAAAATTTCAACATTCAGCAAAACTTCACCAGAACCATGAGCAGTAAGGTTTTGCCTGAACTCTGCTCCTTGAGATTTCTTTCAACGGTCTCAACCACTTGACCAATATTTTAAAAACAATCTATCAGCTAAATAATATTTAAAAAAAAAAATCCCAAACACTAGCATTTTCCACTCAGAGAATGTACTTTACCAGAGAGTGGGTAATATTTACCACTTGATCACTGTCATGTATCCCCATGGAGAAAGAAAAGAGGTACTTCATGTTGCAATAGTGAAGACTGCTTATTCCTGGTCTTGGAAGACTGGAACATATCACACAGCACACCTTAATGTCTTCCTTCACAAAAGCAGGGTTTTAAAGAACATTTAAAATACTCCCAAATCATTACAGTTGTGGATAGATTAAGTCAGTTCATCTTTTACTACAGGCGAGAAAATTTCCATATCTCTCTTTTAGCCCCTCATCTGTCTTGAGATTGTTGTGGGCAAAGGACTCTCAACTTAGGCTTCTCCATAGGCTTCAGTTGTCCCAGGGGTGTCCCTGCCCCAGCATGGGTCCTCCACAGCCTGCAGCCCCCTCAAAGAACCCTCCTCTGGCACAGAACACCTCACCCCAAGAGTTCATCTCCAGGGCTGTTCCCCACGGTGTTCCCCACAGTGTTCCCTTCCATGACTCCTCCATTTTGTTTCTCCAAATGCATCTCTTCACATTCCTTTTCAAGCGACCTCTTTTTCTGTGTCCTCCTGCGTCTCCACTCGCATCTTCTTTTTGTGTGTCTTCACATGCAACCTCTCCTGTCTCCTCCTGTCTACCGTGCCTAACAACTACTACTCTCACTCAAATATGTCTGAGCAGAGGTGCCATGTGATCCTCAGACGGGTTGAAGTTTTGGTGTCTGATAGGCTGCTTCCATCTATTGCTGATCCATCTGGAGCCAGCTGCAACTGGCACTGACATGACCCCTGCTACCTACTCAAACTCTGCCAGTTATGCTCGATACAGAGATCCATTTTTTACTCACCAAAGTGACTGAGTCAGATGTCTCACCTGTGAATTTTGGAGGATGCAGTTCTGCCTTTCTCACTCCACTCTGATCCTATCAGGCCTGCCAACCCATTTTTCTTCATCCACAGCATTGCTGAATGCTGAACCATCATAAATGTTGACCTATATGAAGATCTGACCTTTCAAAACTGAACCTATTACAAATACCAAAACGAATTTTAAATATTCCTCCTTTTCTACTCAGATGACTCTGCCAGACTTCCAGACAATATGAACTAATAGAAAGTTATTCCTCCTTGTAACAGAGGAGCTGATCCACTATCTAATTGAGTGTTTCACCTCCCTTCCTCCTAAGAACGTCAATTTACAAATTAACAATTTGTCAACATTTGTATTCGGTGGGCATAGACTGAACTTGCTGTGTTTTAATTAGGTTTAAAAGGACACATTCATACATACATGTTAATTTGAAAAATGCAACCATTGCTGAACAAAGACAAATAATGTAGACTTTGCCTTTACCTCCAGCTTTTTACTGGAGGAAAATTTCTCATTGGTCCTTGTAGCGAAAGTAAATATTGTTTTGTCTACCACCACCGACCAATGAATAAACAGGGAAGTCAGTTTCAGTCATGTCAATCGTCATGGTTTAACCCCAGCCAGCAACTAGAACCATGCAGCCGCTCGCTCACTCCCCTCAGTTGGGATGGGGGAGAGAATCGGAAGAGTAAAAGTGAGGGAACTTGTGGGTTGAGATGAAGACAATTTACTAGAGTAAAGCAAAAGCCACGCATGAAAGCAAAGCAAAACAAGGAATTCATTTACTGGTTCCCATGGGCAGGCAGGTGTTCAGCTGTCTCCAGGAAAGCAGGGCTCCATCACATGCAATGGTTACTTGCAAAGACAAATGCCATCACTCTAAATGCTCCCCCCACCCCCTTCCTTCTTCTTCCCTCAGCTTTACACACTGAACATGATGTCATATGGTATGGAATATCCTGTTGGTCAGTTGGTGTCAGCTGTCCCAGTTGTGTCTCCTCCCAACTTTTTGTGCACTCCCAGCCTACTCACTGGCGGGGCAGCGTGAGGAAGAGAAAAGGCCCTGACTGCTTGGCAACAACCAAAAACATCAGTGCACTACCAACACTATTCTCATCCCAAATTCAAAACACAGCACTACACCAGCTACTGGCAAGAAAGTTAATTCCATCCCAGCTGAAACCATGACATCAATGAGTACATACTTTATCATTCTTACGGATTAATTACAAAAGGTTAAATATATATATGAGATCTCAAGGGAGTGTACCATACACATTTTCATAACAAATTCCATGGAGTGCAAATAAAATTGGCATGAAATTCTTTCTTACATCCAGAATTCTTAATAAATGATAATGAAAGGGAGAAAAAAATATAAACCAGCAGTATATAGTTTTTTCATTTCTTTTGTCTGTTACTTTATCTAACATACATTCTAAAGCTGAAACCACAGTAGTATCATTAGAAAGTAGAGCCTATAGGTTGTTACCAACAATATTCAGTTACACTTTATTGCCATGTAATGTGCACTAATGTGACATTTCTAAGGTTGTCAATTTTGAGAAATTATTCTTACAAATTTTGTCCTTCAAATAAATTTGAGAACGAAACCTTATAATTTCCCAAAGTTTTCTTAACAAGAAATAACTTTCAATGAGGCAAAAAATACTGCATAAGATGAAGAGCTTGGACTATGGAAGAATTAAAAAGTGTAATTTTTTCCAGTAAGGAGAAAGATAGAAGGAAAGAAGCCTTTGCTATTTTTAGAAATTTAAGAAGATACTTTGAGGTAATATTTAATAGCTTGAGGAGAAATGTTGTGATAATTTTCAGATAAACCACGCATATATAGCAATTAGATCAATAATAAAACCCAAAAGACACTAAAAGCACTACACTGTTCCCGTTGAAGTAGTTTCATTTACTCCATTTCCTTATATTGTTGAATTGACTGTACTTGTGTGACATATATGATATACAAACACAATACATTCATTTTTACATTTATGTTTCAATTATATGAATAAGGCAAATAAAGAGGAAGCAGATGCTCTGAGAGGAAGGTATGTTGCTCCTTTGTCTTTAACAGATATTTTTGGTGGATAACTTTTCTAAATTTCTGCACTCCTGAACTCATTTTGGAGAGAGACAAAGAGAAGGTATATCCTGTTAGGCTGAGAAGCACTCCTGTGCTTCTGCCCTGTATTTTGCACAGATGAGGGCAAAATCATCAGGGGTTTTCCACAGGGTAAAGCTTTCTGAGAAGTGTTGCCTACACACACAGATAAAAAGAAAGAACATTAATAGACACAGCATTTTTGTACCAGGCAATCTTATTAATAAGGAAGCTTTCTGGGCACACTGATACAATGAGACTAAAAAAGGCAAAGCCCACGAAGAAATAAATGTTGCTTTACATGGAAAAAGATAATGCTGTGCGGTGCGGACTCTATGCAGAAGAAACTTTCCAAGTATCTCCCTTCTTCTTTATCTCGGTGTCAGCCTGGGCTCCATGCTGTTCCCTCTCACTTCTCTCAACATAGCTGTGATTGGCAACAAAGCCACAATACCCTGAAAATCCTTCTCAGCCTTCTTTCAGCCCCGCAAGGTATACACTGATGCAACCCTCTCTGATAGTATCTTCCTACCCAAACTCACCATCTACCTCCCTCTTCACTGTGTTTTTGCTGGATCTTTCCTCATTGTCTAACAGGGTCCATACAATTTCTTGATAGATGCATTCAGCTCTGAGATGCTGTAAACTTACTACTGCCTCCAATGTCCTCAGAGCAGCAATAACCAGCTCAACCCTAGTGAGGACCATTAAGCATCTGGAAATTCCCAAAGTAGTTGTGCTTTCAGCCATATGCCTGCCCTGCCTTTTGGTGCATTTTATCAGTGTGATACTGAGGGTCTCCTGAAGTTGTGAGCCTGTTATACTTGAAAATGCCATAAATACGACACTGTAAATACCACAATAAGCTGACAATTTCAGTCATGGAAAGTGCCTATTATACCAACAAACATGACCGGAAAAATAGGTCCATGTAGGCATCATAGTTACTCAAAATCACATACATTTTCCTGTGAAAATACATTGTTTATCAGACACAACAACCTCCACCTAAGGTATCACCCCATACAGCAACCCCAGCCACCCCAGACAAAGTAGTACATAGTTAATCCCACCCAGACTGGACCAACTCTATCTATGCTGCAAGCACTTGGCCTGATATCTTCTGTGCTTCGTGTGACACATCTGTAGCTCCTATGACATAAATAGAAGAATAGGTTTGGTGAATTGTGTCATTGCAGTCTGACATCAGCATCGTTATACCATGGCCTTTACTGGCATTGTCTGGGCTGTGCCATGGGGAAACATGAAATGTTTTCACCTGGTGGCCTGCGTAGGTTTGATAGAGTCAAATATAAAAGAGTCTCAGTTGTGCAACCTATGAGCAGTGTCACCTTGAATGAGCCATTCTTAGGGCTGTGAGTAGGTTTTGTCTCTGCTGTTTCACTCAAAAGAGAGCCTAGGAAGAAAGTAATACGTATAAAGCATACATGATGATGATATTACATACAGTGAGGAAAATAAAAATGGTATTATTTGTCAATTTCACATTTGATTTTCCATTTATGTTTATTCACAACAAAACTAAGAAAATTAGTATAGCTATTAAATATATTTAGAATAAATATTGGCAGGATTCTTTCAAGTAATAAGAAAAATGAATGAGAGGAAAATTTGTTTAAAATCTAAGGGTTTTTTTCTAGGGTTAGATTACATTGACAGCATTTACATTAAGTAAATAATTCTATTAAACCATGTACTTGAAAAATAACTGGCTATAACTTAAAAGATATGATAGTCTGGACTCTCATCACTAAAAATAACCATTGCTGTTGTTTCTTGTTTTGAAAGAATGAATAAAAAGCCTACCGGGGTACCTTTCAAAACAAAAAATGTCTTTGAGTAATCATTATCAAACACCATGGGCAATTTCCCATCTGTGCTACATACTTCATACATAGATTGAAGCCACATGAAGAAGCCTGCAAAGTCCTCACTGAGGGTGGGAAACACACCAGCCCAAGAGCTGCCTCATCCCCTGGGACTGGCCCCATGCCCCCTAGCTGTCCTGCTCCAGGCTGGGGTGGTGGGATGGGCCGTGGTTGCCAGGTCCTACCCTGATGGAGCCTGGGGAGCCCTGCGACTCCCAGCCCCTGGGAGTCACCAGCCCCCAGGGCATCCTGAGAGTGTAGTATGGCCCTGGGAGCTCAGATCTTCCTCTGTAAAATATAGTTGTAATACTTATAAACTCTCAGGGCTGGTGTGAGAATTAATTAATCAGTCTTGGCAAAGTGCTTTGAGGTCTTCAGATGGAAACTACTATGTGCAACATCATTCATCAGGCTGCTGCTGATTATTCTTGTTTTGTAGTCATGGTCCAGCATGACTGTCACACACATGCTTTGTATTACTTGTACCTCCTGGTGTCATAATAAAACACGCAGTCTCATGTGCTCAGGCCATCCAACATCATGTATGAGTGAGAGGAAAAGTTGTACTAGGACAATGAAAACCTATTGTGGCACTGGAGAAGAAAGAGTGTCTCCTAACATGCAGGAGAAGCAGTGGCAGTAGAGTTTTAGCAGCGTGAGGTGTAATTTAGGTCTTCTTGCATTGCAAAAATTGAGGTTGAGTCACTTTCACACCTTTTCTTTTTCTTTTTTTTTAAAGAAAATGACAACTATTGACACTCAAGAATCTATTCAGAATTTCTTTTATTTCAAAAAAAACCAAAACAACACAACAAACTACTGTGATTGTGCCATAGATATTATAATTTTATTTTTATATGCATCTGCATAGTGTTTCCTTAGTTAAAACCTGAAACTGAAATGTCAATGACAAAAACTATTTTGTGCCATTGTGCCATTTGTCTTTCAATGGAAAGACAAAAGAAGAGGTGGGGGAGGGATCTTGATTTCATTTCAGTGCAAAGGAATGAGGTTCCTATACCAACAATACCATTAAAAATTCATGAAAACTAGAACAGCTATAACTACAGAAGATGGTCCTGTTAAATCAAAACTTTTTGTTCAGAAACTATGATTCAGCTCCGTCTTCAGCTCAGCGATAAAGTTTAGATTACCGTCTAAGGGGTGTTTAGTGCTCATAATCAGCATTTGGTTCTGGGTGGAACTGCACACCTTGCCTAGTCATCTCTGCCAAGACTGCAAAAAACGGATGTCAAATATCCTCCATTCTTTCATGCTGAGAGAGAGTTTTATTCAGGTTCTTGGCAGGAGGAGAGTGTTTACAATATGCCTGCCTTTGCCACAGCCACATTCTTTTCAAACTGACTGACAGCCTCCAGACCCACCAGATGTTCCCTTCCGTGAGCTCTAAACTTATACAAAAAATTTACTAAAAAAACATAAGTTTCTTTTATTTGTTTTGCTATCCCTCATGTATCACTATCTTTGCTTTTGGTAACAGGATTTTTTTCCAGTTTCTATTTTCTTCACATAATAGCTTAAGAATTTATTCATTAATGCCTAAAATCTATTTTACATTAAGTTAATACATAATTTACTTTTAAAAATTATTATTTTTGGATTATTTAAGGTAACTCAATCTTTAACTAAATGATTGAAAACACACATGATCAACTGCCACAGCCTGTGTCAAATCCTATTACCATGCTAAACTCAATTGTTAGGATAATTAAGTTAATGTGCCTTTATTGATCTCTTTTTAATGAGAAGAAAATAACTTTTCATAATCTTGTGCTTTGATAGGTTTTCTGGGCTATTTCTGGTTTTGTTATAACTGTAAAACTAAAACTAAGCTGAACTTACAATATTTCTGCAGAAGAAATATAAAAATAGTATTATTTCCAAGCTGGATAAAAGCATGAGAATGGCTGTCATGGAGAGGTACAGGAGTAGGAAGGCATTCATTGAGTTCACTGTGATTTATAATCAATATTAACTACATAATATACTGAGAAACACAATACTCGGAGAAAAGGCATGGTTGGTACTGTTCTTTTATCCTATGAAGGTCATAATAAGATTGGTGAAATGACAAGAAAAATTGATGGAAGATAGTTTTAACTACAATGGAAAAAAGAAACATCTGTTATGATGAAGAATTCCCTCCAGAAATCTTGCAAAAGGACTGACCTCTGCTGTAAATTTGCTTGAGAACTAGAACGGAAAGTTTAAATGAGATCTTTAGTGATTTCTGGCCTCACTGAAAGCTGGAAAATGACAATTATTCAATTTAAGAGTCTCTCTGTCTCAGAAAGGTAGAAAAAGGGTCTGACTTGATGGCTCGACAGACTAATGCTACAGCCTGTAGACCCTCTTCCTTCTGAGAACTGGTGTTCTAAACACCGCTAATCATGTCAACACATTTGTTTCTTGTGTCAAGTAGTGGAAGGCTTTGTGAATTGATCTTGATTTCAGTTGAAGGGGAAAAGAGGAAGAAATGTTGATAAAATTCCCTAGGGAATTTCCAGGTAGATGTATGTAAGTAATTTCACCAAGTAAAATTCCCATAGAAGCTTTAAAGTGCCTTAATGTTTCCCCTAGTTTTGCTCACCTCTCTTAATGATCCCCCATAGATTTCCTTTTGGATAAATTTTGAAATACTCCAGGCCAAGGAAGGGCCAGTACTATGAACTACCATCTTATATTTCTCAGTAGGGCAGGGAAGCTAGCACTACTATGAATTTTCTTTTTTATTATCTTCTTTACTAATTCTACGTAGAGTTGCTGTATAGAGCTGCCTCTCTTAAGTAAATGCTACCATAATGAACTTTTCTGTGTCATTCACAATGAAGCGTTCAATACAAATCAGGGAAACATAGTATCAACCTGGTCACTCATAAGGTGTAACACTAAAAATGGTGAAAGTGTTCTTGTGTGAAGGTTGAATTAAAAAATAATGCCAATTTGTTTCTAATTTCCAGGTGATGAATTCATCACGACGTAGAGGTAAGTTTTGTGAAGTCGTTTCACAGAGATAAGGCTGTTGGTACATGTGTTCCCTGCTTTTTCTAATCAACAGGCCTCCTCATTATATTTTCTCCTTGTTTCAGAACAGGTTACTTCTTGATATAAAGACTTGTTCCTGCTTCCCACCTTCTGGCCTTTGTATTTTAAAATAGCATTAGTAGTATTGCTTTTTCCTGCCATTCCTATAACGGCAATCTGGCTTCCATTATTATCTGAAATGAGGATGGGTTAAAGGCACAGAAGGAAACATAAATTGTCTCAGTTAGATTAATAAATTTGATTTCCAAAGCCCAATCCCAAATTCTTAAAATAAAATATCAAAAATGCTCTGAGCTACTGCCTGCTCCTTTGTTAACATTTATTTTAAAGATAGTCTCTGGAAGCCGTTTCCCCAAGGCTCACAAAATAACTTTGTGCTGGAAAGGTCACACTATAACTGACTGGCGATTAACAAGAAATAACTATCAATAATAACTAGAATTTGTAAACAACCCTGTCCAGTTTTAGCACTGAATTCAAATACTTTACAGATACCTTGGAGGCAGATTCCCATAAGCACCAATTTGTAAGAAGATGGTATGCTCAATCCTACTAGAAGGAAAGGTACAAACCTGTAGGCACCATGGCAGTGAAACACGCTTTAGCAGCCACTCATCTCGAATTCAAGTTTGTCTACTGCTTACATTTCCTGGTCCAACCTGCCCCTAGCAGCTGCTCACATTTCACAGTTCTTGTTCTCACTGCAGCCTTTCTCTCTTTCCCTTTTGCTTTCCTGGTTTAACTTACATTGCATTGCCCACCTGCACCTAGTATGCAAATGGAGATGCTCAGAAAAGGAGGGCAGGGCAAGTATTGCAAATGATCTTTGACAGGTGTGAAATAATTCTCATTCAGTGTTAATTTATTCAACTGTTTTTGCAAATTGAAAACTGTTGCATTTGAAAAACAAATCTTTTTTCCATTGTTATGCTTTCATATTTGAATATTAAAATACCAATCCATTTCTTTGGGGATTTTTCTTTTCCTATTTGTTTTTTTACAAAGCTTTTCATAGATTCAAATTAAACCATAAAATGAATGAACAATAAGAACAACAAAAAACTCCACAAAAATTAACAAAATAAACTGAAACTCTGCAAAATTATCCCTTCACAGTTTTGTAGCAACTCATCCTCATATAAATTGAATGTAGCCCTACAGCATCCAAAATGGGGATTATGGAAGCCATCAAATATCAGAAGCATGCCAATTATTCAAGTGTCCCATTTTCTGCTTGGACAACAGATTCAAGAAGAAAAAAAAAATACTCAAATTAAATACAATGGACACAGATATACAAGATGTTTTCTTCTCTTTGGTACAAAAGATTTAACAACATTTCAAGCATTTATCTTTTAGTTCAGTTCAAGTAAAATCAAAACCAGAATATTTTCCATGTGTTTAATCACTTTCCACTGCATTTTCTATATTCGTATTTACACATCTTAAATACCTAGAAAGTTTGTTTTGAAAGTTTGCTTAAAACCATCCTTGCAGCAGACTATCAAAGGAAACAGATTTGAGCTTGAACACTACTTTAATTTCCATCTGTTCTATGATACTGCAAATATTTCAGAGTGCATTTAGCATAGAGCATTGCAAACATTATTCTGCAACACCCTTTATGCAATGTAAATATGCTAGCAATCCAACAATAAAGTGCCACACAGCATCTGTCTGTATTTCTGTACAGTACATAGCCCAGCTCTCAAAAAAAGAGGATATTCAACATCTGGTGGAAATGAACTGTATAATTTTACTGTTTCGAAGATTCTGATTTTGCCAAAATAAACATCCTTTTTATGTAACAATGACTTTTTGAAATCTCAAATTTTACACATGGAACAGTAACGATACATATTGTAGGATTTCCACTAGAATGTACAAGGCAAGATCAGCAGGTGGAAATTAGAACATTCCTATGATCCATTTCTCCATGTTAAATCCCCAGACAACACAGCACACTTAAATTACTCATATTGTCCCTTTTTTTCCATTAGGAGCTATAAAAATCTTAAAAGATTTTTTATCTTACTACTTTTCTAAGCAGTCTGTTTAAAGGAGAATTTGTATCCACCATGCTTGCATTCTTAGTGTTCACATAAGGCAGGATTTCCTTTAACTAAATTCTAAAAAATGTGTCCTGCTTGCCCCCTAGAATTTTATAGTGTTTACTTCTTTGTGTTACTTATCATACCTCCTGACCCAAATCTGAAAGATTAAGTTCCCTCAGGAAAAAGGAATCCTAAAGTTTTGATAAGAAAGACATAGTCAGAACAAAGCTCCCACTGCAAAGAAGTTAACCTCTTGGCAGGGCTTAATATAATTCTTCTTAGACTTCAGGTTGATAGCAAGACGTCGGTTTATGCCCTACAATATTGTCTGCTTGCAGAGGTCATGTGTCATGCAGATATACTTCCTTGTATTGAGTGGCCTTTTAATTGTCTGTCAGTTCTGTCTTGGGTCCCGCCTGTGTACGCTCCAAATGCAAATATGAAAAGCATGAAAGGTGGAGCAGAGCCCGTGCTTTCATCTGTGTATCATTTTTCAGACTAACTGAAGCTAGCCTGTCATTATACTACGGCCCATGCATTAGGCGCTCTTGTTTCACAGTAGCACAAATCATAGTGGGAATAGGGGCCAATCTGTCAAGCAAGGCTTCCAGGCAAATTCTTGTTCAGCACAATAGGAAATGGTACAAAATTCCTTTCTTCAACCTCTCAGTAAGAAAGGTTGCAGGACCTCTACCAACGCTGACAGTTTGCCTGAATACGATGCCTTGATGACTTGTACCATGGTGCCTCTGTCACGGTGTCTCAAGGACAACCTCAGATATTTTTTCTTTCCTTGAGTAAAGGGCTTTGCTCTTTGGCGTTTTGCAACACTGAACTCACAAGTGTAAATTGCTTTTGCATCACTTCCCTCTTCAAAAAAAATGTCCAATTGTCTCTCAGCCCATTGTGCTTTCAAATTGTCTCAACAGGATACAGCAAGAGATGATTTTTACATAGCTAAATCAATCCATTAATCATGCAAAAACAAAGAGAAGTATGGCTCACTAAGGATCATGACCTACCAAACATTAGAAACTACTATTCTGAAACCAACACGAGGCTTTGCATGCACCCCATATAGTTGTACTTGCTATTATCAGCAGACTTGAGGTAAACTCATGACAGAGATTAATTAATTCTGAAGACGAACTTTCCTGCTGTTCTGCATATTTGCTACGGTGAGGCTGTGCCTCTAGGCACGGGACTAGCTCTTNATTTGCTACGGTGAGGCTGTGCCTCTAGGCATGGGACTAGCTCTTGTATATGCAACACGCTACTCTGGGGTGGCCCTGTGTCTCAGAGGAATCCTCCAAGGAAGCCGGGGACTGTTTGTTTATTGCAGAGGCCACCACCAATTACGAGTCCTTTNCAAGGAAGCCGGGGACTGTTTGTTGCAGAGGCCACCACCAATTACGAGTCCTTGCATGCTGTTTCTAGGTCCAGTGGCTACCCTGCCTCATTTCTTACTCACGGCCCCACCTATACACCTTCTGCCTGAAACAGTCCGTTAGCATGGCGGTCTGGGGAAATACTCTAGGGGCAACAGATGACAGTAGTCTGTGTCACCACTGTCTGGTAGGGGAGACATCAGTCCATAAATATTCTCCCTGAAGTCAAACCTGGGTGTTTCAGAAGTTGGTCCCATATGGGCAGCATGTGATTGCACCCGAACCACAAAATGTTACTTCACGTCCTATAGGCAATTTTAAGCATTAATGAATAAGAAATAGCAGTGAAATTAGCCTTTCACTTGAAAGCCTTGAGTTTGAGTATGTTTTCTGGTGACATATGTTGAAATTATAAGAAAATAAAGCTCAGGAAGTTGTCACTTATGACCTTTCTCTGCCCTTTCAAAAAGTGATAAAGTAAGTGCCTGTATTTGGATTCCTCCTAATAATACACAGACCTCTGCCATGTGAACAACTGAATTATTTTTGTGGGTATAAATTGCTAACATGTGTGTTCACATACTCCACTATGTCTAATGAACAGTATTGTGTGATAAATATAAACGCTTTTATAGCTACTGATGTGTAAATTTATATATATACGCAGTCAGTATTAGGCTGCATGATAATGAACAGTTGATTTGACAAATTGCTTGAAACAGGCATTCAGAAAACCATTGTCTAATGAATTTCTGTGGGTTGAGCCACATGTCTCCTTTTTACTCAACTTGTTTCTAATAACTTATGTCTTTGGACTATGAATTCTGTACTTGGTTCATATCACTGAGAGGAGTCTCACTGTTGAACTAAAATGGAAACAGCAGGCCCAAGTTCTGCAGCCTTTTTTCTGCCAAATACCACAGTTATTTTAAAGGCGTTTGCCAAACCACTTATGAAAATTTCCATACAGGAAAAAAGGGATCCAGTAAAGTTGTAAATCACAAGGCAAATATTCTTCATTTG
The DNA here is from genome assembly GCA_003993805.1 of Himantopus leucocephalus. Classification (NCBI taxonomy): domain Eukaryota; kingdom Metazoa; phylum Chordata; class Aves; order Charadriiformes; family Recurvirostridae; genus Himantopus; species Himantopus leucocephalus. The sequence goes on from RSEF01000002.1 coordinate 98,146,031, forward strand.
ACAACTTTGGTCTTCTTGTGGTCTGTAAGAGAGCAATGAGTGGTTGAAAGAAGGCATGATGATTTGACTTTTCATTGTTCGAAGCAGTTCACTGGCAGTCAAAAATTTTCAGGAAGCCAACACTGATACATGTACAAATTCTCTTCAAATGTAGGGAAAACTGTCAATTTGAGAACTTTACCATGGCTTCACCGGGTCCAACAAACTCCAGATCAATTACAACATCACCATAAATGGTCACTTCTTGGCAATAAGTTATGTTTCTCACTTTTGCTACTAGCTGGTGAATGAATTCAGTCCACTAGAGATAACTGTGAAGTAGAGAATGTAGGTAATTTAGCAGAATGATGAAAAGAAGTTACATCAGCAGACTAAATGAACTAGCAGTAGCTTTTAATTTCCACAGACAGCTTTGTTTACTTTTTTAGCCCACCAGTGAACTCAGTCTTCAATGACATATTTGGAGCACATCAGAAATCTTCTTGAGCACAGCACTATTCTTAAAGAATAAACTTTCAGTATTCACTTACATATTTTGTTTCAGATGATAGCATTCTGATATAAACTGAAGATGACCATAATTTTCCTTAGAAAAGACAACCTTGCTATCAAGCATCCACCTAGCAAATTCCTCATTGGAAAGTTCCCTTATCAAGATTGTATGCAAGAGACAAAGCTGTTTTGAAAGTCAATGGTTTTAAAAAAGCTCTACTTGCTGTGTGTTTTTTAGATGCAAGCTTCAAACTGTCAGAGTTTTGTTATTGTTGATAAAGCTGGCCAAGGATTGATGCCCAGAGGGGGGTCTGAGATGAAATTATGAGGCAAAGCTTGAATTTAATTCTCTTGGTAGGACAAGTAAAGACAGGAGAGAATACAATCCTGTTGCGATCATACTAACGGTTAATCTATGATGATTACTGGTTGCTAAATATCTTCATTTTCTAATTTAAAAGATGTATTTATGCTCCATTTTTCAGCAGAACTCCAGTTTTCAGCAGATATTTATACCTTTATTATCTTTTTTCATTTAGAAAAGTGACTATCAAATATAGAATGCGTAACACCTAAATATACTAAAATACCTTACTGTACTATGAGTAGAATTGGCTTCTAAAGTGACTGTTACATCATTTTCAATAATTATTAAAAAAAAAATACATCAATATTTGTGAAAAATTTTTTATTTATATCTCTGCAAAGAGGATCTATTAGATTCCCATTTCAAACTGACCACCATAGTGGTTGTAAAAAAATGTCCTTGCCTGTCAGTCTTCTAACTTGCTAGAGATACAAGAGAGATACCCCAAAAAGGTCAGCATGAATAAAATATGCCTTCAGTTTTCGACAGAAAAACTTCTATAGAAAAATATTTTATTTCTAGAAAATGTGGAGCCCTAACTTACTTTGGCATGTCAGTACATACACAGTGTAAGGCAAATCGTATTTCAAATTTGGGCACATTCAAACTATAGCATGTATTAGCACAACCTGACATTCCAAATTGTTCCTCAACATAAAGGCACCTCAGAACCAGAATCAATTTAAATGTTTTACATTGAATGCTGTAGTTCGTTGTGGTCATTTCATAACATTGTAATAATATTGCGGTATCTTTTCTGGGGGCATGACACAAGTTCAAATCCCATGGCCTCACTGTACAACTTGATGTGAGTTTCCTCATCTCAGTTTATTTTCCTTCCCCACCACAAATGAGTGTGAGTATGAGTACTGAGAGAAGGTTGCTGTTAAAAGTGTACTATTGATATGCTGTCTTTTCCAGCATTTTCAACCTCCTATTAAAGTAAAAAATTCCAGGCCATCTTATGCTTTACCAGTTTCACCTGCACAGGGAGGTAGGCAGAGCACGAAGAAAATCCCTTCGCTTTCTTCAGCTGTCTTTGAGATGAGGTGTGACATCACTGAGGGAGAAAGGGAAGGAAAAAAGATTTTTTGCCATCGTACTAGCAGAGCCCACTTTGACATGTACACGTGAGGTAAGAGCAGCCATACAATATCCTGATCTCTTTTGAGAGATCAAAAACAGTTGGCACGCTCAGGCATATCCAAGAGGAATTCCTTCCCCAAAGTAGGATCCATCCCAAAATCCCTTGTGTTAGTGTGACTTCAGCCAAAGCAAAGTTTTCATGACTGGCATAACACTCAGTGACTCCACTCCCACGGATCAGGCTACTGTTGCTTTTGGTACTGTAAAAACATACATATAAATTGCTACACATAAATAATTTATATATAAAATAGAAAAGTCTGTAGAACAGAGTGCCTATGTAGGACAGAGTTCATGCAAAATATTCTCTGTTTTTTAAAGCTATGGAAAGCTGATGTTTTGAGGCAATAGCTCCACACCTTCAAAAGCAGGGAAAAACCAAAGTCGTCGATGCAAGCAGCTAGTAATAACAAAGTGATATTAAAGCAACTCCATGCATTTTTTCTCTGTCTTACTGGACACTGTCATCTCAGTCTTCCTGGTCAGTCAGTTCACCCTATGGAATAATTTATCCTTGGAATTCGCATGAAAGTAAGTTTTTGAGGACTGAAGTTCAAGCCATGAGAGGGAGCTTGCTCTTGCAAGCAAGAGCAAATACAGCCCAGTTTGGCATGTGCACGTGAGGTGAGAGCAGCCACGCAATATCCCAATCTGTTCTGACAGGGCCCAGGACAGAGCCAGGCCCTCATGGACGATGAATGGTGGTGTTAAACGGGGATCCTGAGCCCATGGCTGTGGGTGAGGCTGGTCAGGGCCATTAAGGCCCATTGGTGCACTCACAGACCTGAGAAGACAACCTTTTATGTTCTTCACACTGGCAACTAACAGATTCCTTACTTTCTTCCAAATGATCAAACATGTAGGACTCAAGATGGCAAAAATCTAGCTATCAGTAACTTTTCAGTGGTTGACTTAATTAATGACACATGTAAATTAAAGATGCTAATTTAAACCACTGGATAGGAATTTTTCCTTCATATGTATAAATAATAATTTTATACACTTGGTTTGTTTTAATTCATACTAATTTTAGGTCATATTCCAGAGCGATAAATTTTATCAAAATCTCATGGCTGAATCTCTAATAGAAGCAGAAAATCAAATATTAAAACAAAATAAAATAAAATAAAAGCCTGCTACCCATTAGTGTAGGATTTAGTGTTACAGTTTTACTGGAACAGAGTTTGCACACTCAGCCAAAGATAACTGGGTGGAAATTATTTTCAAAATGTAAACAGAAAAGGCTTGGTTTGTGGTTCAGTTTTTGCTAATTTAACTGTGACTTTTGTTTATCTATGTTTTCTCTACAAGGGCTTAGAAAGATATAGGAATAAGAAATAGAAAGTACTTTTTTTAGTCATTTCTAATCCCTTCTTCCTTTCCCGTACAGTAAAAAGCTCTGGGTGGGACTGAATGCTAATCATGGTTGTGTTGTGATGCTCTGTTATTAGTGAAGGATTTCTTAATTTTAAGATAGGCTCAAAGCACAGAACAAGATTTGTGACATACTGAGATATGTTATGAGTTTAAAATAAATCTAAAAAACTATATGTAAGTGATTAAAAATGTTGGATTAAGACATCCTGAAATTACAAGGAATAATTATTTCATCAGAAAAAAAATCCTCAAATTTTATGCTGTTTCTATAATTCAGAACTCTAGCTATCTCAGCTGCCTCTCAGCTGAACTTCCATGTTTATGACAAGGAATTCTTGTCTCCTGTAGAATACAGAATAACATATTCATGTAATTAATTTCATAAATAAGCACATTTGTTAATTTCTACTATATTTGTGTTCAGCAACTGTCTTCAAAATGAGGCACGTACTCTTTCACTTCCTTAACCTTAATTTACTTGAATGCCCATAGGCAACTGAAAATGAGGTTTGTGACACATTTTTAAAGTACTACTATATTTCAGCTGACTGATGGGAAATCCTAAGCCAAATTTTGTTTTGACTGGGCATGCATATAGTGGGAATGGAAAAGAAGTGAAATATTTTATCAAAATATGAAGGAAACTTTGTCATGTCCCTTGTTACTGTCTGATAGCTAACTTTTTTCTCATTTATTGGATGCTTTTGTAATGTATTTTCTACTACTTGATACTGTTAGTAAAAGTAAACATTTACTCATCATTTTAGCTATGGCACTCTAAAATATCATACCCTAAAGCCATAACCCATGGTATATAATAAAAAGAATAAAAGCACATATGACATTAAAATGCACCCAGAAATAATTTATATTATTGGCTGCTTTTTATGGGCCTTCCTTGTTCTTACCGTGCAACTTCAGTTGGTATCATCTTATGTCAGTGTAGGCAGGACAACCATGGTCCTTCAGCTTTCAATGAATACAGCATTGAGACCTTTTGGCCACCAGTGCTACAATGTTCAGAAGCATACCTCATCCCTCACTTTGAAATTTTGTAGGATTAATCCCATGTTCGCACTTAAGAAAATAATTCGTAAGAGAATAAAAGCTTCAAAATCAAACACTTTGCAGTGTCGTATTAAAGGGATGACAGAAATCGCTGAGGCAGGCAGTCGGACAATTCAGCTTCCACTACTACACCTAGTAAGCTTGTTACGGAAAGTGCAAATGGATTGCCTTGGGCATGGATGGATGATGGAATATGGAATGTCTTTTGTTTGCAGCAAAAATGAAAAGCTTTGCTTACACGTGAAAGCATCTGAAAAGAACTCTAGTAAATTTATTTGATCACGACTGCTTAAAATTCTTCTACCCTACTACTACTAGAATGAAATAATTACACTTATAATAATGAATTTATTTAATCTTCATCATGTCAGACACCTTAACTAAATGCTTAGTGGCAGTACTGGAAGCTCTCAGAACAGAACAACTGAGCTAAATGTGGAAGAGATCATTTCCTCACAGAATGTTTTTATTTACCATTTCAGTAATATCTCACTTAACACGTAGGCCACTTAACAAGTTACATTCATAAAACAGTTCCTATTTTTAGAAACTCATCACCAGCATCTTGTAAATCAGCAGTAAGATTTAGCAAACTGTTAACATTAAAAAGCATTCAAAGATAGAAAATTATGCAAGTTGGTATAAAAAAGAAACAAAACCATGAACTTGTAAACTGTGAATTGTGGAAAAGGGTAATCATGCTAATCAACCTTTTTACAAAGAGCGGGAGCTGAGAACGGAGGTACAGAGAGGTATGATGTTAAAGCAGAAAGTTTTGTTGAACTAAGATGCCCTTTTGTGTCCTTGTCTCTAACATAGTTTTGTCCTCAAGCCATGTTAAACCCTATTATCATTGCTAGTTTGAAAACTGTGATTTCTTAAAGTTTGGGAAAGGCTTACCTTCCAAAAGTAGCTTTACTGGAAGAATGAGCTAGAAACTGCTCTGAAGTCCTTAAGTGACAAACAGTTTAGTATGCTCATGAAGCAGTCTGTGGAAAGGCCATTGCATTTTGGCTCTAATCATCTTATTATAAACACTCTTGTTACACTATTCAAATGTTACTAACCATTGTGTTTGTTATCCCATTGTGATAAGGGCATTATTGCTGTACATATAATCATGCTTTTGTTTACTTTAGGATTTTGAGGTTCCTATTTAAGTAAAAGTATTTATGAAGGTTACAATTTAAAGCACTGTACTACTGTTTCTTCAAACAACAGTAATCAGTATATAGATTTAGCCCTAACAAAGAAAGAAAACACTTTTCCTGTGCAAATATTCAGACACGTTTTAACCTTGGCAATTGATACAGCATAGTAACAAAGCTGGTGTATAAAACTTGAGATTTAAGACAACAAATATTTACTGTAGTTACTTCAAACCTTTCTGTAAACAACTGACAATTATGACTTTACTTTGATGTTTTACTAGTAGCATTTGAAACTTCATGCTTAAATAGTTACTCTGAAATGGAAAGATTGGTTTGTGTAATTTTATAGCAGACCGTGCAAGCTGTACAATCTGTTGTGAAAACTGTTTGTGTCGTTGGGTTTCTTCATATTTCTTTGCATTCTGTAATTCTAATGAAATTTCACAGTCTCCTTTTAATAATATGGCCCTCAATCTAGCAAAGATCTCAAGTATGTGCTTAGCTTTAGTTATGCGTGTAGTACTTCAGAGGAACAACCTGCAGGGTGGAAGTTGAACACGTGCTTAAAAGGCTTTGCTGGATCAGGGCCATATCTGCTAATCGTGCAACTCCAAGGCTACTAAGTGTCATTGAAGCTTGAGGAATTTTCTTTCTATTAACGTCAACAGGTGTTTATTTTGTAAATATTAATGTACAAATAGTGTATGCACAGAAGGGAGGATGTAGTGTTTCTCTGTAGTGTTCACTTATTGTGTTCATACATGAGAATAAACCATTCTCCCAGCATTAATGGCACTTCTACATGTGCATGTAGATGCGTATTTTGGGAAAAGTGATAGTAATGTGTTCACACTTCACTAGTTTATTTTTCTAATCAGTTTGATCTTTATATCATGGATATTTTATACATGAAACCTCTGTATTTTTCATATGCTGTTCTGCTGTCCCGTTACAGGCGTTACCGGAATACCTGTGTCTTTTGCTGTCAGCATTTATAAGCAGTTTCCTGCAATCATTCAGTCCTGCAGTTACTTAGACAATGGCCAAAACATTCAAAATAGGTGTTGACTCTTGAATCAGTTTTAAGTAGATAAATAAACGTCCCTAACAATTTTTAGTACTGCTTGAATGTTTTTTGTCACAACAGGATAAGTGGAGCTGTGCAAGTGAAAAACTTTCTTGGAGAGGTAATTATAAACCACACTATTCATAACAAAATTTCACCTTTATATTTTTTCAAGATATGCACTTAAGATGAGTGAATATTCCCAAAAATGTGCTCTGCTAGGGCTTGACCTGTCAGCAAGCAGAAGCTCTTCACTGGCCTCATTGGCACAAGAATATACTAAAATGTCTTCCCTAGAGATATCATATGAGATAAATTTGATGAGTTTTACAGAGAAGTCATTTCTTTTTTTGGGACTGGACAAGACGGGATTTGTGTGCTAAATGAGAAGCTTCTTTCTTTCTCTCTCCATTTGTAGGAAATGTGCAGACACGCACATTCAACTACAGATAGCCTGTCTAAAGGAGTTCAGCCGGAAAGGTGCTGAGTTCCTGTGGTCCTTGCTTCAGTTGGGTCAATGAGAATTACAGATTCTCCCTGGATCAAGCCCAGAGCGTAAGGAGGATTAGCAGCAACTTTTTTCCAGAAGAAAGATGAAACTGATTGTCCTCCTCTCTGAATGTTTGAAAGATTTACAGTAATGACACATGCCAGGCCTAAAAATCTATTCAAGTACCAGTAAATTCAGGTCTTTTTTGTGTGCTTTAAGAGTATCATGATATCAATTTCTTTTGGCAAGAAATACCTAATGGTAATCTTTTCCTGCATTCCATGAGAGTTATTAGTCAAAGTAATAGTTTATTTTTTCACCAGAAAAATAAACCATAACGCACTCAGGACTGCAGTTCACTAAACCATAATTCTGCTTTGTTTGACTTACAAAGTGCTCTATATTTTGAAAAATTGTTCTGTAATGGATGAGGGATCTGTGAAAAGTTCTACCCCACATTAATTTTCTAGCTCTATTGGAATTGCCACTGAATGAGACCACCACGAGTTATCTTCCAAGACTGTGCTACTGATGAGATAGCATAATGTATAAAAGAATTCACACTGAAAACAACTTTAACTGCCTCAGCTAATCTTTGATTATAATGTGAAAGCAATGCTGAGTTAAAAATAAGTCTTGTTTAGAAATTGTAGAACCTCCAGTGAAGGGAAAGCTGTAATGTAATGCATAAGAAAGGGCTGTAACAGGTTAATAAAAAGAAAAAAAATGTTAATAAAAATTATGTTTACAAAAGAAGATGGGTGATGTATATGCTGTGTTATACAAAGTATATGGCATTCAAAACCTTGCTTGCTCTACCTTAATTATTATGACATGGACATGAAATGAATTCCATTTATTCAGTAATAAAAGCTCTAAGGAAACGGTAGATGTGTATATATGGCATGTAGGTATATAATATATACCAAAAAGCATACATTCCAATATCTTATACATTGCTCAGGAATTTAATAGAATGCTCTTTTTTAATTTCTCAAGAGAATTATTTTTCTTTTTTGTTATTTTAAATATTGCATCACTGTATTAATAATTTTTATTTCCAAAATCTAAGGAAATACATATATATATAGTTATATAAATATATATATATACACACAGAGCATAGAACCAAGCACTGTGGGTCTGTCTCTTTAAATGACCCTTAATAAATTCAACCTTAAAAAAACTCATTGTTTCTTAAGTAGAATAGCTAAGATATGGTTTGAAACACAACAGCAGTGGATTTCTTTTCTCTGAAAAACTATTTTATTTGCTGGGGACAGTGCTGTAAATCTTGGTCGTCCATGGCAAAAGACAGTAGCAATACAGTAGTCTTTAGCATATCAGTCATGAGATAGCAAGACACAAATAATGAAAATAATAGGATATAAGCAGCTTTATCATCACCTATTTTTATGCAATATTTACAATAAACCTCCCCACAAAACAATAATGCTATTTGATGAATCCTCTGAGAAGTTTTGTTGGTTGTTTTTTTAAATCTGTGTTGGTTTTCTACCCACTATAATTTTTGTTTACACATGAAGTTACCCTCACAATAGCTGTTTCTCACTAATTTTGCATATGTTACCAAATAATAATGTTCTTGATGCAAAAGAGGGTCAGGAATTCCAATGAATAAACATTTTCTAACAAATTATTTAAATCACTCCATACATTTACTATTATCATGCTTTGAGAGCATTAAGTGGTCTGTGTCCTGTTAAGAAGCACGGAAATTTTCCTTTCCCTTTGGTAATGAAATCCCATGTTCTGCTGTATTGGTTAGTGAACTATATCAAGCTTTTTACATTCTAGTTCTCAGAAATTCTGTTACTGATCTAGAATTGAGTTTCTTATGCTCTTACTCTCTCTTAGGTAGATAACTTGATACGACTTTAAGCAGAATAGCAGAGAAAAAAGGGATATTTCTCTAGAAAGGGACTTTGAAAGAGCATCTGTTTTGAAAGTGCTATGAGGGTAAAATGTTAAAGTTTCAAAAGCGATATATTGGTGATGAGGAAGCAGGTGCTCTGATCACAGATGTGTGAAAATTCATTGCATGCCTCTGCAATTTCCTATACAAATGTCATTTCTACATACATGGTGTGCAAAACAGAGAGAACCACCACCTCTTATTCTTACCCCACCAAAGGCAAACAAAAACTGAACCCACTTACATTAAAAGAATGTTATTTAAATTGTGGAATGAAGCACTTGAACGTTAGGATATGCCAGAAGGCAAGTTATCCGTGTAATCTTAAATATGGCCTCCAACAAAGCATGCTTTATAAGGTACAATTTCAGAAGTAGCTAGATGCCTTATTAGATGAACTTTTAATGGCACTTAGAAGCCTGAGTGATTTCTGTGTTGCTAAAAGTCTCATCAACAACCCTTACTTACTCATACAGGATTTTTTCAGTAAGACTCTGTCCTTATCCAGGGCACTAAATTCACATAAGGTCATATGAAGCCAGTAGTCACCCATACAAGATTTTCCGTTGTAGTATGTGAATCCTTCCTAAAACAATACACTTACTCTCCTGGTTATGGTACTACTACAAATGTAAAATAAAAAACAATTCTTCACTGGCTGAAAGTATCATACACCATGAAACATTTTTAACGTACTGTAAGCATCAATTTCATCCAGAGAATTCCTAACATTTCCAAATTTTATGTGATTACTTTGTTTCTCCTCTCTTTACTTTCCACTTTAAACTGCTTCTCACCAACAAAATCAGCATTAATTGAGACCAGTAAAGCAGCAGTAGTATATCTATGTTTTTGTGGGGTTTTTTAAACAGCGAAGCTATCCCTATGCCAACAATTTTTATGATGATGTGAGTTAGTTCTGTTGCAAAAAGATTTCACACTCAGCTAACTACATTGGGTTTTTTTCTTCTCTATACCTCTACTCTTGAAGAAGATTGACTTGCCTACTGTTTAGTAGAGGATTAAAAATTCACTGCCACTGCTGGAACTGCTGTGAACACAAGTGTTTAGATTTTCCTAGACCAGAACTATGTGTTATGGCAATGTTTTCAGAGGTAAGCACAGAAACCCTAGTCCTTGTCTGCTTTCCAGCAGCACCAAGAGAATGTCAGATACATACCTTAATTACTCATTATTTTGAAAATATTATTGCTATTCACAATTATTCAGCACAGCTTGAGATACCTTCTGCTCTGTAAGTCTGGGTACCACTGTGGAATCAGACTGAAGGCTCCATTAATGCTTGGATAAACTGTTCAAAGAGATGGTGGATTCAGGTAGTTTGCTTCACAATATGAAACAAACCATCTGATATTTGTCTGTCCCTAGTTAAAATTCTGTTCAGTCACTTTTCTTTCAACCTCACATCTCAGCTGCTTGAGCATGCTTGGCAGGAACTGTGACAAAGAAACACTGACAAAATTTCAATAAAATATGACTGAATCATAAAAGAGATGAAAGAATGAAGTTGTACCTTGTGAAGCATATATTTGAATGTAAAAGGAACAAGCTTGCCTCTTGTATCACTCAAATTGTTTTAAAATATATCCAGCCAGGATCACCTATGGAAAAAAAGAAACACATTGAAAGAAGGCTGCATCTGGAAACTTTGCTTCAAGTGTTTAACGACATTTTCTTTTCTGTATACCTTTTTTGAAAACTGCATCATTTAGATTTTTGTGATAATTTTCTTTATTAAAAAAATGTAAATAATTTAGGGCTTGGGGTTTTTTGTTTCTGACTTACATGAAAAAAGAGGGACTCAACAGTGCTGAGGGATTATTGGAAACATAAGCTCTATATCCTGTTTTCTGAAGCCAAATAATTAGAGGTGGAGAAATATTTCCTTGGCTATATCAGTTTCAGAATGCAACAAACTTTGCCTCAGTGTAGTGCAAATGGTGTTATGCCAAGATTTTTTATTTATATGCCATTTTCCCAACACTTTTAGCCACATATTTACACAGCCTAACACCTTACTGTGGTATTTAGGCAGTGTTGCAACCTTTGACAGTTCTATGTAGGTTAAGCCAGTGTGAAAATGGAACAACAGAATGAATCAGGTCTTGGAATCTATATACAATAGACAAAATTCACCTAAGCACTGGAGTTGAATTAATTCATCTTTCTTAAGCTCTCTACAGAGCCTGTAGGAGCAGTCTGGACATTGGTGTAATGGTCATGTCGCTGTGCACAGGACATTTTTGCCTTTCATTTTTCCTTTTGTCTCCCACTGCCAGCCTAGCACTCATAGAAAGGTCAAATGGAAAGTCACTTGTCTTCTGGAAAATAGTGTTTTCCAGGTATTCAGCCATCATATTTTTACTTTTGCCTATGACTTCATATTTTTAAAATTGTACAGTCTCACTTCTGAATCTAACCCCATCCTCAAATCAGGTATATTCAATTCAAGAGCAAAAGCCAGTTTGTTTCTACACTGTCCTGATACAAATCTAGGTAAAAAGTTGAGGACTGTGAAAAAATGTACAAGAGTTGCAATAATGTATTGCATATAAACTAACAATGATTAAGAATTTTTAGATTAGACAAAATAACCTAAAAATCCTCTTGAATTTGGATTAAACTGTGCAGGTTTCAAGCTAAAATTTGTCTAGTTGACCATTCACTCTGACAGAGGTGTGACTAATACAGATCCAGGTGAATAGCTGAAGCAAATAATATTTATGGTGAACAAAAGGAAGGTGATGCATAAACTTGACATTGAATTATACAGCTTGATTTTATGTATCTTTTGTTTATTCTTGATTCCTTTATGTTTTTTTGAAAGGATAGATATATGTAGTTCTATATTATTATACTTTGAAAATAACAGTAAGCAATGCACATAGGAAAGAAATAGATTTAGTACTATAAATTTCTAGAATTTAACTATTTAACCAAGAATCTTTCCTTGTCATTCCTCCTATAGAGAATTAACTTTCAGGTGAACTAAAAACATTCTTTAATTGCAGGATTGCTGTGTACATTGCTCATCGACCTCTTGGATACTATAAATCAATGTTTAATATACTTTATGCTTTCCAGCAGGAACTTATTCAAAAAAGTGAAAATGGTCTGCATGAGTCAGTCAGGACTCACTGTCACACATGAGGGGTTTGAGACCCTCCCTGGGACACTTCAGTGGCTGGTACATAGGCACCTCCCTATATTATTTGTGCACATCTTGTTGCAAAGATGGCCTGCTTTGTTCCAGACTTTGATCAGCATCTGTCAGCCTCCAAGTCCTCAGAGACATTTTATCTTAAAGCATTACTTTATTATATCAAAATCTATTATTACATCGTGTTATTTTAGTTTATGCCAGGAGGTGACAGGATGTCAACAGATGGAATAGTATAGTGACAACTCAAAAGTCAAAATAAAAAGGCTGATTTAGACTGTAATTGTGTCAAAATTATTTGATCTGAATCATTATGGACCAGAATATGAGGACACAAAAAAGCACACGTTTTCTCCCCTATTGCAATCTAACGTAAATGGGAAGAGTAGCATATCATTACGTCTCACATGGTGAACTGGAGCAGAGAGGAGAACACTCTAATAAGCTTCAGTGAAATTACAAGTCAGCATAAACCCGTCTTGAACCAGTGGTATAGCCTCACTACAGACAATTTACAGTAAGCATTAACAAGAAAGTGCTGATACATTGCAATAAAAAGTTGCTAATAAGACAAAGTCAACTAATGTATTTTGATGCCCTGTTCTTAAATTAAATTTTCAAAACTTAAAGCTATCTAGCAAGCATCTAGCAGTGATGGGTACAACACCAGGAGGCCTCAAACGATTCAGCTGCAGTAAACAAAGAAATGGTCAACCTCTGTAAAAACAGAAAAGCCAGATACTGGATCTGCCAATGACTTTAGGCACCACAATTAGAGTTGAATGCAGGAACAAACACATAAGGAACAAACACATAATAGGATTAAACACGTAGGTACTTCGTGTTCTTCACAGGTAATTGAAGGTATGTCCAAAGCAATGTTTTAGGAAGCAAAATGGCTATTTTCTCATCAGCTCTTCTTCGTGCACTACAATTTTTTTTTACAGCAGTTACATAAAAGGGCCTCAAGATTACATGAAATAACAGTGCTAAGAAATTACGCTCTAGAACAAAACAACTGAGGGAATGTCAAGTAAGCAAGATCCACAAGACGACATTCAGTCTCTGAGTTTCCTGGTGCTTGAAAATATTTCCCACATGACAGGTTGCTTTGGTCCTCTTCCATTCTCCATAGCCCTAGGAAACAAAAAGCAAACAAAAACTTCATTGCTTTTTATATATGAAAAGCCAAATAAATAAGATTTGGTAGTTTTCCCCAACGTGTCAGCAAAATTGTTTTCAGACGGAAATTTGCACAGGCAGACTCTTATAGCTCAATGCGTGTCTTCTTAATCATATTAACATGGAAACATAAAAGTTCATAAAGCAATACATACTCCTTTAGAAACAAAATCCACATGAGAAACCTAAATCCTGAGGCACTTACTCTTTTAACAAAATCTTTATCTGACAGTCTTCTATTGAAATCAAAGGAAATGTGCTGGAGTAAAGCATTTAGGATTTACTCAACAGTGCGAGCTAATCTGAACACACTGATATCACAAAGACTAATTACATGAACTACAGTAATATCATATAGTCCATATTTTTTTATTTGAAATTCATATAAACATCCATATCTTTTGCATAATATCTATTGAGAGAGATGCTTCTAATACTGTACATCTACAAATTATATTATGTTACTGGAGCTAATTATAATCAAAAATAGATTCCAAGGGCATAACATTTTTGAATGAACTTTTCATTCTGGGTCCTTTTGTTGGGCTGGACCTCAGCCCTGTGGATTGTGTCCCTCTGGGCATAGATGGTGATTTGTCTCCACTCTTAGCCAGATGGAAAAGGGAAATTCCTGCCACGTCCTGGATTTTTAGCTGGGCGTGTATCCCAGGAGCATGGGGTGGCTTGGGGATGACTCCTGCTCACCCTCCTGCCCAGGCACCATGATCAGGATGCGCTGGCAGGTTTGTCCATTCTGTCCTTCTCCTGGCACTTCCAGCCATGGGGAAGGGTTTGCATGTAGAAAAGGGAAGAAAGAAGTTGTGCAGCATATATACTGCCTATTACTCAGAAAGTCCCTACAGCCACAGACATTGCAGGCAGCATCCCCACCTGGCTCCCAGGTATGCTTCCTCCGAGACCTTCTCTCCCAAAGCACACACGTGATGTCTAGAGATCTTTCTCACATGGAAGCACATTGTGCAGAGCCTGCAGTGGATCAGCGCAGCTCTTCCATGCAGCTGGACCTCTTCAGCCTTTTTTTTAAATCCTCCAAAAGAGTCCGAAATGCTCAAGATTAAACAGGTATTTTACTGCATGTTTTGGCCCCTGTTGAATCACCCATCTTCCTGGATTCTAACCGTACATAAAGCACTGCCAGAAGACCTTCCCTCTGAAGCTTCTGCTTTTGGTTTCTCAGAGACTGTGGTTTTTTACATTGCTATTTTTTAGAAGCAGCATTTATTCCTGGGCCATGTAATACAGGGGAAAAAGAGGAAGTGGTCGTAAGAGAGAAAAAAACTCTACTCTGCCAATTCTAGGTCATCCAGATGTGTTAAAATAGCCAAATTTATGTTTAAATGTAGACTCCAAGTGTTTTTATCACTGAAAGTCATATGTGCAACAGCACATGTCTTAAAACCTCTGACTGGGCTATTTATTGTCTCAAATACGTAACTTGAGCTTTTCCTTATCCGAGAAAACTTTGAAGTGGATAATGTTGCCTGTCTGTGTAATGGTGGAAGATGTCTAGAGCCTTTTGAGCTGCCTTTACCATGGAAAAAGGAAATGAGTCGTAGGCAATTTGAACATACTCTGAATGTTTCTTGGTTCCTGCACACTTGGTGCAGGGTTGGCACTGCTGTGTAGGTTTTGGGTTCTCCCTGTCCTGTTCCCTTCACCTGGTGGCACTGCACTGTCTCAGTGAGGCACTTGCACTCAGCACAGACAAGGAATGGGGAGGAAACAAGGACAGCATCAGGTCATTCACAAAGTGTCATGGTCGATCAAGCCTGCACTTAGAAACCTCATCTGATGTTATCAATGTCCTGTCCTACTTTGGGTGAATGTTATCTGGAAGAGATACTCTGATGTTGCCACTGAAGATATGCATGTGTGTGCATATGGACGTGGAAAATATAGTCATGCACATATACAGTGACTAGAAAGGCTGTAGAGGTGTTTACTGCTAACGTACCGTCTCAGTATACTAAGAGAAAGAGTATGAAATGGGATACTTCATTATACTTTTCCATTATTTTGGACAGGCAGGACCCATTCCCATTAGGATAGGCAGTTGTTCTATACATCTGTTCAGACCTTGATGGGTCCTGATTTTTAGGTGGAGAAGAGTCCTTAACATCAGTGTATCTGGGACAATATCAATATTGGCTGGTTACAGCATTTCTGGATGTACATTTAAGACCCACTGTAAGCTGTGACTTACAGTGAGAGGAACTACATAGTCAGAAATAAGTTAGAAGGAATCTGGCTGCAACCACTCTTGGATGACCACAGCAAAATAGCTGTAATTGTTGTGTAGAGGGCTAAAACAGGATATAACTAAAATCACCTTTAACGTTCCTCAGTTACACCAGAGTTCCCCTAACTTCACTGAATTGGTCTGTTTAATAGTGAGTCTACTTAACCAACTGGTTTTGCTTCTCAAATTTAAAAAAAAACAGGTAAGTATTTAATTGACTTTTTAAAACTATTGGTTAAAGATCTTAAAAGACATGAGGATATATGTTTTACATTGATACAATCTTATAATTTGACCTTACATTCAATCCTCCTTATACACAGCCATTTATAGTGAAACTTGATTTTAGGTTATGGTTATATTACACACACGTCTTCACCTACTGTAATAATACCATATGATAGAAAATATTATTTTATTACTTACAGATTCTGTTGTCCATTATTCTATTACAAATAACTTTTTCAGTGCAAGTGTCTACAGCTTAATACTTAGCAACAGAGGTAGTCATATTACTGAATTTGTATTAAAATTATATTTTGTTTTTAAAATTACAATTTAATATGTATAGAGTAAGTTCCCTGAGAAGCTGTACATGCAAAAAAAAATATTGCTTCCTAATTATACTTACCTCTGTAAATCCTAACGGCCTTCCAGCATAAATTCAATTTCACAATGATTACACACAGTATCATTTCTTTGAAAGAAAAAAAACCAAAAAAGTAAAAATAAATTACAGTATTAGTTGTATTTCATACAGATGGAGTAAATTTTTAAAAAGGGATTGTCACAAACTTTGACAGAGAAAGTTTGCTTGACTCTTCCATATATGTAAATGTAATATATAACCAAAACATTCGTACAATATTATCTGCAAGAAAGAGAAAGAAGAGAATTAGCAAAGCAGAGATTATTTTTTCTCACCAGCTTGGACAGCGTAGATTTTATTGGCAATTAGAGAAATAGGCCCTTGGAATGTGGCTTCTCTCCTGTTCTGGCTTATCTTCACACAGCAACAAAGCATGAACAAAGCTGTTCAATTGAAGGAATGTACATTAAAAAAATACAATAACTGATTTGCATCATCCCAGTGATTTGGGATTGATGTCTTGTACCTTTTAATAGCACAGCTTGATTATTCATTCCTCATTGGGTCTCTTGCCAGTCATCAGGCTGTTCCAGCTGCAGACTGTGGTCATTTACAGAGTTTTATAGACACTGGAGAGGTCTGTCTGAAGGATAAGAAAACACAAATTAGCCTTTGCAGATTGGCCTCAGTCAATGCTGGCTTTGTGCTACAATATCCTCATTCAAACAGTTGGATAGATCACTTTAGGCATGTTGTGTCAAAGAATTATACAGAAAATGACTAGAAGGATGGTTTCCCTTTGTGTGTTATTGTGGTTTTGAAGCTTTTGAGGACTTCTGAAAATCTTTGAAATGAAACGTTATATGTATATGTTGCAAAAGGGAGTTGGGGCCAAGTGGAGAATTTTAGGTCAAACATTTTGCAAAGAAACAAGAAAATGCAAATAATCTCTTCATTAGTTGCCAAAGCAAAAAGGGAAAGGCTCCTTTTTACATTTTTTTTCCTTCTAAATTAAACTGTAATAGTGCAGATTATGTTTCCAATACACAGTAATTTCCTGGACTGTGCACTTTACAGAGAAATCAAAAAATCTTTTACTTGATTCCCCGAATTTATTAATAAAAATAATTATATTAATAAAGGGATTTTAACCTAATAGTGGAAAAATATTAATATTTTAATGACTGTGATATTTAAACACACACAGTAAGAACTTACTCAAATTTTGGTGTCTTTTTAATTCAAGATTTCACAATTTGAAGTCCATTCTTTATTCATTAGTCACACATATCATTTGAAGAAGACAAAGGGCTATTGCTTGATCTCTGAATAACTACTAAAATGTGAACTCCACCTTGTGCATGGTGTGTAGAGCAAGAACATTTCACTGAAAACAGCACATTTTTAATTCAACATATATAGCTTTAGAATTTCAAACTTTTTCACAGAAAATTTGCCCAAATGTGGCATTCATTATCTAAATTATTCATTACAACCTATTCACTCAGCTTTATTATTAATAAAATTTTCTTTGAAATAGTTGAAAATCCTATGGATTTTAAATTAGTTAGAATCTGAAATTTTTAGAAGTGACTGCATTTCTGTTCATATTTGACAGTGTTGATACTGCCTTTTGCCGGTGGAATCAAAGACATGATTCTTTCCTCTAAAAGTAGTGACAATCATAGCAAACCCCCAAAACATTTGCTCTACGATGGTATTAGCCTGAATGTTCAATATATCTTGCAGACTGGGTCTGACAATCATTTCTGTTTTCTTTGAACCATCTCTGTCTTCCTGTCTCATAATAAAAGGGGAATATTTGGGGGGAGGAGGGGTGTTCATTTGCACATGGACTGGTTCATTTTATCCATAATGTATTAAGTCAGTCAAGATATTNATACTTACATCTACTTAATTGCCTTTAAACTACGTCCATTTTATGCAGTGTAATCAAGATCTCATTTCTGTTGCTGGTATAGCCCGCTGCTTAAGTAAACCCTTTACAGAGAAGAGCAAAGTTAAATGCTGTTCTTGGGGCTGTTTTTCTCAATTGGGGCATAATAACAGACACAACCCAGACCTTGCTTGTTTTTTCCAGCTCCTGACTCTACATATGAAAACCATACACCTCCCTGGAACAGGGCTTGGCAAAAGTATTCTTGTCATATGTGGCTTTGTATTCTGATAGAAAGTGAGAGACCTGGATTTATCACTCCATAAAACACCTACTACTATTCCGATATGTCTTGTGCTAATACTTATGTATAAAAACAAGATAAAAGTCATTGTAATTACAAACATTCACCCTTTGCTTCCAATGCATCTCCTTTATTAGGTTTGAATGTCCAGTAGTATCAGTACTGAAAACCTTTAGAATTATTTCTGCATGGACCAAAACCATCTCTTCTCTAGAGGTTTTTTATTTGCTTACCTGGATTTTCCCCTTTTCATGAAGAGAAATCCCATAATTCTGCAGATCAAAGTTATGTCAATTTATTGAGTGGTTTCCTGGCATCAGAGGTCAGATTGGACTGTCAAATGAGGAGGGTGGGAACATTATATGAAAGCAGAGGATAAAGTGGCAATACTAAGGAGATATTTAACATTCCTATAAGCTGCAGCAGGTTTAATATACAATGAGCACAGTCATTCAAGAAAATGAATAAGGCAGACAATCATATGCTGCTTTGTGAAACCTTTTCTTTCCGGGATTTCACATTCTCTAGTATTAATTATGTAGTCAGATTTTGATTATGTGTAAATGTAACTAAATCTCTATAGTGACTTTTTAAAAGTATATTTAAATACAAACATATATATTCTGACTGTTAGCACATTCCCTTAGTTGATTTTAAGTCATAACTTCTACAAAAGTTGGGCTGATTAAAATGTGAGTAACAGTACCTTACAGTGCCAAATTTTCTATATATACAATAAAATAATCATAGAAAGAAGGAAAGAAGGAGAAGGAAGGAAGGCAGACAGGAAGGAAGGAAGAAAGAGAAAGAGAGAAAGAAAGAAAG
>RSEF01000002.1:98175675-98186570 GCA_003993805.1 Himantopus leucocephalus
AAGATTCTTACAAAATATACAGAAATATATTTCTTCAGATCAGATTCCAGCACTCCAATGAAATATTAAAGCTTTGAGCTCGAAAAGTATCACAGCATATAAATGAATACAATAACCATCCCAATTTATAAACTGAGTAAAATTCAAGTAGAGTATCATATTCAAAAGAATCGGAAATGTTCATATGGCATAAGTTTTAAAATAACACTACAGAAAAAAAGCAGCATACACAGTATAATGAGATGAATTAGAATATTTTTACAACAGAGACAAATAGGAAAAGTATAAGATGCACAGTGACTATAAAGACTTAAATACAAGATGAGGTTTCTGTGATTAAANGGTTTCTATGATTAAGTATTCTTGAAAACAGAAGTTCCGCACCTTTTATTTCCAAAATCCCCTGTTCACTATTACCCTAAAGATGGGTGGACGTTGAAAAGTATCTGCTATTAAACCAGTGGGAATTGAGACTTTCTGGGAGTTTTGAATATCTGGAAATTTGAGCGCATCATCTTTCTTAACACCATTTTTTTACAGTGGAGAGTCAGACCTGTGCTGTCTTCCTCAGCCTTCATTCAGCATTTTCGCTTTTTATTGCTTACAGGCAAGATTGGCTTGATCAGCCTCTTCTCTATTATCAGCTAAAAGTTTTCTTTGGTGCATCCCATCTCTCCTTCATATCTTTACACCAACAGAAGCTATGAGCTAGACCACGGGAAGGAAGAGTCTTTAGGATGCAAAATGGAAAGTGGATGGCTGGAAAGCTGTCTAGAAACTAATCTTCCCCTAATTATAAGGGTCTAGACAGCTAAAATAGCAGATACAGCTGTGAACTGGAGAAATAGTAATAGTCTTTGTCATAGACACTANGTTTTCTTTGGTGCATCCCATCTCTCCTTCATATCTTTACACCAGCAGAAGCTATGAGCTAGACCACAGGAAGGAAGAGTCTTTAGGATGCAAAATGGAAAGTGGATGGCTGGAAAGCTGTCTAGAAACTAATCTTCCCCTAATTATAAGGGTCTAGACAGCTAAAATAACAGATACAGCTGTGAACTGGAGAAATAGTAACAGTCTTTGTCATAGACACTATGGAAAAACTCTCCATTAGCCAGTTTTGGGCTTTTAGGGTGAGGTCTCTGCAAATAGGAAGCTTTTTCGTCATTGGATTTATCTCTCTGTAAAAGATCACGAATGAGGGGAGAGACACGTTAAGAATCTCAAGCCTCATTCTTGACTAAACGTCTTCACATCTCAGATGCAATACCAATAGATTTATTTCCACTTCAGTCCTCACAGACTATATATCCCTTATATATTCCCTGCCAGCTCTACAGCAAAATATACCTGCTTCATCATGGAATTTGATTATTGTAATTTCCTCTTTAAAAAGCTCTCATCAGGTTTGTTACATCACCTCTGAATATAAGAACTCAACTGCTATGCTATTCTGATGAATTGGAGGTATATTATGCTATTCCTCTCTTTTGTATGGTAACTGCCTCTTAAACAGCTGATTTACTATAAAAAGCCACTATTTTTTAAAGCTCTTACTGATGTGGGCCCTGGCTCTGTTCTTGAATCTCATTTTGACAGGTATCTCTGCTGTGTGTGTCTCCTATTATTTAAATACCATACTGTCACCTCTTTGGAAGATAAATGTCTTTTGCATTGTTTGCTTCAAATTTAAGGTGGTTCTAAATAATGTCATGATGTATACTTTTATGTCTTTATGTTATTTAAGATTACAAATGCCCCGATGGAATGAGAGGAAAGATATCAATAAATTGTTATTATTACCATGGTACCAATCATGTTTATTATTTCAGTACTTTGGATACAAAGAGAAAACATAATCACCAATAACCTGTTATATTTATTAGACCTATGCAAAAAGTTTCTGTATTTCAACAAAATTCTCAATACGAACAATATATGCTAAAAGGTAAGACTTGAGGCTTAAATCAGATTAAAGCACAAATCTGCTTTTATCATAAAAGGAGAGGGAAAAAAGCCCTTGAATTATTTTCCTTTTTCTTGCTACATATCTCAAGCCATTACTGCCAACCCATCAAATGAAAACTGCATCTTCTAGAAGCTAAAATTGCGAACACTACAAGTCATGTTGCAGTTGACATGAAAACAACCATTGCTGGCATATCTTGTATTTTTACAGCTGACTATTCTCTCCCTGACATTTTTAGTAAAGTTGAGCAATATCCAGATTCCAGCCTTGATACCAGTCGGCACAGCAACATTCATCTTAAGATGACATCTGTTGAGAATTTTTCAATAACTTAATGGTTATAAAGCATGTGAGGAGGGGGATAATAGAGGGATTATGACATAAAAATGCTAAAGCCCTTGTGGGGGAACTGCTGCACATAAAGTTTTGATTTGGTAATTCAAACTAATGCAGTTTGTAGTCCTCTAGAGAGAGGGCAATAATGGTGCACAATATGCTCTTAAACACTGATGCATAACACATTGTGCTAGAGCCAAAAGGCACTGTACAATATCATTATGGTGCAGAGAGAAGTAGCAACTTTGGGAGTTGCTTTCACAAAGATCTGAATGTACATGTAACAAACAATACTATTCCACTCTTTTTTATGCTCCTTAATCTATTCATTCGGGTAGGAAATTTCCTAGGAAAACATGGCATTTATTGTTAATATGGTAAAGTGATAAAGCTAAGAGTACAAAGATCAGTGTCATCCAGTACATATAGACATCATTATTTTTTTTTACAGAAGGCAGATTGAGCAAGATTAAAATTTAAGATTGTCTTTGAAATCTAATGAAAAAAGGAATGTAGGGATTTGAACAAAGCTAGAAAACAGAGACAAAATTAAGGATCCCTCTACTTATAATGGACCCAAATTTAGTATTGCTAATGTTTTATTGAGGATAAAAAGCAAGAGAAATTCTTAAAATGGAATAAACAATTATATAATTTATAAAAATCTTGTACAACATACAAAACACATTTTTTCTTTTGCCTATTTTATTATTGTTGCAATTTGTTTATTTAATTTACATTGCATGTGCTGCTGGATGTAATGTGGAACATAAGATTTAAATGAGAACACGATTTTTTGATTACTTCTCCAGGACTTCTGGCAGTGTGAATTTAAGGTGACAAAACCAATCTGTTTGAATGATAAATTGTCTGTACTAGGACAAAGCAAAATAAATAAATAAAAAACTGTAACATATTAACTGATTTTTGAGAAAATACATGTATAGATGACTTTTCGGTTCATAAGGACCCTACTGAGTTTGGACGACTCCATCATTCACTTCCTGTAAATACAGTGATACCGTTTTGGATTTTTTTAATCTGAGAAAAGTTTAAGAAAAAGGTTTGTTGTTTAAAATACTTTTTCTCCTGAGAAATCCTTTGAGATAAATAAGAACTTTTGTGACTTCACATAGATGGTGATTCATCTCCTCTTCCTTTTGCCACCTGAAAATCAGTTTTCTAGTGCAAACTGGTCGATTTGTCTCGCCATACTTACTGGCCCCGACAGGTATAAAAACGGCAACCAACTGCATCCCAGTGTGCTTCTTCACCCAATTAGGTGGGACCAATGAGCGTCTCAGGGGCCTATCTCCATTGGCTGTGTGTAAAGAACTAGCCCAGAGAACTAGCTTGCCTAATTCTGACCAACAAAGATGAGTGGAAAATTTGTCTTAATGATCCAGTAGGGAAGCTGTGGAAAAAAATGGAGAAAGAGATTCACACTCCTACATGCAGGTGTCTAGTGTCATTTCAGATAGAGAGGGTAAACTTCTTGGCTTTCTGCTGCTGTTCCAGACAGCTGTGGCTTTCCCGTAAGTCCTTGGTCATAGCTGCCATCCCTGTGCTGATGTGCCAGGCGACTAATGGCACGTAAAATGAGTTAGATGCTGCTGTTGCTGCTCCCTCTTTCATTCATTGGAGGTCTGTGGGTCCTCTGCAGTAAGGGAGGTCTGTCCTCAGTAAGGGATCAGGTTCTGAGGCCCTGCCAAATTTTGAGTGTAATGTCTAGGACTACAGCGTTAGAGAGAAGCCAGTGGGTCTGCTCCAGGTAGAGCCTTGCACTTCATGGTGGTCTTCCAGGTCTCTGGTGCATGAGAACCTGTTCCTGCTCTGGTGTGCTCCTCAGCCATATGGGTCTATGAAAAAGAACCTCATGCCTCATGGTGCTCAGGAGACTCATGCTTTGTGTACAGTGCTTTTGTCAACAGAAAGCTTTGCAAAGAGGCTCAGATCTGCACAGAGAGAGTTATTTATGTGCTATGTGATTGAACCTAATTTAAATTAATGTCTTTTTGGTATCCCAGAGCATACAACAGACAGCATCTCCTCTTTTGTCATTTGGCTGCTCTCTGACATTTTTTTCTCACATGTTGCTGGTGACAGTAACAAGCTTTTAGACTCCTTTACTTTCCAGCTCTGCCCATCTTTTCTGTTAGGAGCCTGATCCAAATGTTTGCTAAACAAATGGAAGATTTTCTATTTAAAGTCAAGGTCTTAAATCAAGATGTTTTGTGGGAATTTTCTTTTTCAGGTGAGGTGTTTTTAAGTTTAATCATGCCTCCGTGAACAAGAAGCTAGCAGACAGTGGATCCCCAGAAATGGAGACGTTTGTTTGTATTACCCACCAATACAGCAAACAGGACTTTGGGGCTCCCAAAATTAGTGTTCCAAGGCAGTTGCGTGGGGCTGATCTGGAATAAATTCAGTTTGGGTTCAAATGTGCTGGTTTGAGTGTGTCCCACACAGCTTCTTCCTGGCAGGATCTATGTTGAATCAGGTATTGCCCGTTGTAAAAAATGTGCTCTGTGATCGTGTGCTTACTTCTCATCTAGAGCAGAACAATATTGGCACATTTGTCTGGTGAAGCACAGACCTTTGTGATTGTGAAGCTATGATGTTAACAGCATTTCTTGAAGGCACAGTTCCCTCTCTGCTAACTTGAAACACCTGGGAAGGTGTGGGAACATAGGGTGTTGCAAAGCTCTGAATGGTGGACCACATTTCCTCATTCATTCCTGGTCCTCAAACGGCACAGGTAAGGTTTCAACCCAACTGTTCCCTCTTGTTCATGAGGACGGAATGCCAGGCAGCAACAACTGCACTCCTCCTCTACACCATAGCCCATTTACAGTGTACATGCAAACCAGATGGTGGAGTTGGGAAAGTATACATGCTACCCTAATCATTCAGCAAAATAAATGATTTATCCCCAAAAGAATAGCTTCCCTTTGATCCATTTTTCCCAGCCTGCAGGTTCTGGGACATCTATCTGATGTGATGTATGAAACATATTATCCTTGAATATAAACTGTTGTGATAGAAATTAT
The DNA here is from genome assembly GCA_003993805.1 of Himantopus leucocephalus. Lineage (NCBI taxonomy): Eukaryota > Metazoa > Chordata > Aves > Charadriiformes > Recurvirostridae > Himantopus > Himantopus leucocephalus. Next base: position 98,181,031 of record RSEF01000002.1, read on the forward strand.
GACATTTAAAAAAAACATGTTGTGACATATCTACCAATTAAGAGACTCAGAAGTCTGCTGTATGCTTAAAATATAATGGGGGATATTACATGGAATATATGTAAATCTTTTTATGTTTTCTTTATATATAGTATCGTAATCCCTAGAATGAGAATCTGCTGCATTGTTCCATTGCCAAAGTGATGTCTACAAATGAGGGCTCAGGGAATTGCTGCAGGCTTTCTGATGAACTGAGCCAACAAGCTGCTGTGGACACAAGACTGAGTTTTTGAATGAAGAAAGAAGAGGATTTATACATGCAAAGATATTTGTCTCTTTTCCCTTTCAGATTTCCAACAAACAGCTCCTCCTTTCATTTACTGGCAATAATTGGAAATAAAATGCAAAAACTAAAATTACTTGCATGCTCCAAGTCTTCTCCATCTTTTCCAGCTATATAATTTGTCCTGGTAAAAGATGTTACTCTTCTTTACATTTGTCACTGATTAGTTAATTAATACAAAACTTGAAAATTCACTATTTTAACCATCTTCTAAACACTTCTAAAAATACTGAGATACCATTTTGCAGACAAATTTGTTGTGAAACCATTTATCTATCTATCAGTGCAACTTTCAGTAAAAATTTTGTACAAATAAATATATTCTATATGTTCTTTTCAAAGAATGTTTGATCTAATAGCTTCTAAAGACAGAATCGTGTTTGATTTCCTCGTTGTTTAATACCTAAAAGAACAGTCTGAAAAAAACGAAAGATGTATTAGTTTGCTGAGCTATTTAGCATTAGAAGACTCAGTATTTTGTGAATTACAGAACAAGATTCAGTTTAAAGAATGAAATCTTTTTTTTTCACCGATTGCCTCCCTGCTTGAAAACACTAAGTGGCCTTAAAGTGACAAGGAGTTTTAAGAATTTCAAATTAATGTTAAATATTTTAAGCCTTTTTTATGAAAAAAAAAAAAAGAATAAATTCAGTAAACTCACATATTCAAAACCCAGCTACTTGACGATTTTTATAACAGATCTTATATACATTAGTGGTATATGATGACTTGAATTACACAGGAAACCAACAAAGAAAGAAAAATAGGACTGTCTTTCTCCCTAGAACCCTTGTGTCTGTGCGTGGCCACCTCATGTGTTGGGATTTGAAGTATGCAGCTCTATGACACTTTGCACCCCTTATCTTTCCCTGTGGATTTGGAGAGTATATATTTAGATACTTGGATATCAGCACAGAGGAGAAAACTTTCCTGAATACATTTCTATAACTGTTTGTATACATAAGGTCATGGTAGCTACTGATTTCGGGAAATAACTATTAAATGTTAAGGCACAGCAGCCGGCAAGAGCTAGGGAAATTTCAAGGTCACTGCTGCTGAAATAATTTCTTGTACATTACAAACAGTATTTAGTCTCTTCTGAAAGAATGAGATAAAATATTTACTGCAGTTTTACATCACTTTCATGGTGTTTTTTGAAATGAAGTGCCACCTATGCTCTGACTACTTCTAGTCAATCAGAATGCAGAATTCCTTTTCAGAAATGCTTATTTTATTCCACAGGAAAGCCATATTCCCTGAGAAATCATTTGTTACCAGCAGTTGTGCTTTGCTAATCCACTGTCTGAGGTGAATCCAAGATCAGTTATGGTTTGAACACAGTCGTGGAGTGTACAAATAACTGTTTTTAAAGGCAGTATTCCTGCTGTAGTTTATATTCAAGGGTTTATAACTGAGGTGGTATATTAAGAAAAGTTTGTAGTTAAAACTCTGCAATGGAAAATGTCCCCCAAGTCAGAAGGCAGGACCCACTCTATCAAGTTTATAATTAAGCAATAATCCCAAGAAACGCAGTCATTACCAGCATTTAATGACTACTTTGTTGGTTAACAGCTCAACGTGAAGTTGAGGATTGTTAACACTCTATCAAACTTCTTGTTAAGTGTGCTAAGTTTTTATTTAAACACACTTGGATCGCAGCTGGAAAGCTGTGGGGGGAATCAGGCATTCCCGAGTGGCTAATGACCAATTTTTTTCCATCACTCAGAACACAGGGCACATTCCTTTATGTTTATATAATAGCTGTTAACTACAGATGGCTGGTGCCACCCGATTTTGGTACTCTGTGTGACCTTAGCCATCTACTGTATCTGTAGCCAGTTGATGTCCTTTTGCTGCTGAGCTTTTGTGGAATAACAGAAGTTTGTCTTAGACCCTTTTGGAGAATCCAGCCAAGAAGACATAAGAGTTACCACAGAAATCAATAGTAAGACAAAAAGTCTTGCCAAAAGCTATGACAACCTCTGCTGAAGTCAAAAGGAGCTGCAGCGTATACCACTTCTGAAAATTATGGAAGTATCACGCAACTTCCTTGAACTGTATGAATCAAGCAGCAATATTTTACCTGAAGAAGTTTCACCTAATCTCCCATTGGCAGTCATCAACAGTAAGTACAATTTTAACCAGAATCAGATTTATTCTGATGGGCCAGAAAGGAAACTATTTTACCGTGTCGGGTGGGGTGACTGGAAATTAATCTGACAAAGTCTACCGAGCTAATTCAGCCTAGGAACATTAGCTGAAAAGCAAAGTCATACCTCTGAATTAACTGCAATTTTTCTTCTGAACTGCCTGCGACAAGCAGCCATTTTCCTGTGTTTTATGAGGTAGCAGAAGTGCTGCTACGTTTACGGTTTACAATAACTTCCCGGACAGGTAGCAGCATTTTCACTGCAACTGAAGAAACCTTAAATTAGCAGCATGGGTCAGACTTGCCAAGAAGCAAGAAGGACAGGGAGAAAGGGTAACAGAAGTGATGTCATGCATGGGTTTGTTGACTTTGTTGAAATACCCACAACAGTCGAGGAGTCAGACAAATTCCGCCTAATCAACCCGATAACTTATTATCAAAAGGATCTATTTCTTTGTCACGTCTGTCAGGGTAATCCGGAATTCATTATCATATTAATGTCCTGACTGGGCTCCTCTGGACCTCTGAGTTTTGTTTGTTGAAGAGCTTCCTGGGGCGTTTGGAGAAACAAAGCGCGCTCTCTGGAACATGAGGCATTCAGAGCAGCGTACAGATGGGCCCGGGCTCTTTGTTCCTCTCTGCCTGGGAGGCTGTTATGGGAAGCAGCCAACCTGCAGTCTGTCACAGTGAACATTGTCAAGTCATTGTGTACTTTTAATTGTTACTATGTACATGGAATCTGAAAGGTCGCTCTGGATATATAGTACAAGTGCACAGAGCCCTTTGCCAGACCAAACAGCTGTCCTGTGGTGTTCCCATATTCAGCTCCAGTCACCTTTCCCTCATTGAAGGATCCTTCTGACAGAGCAATTAAAACATACGATTTATTTACTAAACAGTCAATAAGTAAATCTTAGAAGTGCACCCTTTCACCACTCCACTGTTTCCCATGTGGCTGTCTTAACAGGTCCTTTTATATTTAAGCAATTATTTCTGCCCCAATGATATTACAGACCCAGCAAGATTAATTAAAGACCCGACAGCAAAGTACAATAACAACCTCAAAATACAATCAAAGAGGTCAAACAGTATACCAAATTCTGCTTTTAGACATTCCTAGATAAAATAAAACTCCCTAAGTTTGTCTGGCCTGCAAGAGATGAGCTACATTCTTTTCTTTATTAAAGATATGTGAATATTTCTTTAGAAGACTTTGTGTAATTTCTCATTTTTATCTGCAGTATAAAGGAATCAGTCTTAAAGGAAAACTTAATTGTATATGGTGTGAATAATCCTTGGCTGTAGAAGCACTACTCACCAGGGAGTCTACAAGCCATGTTCTGTCTAGATATGCTAATATTTGTTTTCCCATCATGCACCTCAGCTTTTGTTTAGAAAAATATAAATGCTTGCTAGCTAATATGATGGTATTTCTAAACCTTTGCTAAGTAAATGTGGTTTAGCAATATTGTTATGTAAGCGAATTCAATAATTAATAAATGTTTGAAACCGATTAAAGACACAAATGCAAAGAGATTTCCAGCTCCTGCCCACTCCGCTTATCCCAGATGAGCAAAATGCAACGAAGCCATCCAAAATGCATTGTGAAGAATGTAGTCATTCTCATATGGCTGTGATGTATTAAAACTTGATAATGAATAATTTGCATGCTGCATATATGTAAAAATTAATAAATATATATATAAATTCGTATTTATACGTGTGTCTATGTGGGAAAAAATACTATATTTAATGTCCTTAAAAACAGAATTTAACATTAAAAGATCAGAGATAATGAACATAGATAAACTTTAATCCAGCTTCTAAAGTATTATATAGAGAGCTCTTCATGATTAACAGTACTATATGTAATTTTGAGGGCATTGCGCTGCTGAAAATGTACATCTAATTGTATACTGAACTAGGTATTCTTTAATTTGGTACTGATTTCCAACTGTTTTTGGGGGTGGGGTCCTTTTCCACTTTCCTTTCCCTGTTTGTTTTCTCTGCTGGTTTTCCCTGTTTGTTTTCCTTGTTCCATATCCTTATCCTTACCCTTATCCTTATCTTTACCTTTACCTTATTCGTTTCTTTGCCTTGAATATAGAACACCAGAAAATCTGGTTTAGTATTGTAGCAACATATGATAATGAAAATAACCTTCAGAATTTTCCAATACCCATTTCAGAAATCCATTTATGACAATGAGATATATTTTTATGATATTATCATTGTTGTTTTTGTTATTAGTATTATTGTTATTCTCCAGTGCTTCCTAATGATCCTGGTTATAGAAGTGAAAACAGTGAGACTTATACAATTAAATTTGTGAAATTTATTATGATGAAAGCCTTTCCAACTAACATTACTAGCATCCATTTAGCAAACTGCATTTCTCAGTCACTCCTTTTACACAAATATTTATATATATTCAGTGTTTGTTTAGGTATCAGTAACAACTCAGCTTCATTCATCTTCTGTACCTGTTGGATGAAGATCACAAGCAGATCACTTCAGCTTGCAAATCCTTTTTATTTTCCTGAAAAAGTCTGAAAACCCTTGCTTTCCTGACTTCTTAGGATTTAAACCAATTGGTCTGTGGCTTCGATCACTGCGGGTAGCTTACTAGTATCACAGAGAAAGAACGAAAAAACGTATATAAGCTCCACCACTAACTGCTACAACAATAATGTGCCAAAAATGGGGCTTAGACCTTAGTTTATACTAATCCTTACTCCAGTTGCATAAAAAACTGTTTCTGAATAAAGAAAAAGTAGTGTATTCTTCAACCTGGGACTGTGTCTGAGTACTTCAAAGAAGTCTTTAAGTGGTCATAGGTAAACCTATGGTGATCTTTTGTTTAGAAGTTCTCAGTGTTGATCTAGAAACATCTGCAGGCAAAGAAGTCTGCAAAGTATAAGTCAAAGCAGGCCAAAGCAGAACCCTATGTAATGGCTGAAAGAGTGGTTTTTAGTGATACATTTCAGTACACTTTTTACAGGCTTTTACCTGGGGCTATTTGCTTTTTCACAAAAGAGATGGAGACGTTTGGCTGAGAGCAATTACACG
>RSEF01000002.1:98186670-98208440 GCA_003993805.1 Himantopus leucocephalus
TAGGCTCCCTTCAGATACTGGAAAGCTGCTATAAGGTTTCCCTGAAGCCTTCTGTTCTCAGTAGAAATAAGACATTTCACTTCTGTGAAAAGTTCCTAATAGGCCTAAATGTTTTATGTCATTTTTTTGGAATATATTTTGTGGCAGTCTAGAATCATTTCAAATCACCTGTTTTCTTTAAGAGGCTTGATAAAAGCCAACAATGAACACTTGTGCTTACAATGTCTAAGATTATACCCAAGACAATAGCTTGCTTACACCTTACCATAGCCTTAAATCCATGTTGGGACTGCTCTGCTGTTGACAGCTCATAACTTTGTTCTTCTTCAGCACTTTTTTATGAGTGGCTTTTTTTTTTCTTTAAAGTAACTGTACAATTAGTGAACACTATAAAACAGCTACCTGGAGGTCAGCAGTGGTACCGCTGATTTTCTGTACTGTTTCACAGGAGGGTGTAGGTACAGAGAAGGGATCCCGGGGTGCACCGCTGACCAAGGGATGCCCCCCTGCATCCCGGCTTCTTCCCTCTGGCTGCCCCTGGTGGGCACTGGCACTCACCTGGCCCTCCATCGAGCCAGTCCGGGGGGCAGACAGGATGCCAAAACCAAGAAGGAATATTTCTTTGTCAGTTTGCTCCGCTGAGCCATCCCTCAGGGGAGTTGGATGAGCACCACCACCAGGGCAGCAGAGGAGGCAGGCGCACTTGGCCAGGGCCAGGAGGAAAGACAGGGAAGATCGTTCTGTCTGGTGGCAGTTAGCTGTCAGATCAGATTAGCTGTATCATAAAACAGAGCGTTATGGCACCGCTCCAACATAAACCCGAAGCCGCAGCACTTGAATGGGATGAAGAAGCTTATTTGTATGCTCCCGCATTTGGGACGTGATTCCACCGTGCAATGGATTAGTGAATTGATCTATGTAAAAAGCATCACAAAGCAAACGAAAACAAAACATACAAAAAGGGTGGTTATTTTGAACACCTTGGTTTTTTGATCCATTTTGCACGGCTACCTGCAGTATTGGCATGCCGCAAGGGAAGAGAAGATGGGGATAAGGACGCCTTCAGCCAGACCTGCCACCCAAACTCCATTGCTGTAAAACTAAAGTCCAAGTCCGTCTGCCCTTATAACCAAACAACGGTTTCATTCACTGATTAAGAATGTCAGTCATGCAGCTCTGAGTATATTCGTGTGGTGATCATTGCATCTAGGAATAGTTCCCTTTATCTAAAATTATACTACACTTGAAAAACAATTCATGAAATCGGCTGAGTTTCTTAAAATGAAAATAACTTAAAATTATTTCAGTTGAGAACAAATTATTTGTGTGGACACTGATGGACACTGAGTGAATTTTCTTAATTCACTGACTAAATGATACTCACCTGTATGAATATGCTGTAACTCAATAGCAGAGACACCATTCTATAATGTATATTAATTTATGTGATGTGAAAGTCAAGATTATAAGTCATCTAATTGTGCAAGATATTTTAAAATATCATTCAAAATAGTACCATTTTAAGAGTCTGCATGAAATTGATTTTTTTTCCTTTCTGATTCTCACCCTGATTTTAACAAATAAGGTCCTAAATTAATCTGAAATTAACCATTTCCCAAGTACATGAGGTCATAAATATTGTGCTTGTCTCAAAAATGGAAGAATTATATCTTAAAATATATATGCAATAAGCAAAGAATATGTTGGAAAATGCTTGCAATGCTGATGCACACATGTAACAGAAAATAATTTAATGATCACTTTAGTGATATGGCTTTTGAGACACCAAAAAAACCCACCAGCAAATAGCCCTTCCCCAAACATTTCACATCTGCTTGGAACAGTGTCTAGAAGCTCTGAAGCTAGTATTTCTTGAGCTTACAAAATATATGGGTATTTTTTTCCCTGTTCATGCTTAATTATTCCTCTTTGGAAGAGCACCCAGTCTGTCTTGCTAGGAGTGCTATCACTTCAGTTCCACGGTTTTCTCTCCTATATCACAAATCTTCTTCTCCCCTGTTCATTCTCCCCATAAGGTAGTTTGATCCCCACCCCCACCCCCCTCCACCCCTTTACAAATAGCACATATCAAAAGTGGTCATCCTTCTGCTTTAGATTTTCAGCTTCCCGACTTGCTCCCTACAGACAGAGCTGGACACGGTTCTGCATGTGCATCTGCTTGGCGTGGAGTTGATGTTCTTCACACAGCAAGGCCAGGGATGGTTGGTGATGTTCCCGAGAGGAAAGATAGCCACAAAATGGGAAGAACAAGAACTTCTGGGGCAAACTTCCTTTTCAATGAAGCAGAAGAGGAGAGGGAGCTCTGTATTTTACTGTGCAAAGGAAAGGCAAAGAACCTAGTTCTGACCAGCTAAGACTGAATGGCCAAGAACAGTCAGTCTAAGGTATATTTTCCCCATTTAACATTTCCCATGTAGATATTGAGGAGAGATGGAAATCCCCAACTCATGAACAGTACAATAAACACCTCTGAATCTACGTTCCTGATTTTTCCTAACCTTTTGTCAAATTAGCCTTTCAGATTTTTATTTTATAAGAGTTTGGAATACAGTATATTAAAAATTAGGAGGGGGGCCATTATATAGTCAGCATACAGCTGGTTGTATTTTTATTCTAGACCATGTTTTAGATCCACAGTGATAAAGTAATAATATATATACATATACATTTTCAAGTAAAGATTAATAACCAGACTTAATAATCAAAATTATGCAAAAGCTAAGACCAATACATGGTATAGAAATAGATTAATCAAATGTTCACCAATTACAGCAGGCATGTTCTGAACAAGTATGAGAGATTCTGATATTCAAAACAGTTTGTGTTGAATATCATTGAATCGTATTACTTTACAAATACTTCTTACTAAGATTGCAGAGCTAAAATGTATCATTCTGACCCCTTTCCAGAAGACATTCTAAGCTATTGTATAATATAAAATATTGTACTATCCTGAAAGTATAAATAAGTAAAAGAGATTTGTTATGCTAGTCACAATGCTAATGCATAATGGTCCCCACTTTTCAATTTACTGATTATTACTTTTCCAATTTATCTAATCTTTAAAATCAAAGGTGAATTCTTTGCTGAGCATCCACCCTCTCATATTTTATTTAACTTCACCCTTGTTTCTGCTTTGTGTCCGCCAGCTACTGTAGTTTCATTTCACTCCAATCCATTTGCTGCTTCAAAAAAAAAAATAAAAGAAGAAAAAGTAGATAGATATAAAGATAGAGAGAGAGAAAGAGAGGGGGAGAGGGAAAGAGAGAGAGAGGAAACTTGCAGTGGGCAAAATATATCAATTAAAAATTAGGGTAAAAATAGTCTTTCATGTGCAGTGCATGTCCCTGAGCTAGATTAACATTGCTGTGAGCATGTTGCACTAGTCAGTTCATTGCCTGAGGAAAGTTTGCAGGCAAAATTCATCTGCACAGCTAGCACACTTGAAAGACTCAGGCACAGGGCTGTGTTCATGGCCTGGCAACAACAAAACACCTGCTTGAAGTTGAGACAGAATAGCAAGCTGGATGGAGTTCAAAAGAATCAAATGATAATCACACCCTGATTAACAAAAAAGTGAATTACTGTAGTCCTTTGTCAATAGCTGGCCTATTTGCATACTATCTTGCAATGCCCAACAGGTTAGAACTTTTTAGTTACACATGGTCAAACATTAAAAAATGGAAGGAAAAAGCTTTACGCCTGTGTAACTCAGACACATTGCATGCATATTGTGTGTGTTACATCTTCTTAATGCTATCTAGTCCGATGCTGGCAAGTGCAGGGAAAACTCCACCCACTGTCTTTCCTCCTTCTCCCATTGCCCCCCCTTCCAAAAATATACTAGGCAAACAACAAATACAGCCTATAATTTTGTTTGGCACAAATGTTTTTAATGCATTTGACAACAAACAACTGTATATTAAACCAATTTGTTTCAGCAGATGAAAGTGAGTAATTTTAGATTCAGTCCATTAGAGCTGCTCTTGGCTATGTGAGCTTTTTGAGGTTTATCAGCAAAAAAACCCTGTAACAGTCTACAATGCCAGAACATAAAACATGGAATGTACTACCTTAATTTCATACTGGATGCCTTTTGTTTCATAATTGAGTTTTCTGTGCATACCCTGGGTTTTATTTTAGATTAGTTTCAAAACTGAATGTTGTCATGATAAAATGAGCACTTCTGTATTCATATCTTTACATTGCTAATAAGGTAGTGAGGCATGGCAAAGTGGAAATAGAAAACATAATAAAGCCAAATTAATACTGCTGCTTGTTGTTTTCCTTTATATTATAAATGTAATATTATTCCATAGGTATTTATTAAAAAAAAATCTTCCTTTGCTGCAGTATAAGCAAAGTCCTGCTGGACCATGTCTTCTGTTTGTTCCAAGAATAGGCAAAGCACAGATTAGCAGTGGTGTCTTAACTTTCCCTGGCAATATCCCTCCTTTGTAGGAAAGAGTATGACAGGAAGTGACTTCATGGGATCATTTCCCTACTGCAGCTGGGATCAAATATGTCATTGCAAATATGTCGCTTGTCTAGTTTGTTCTTAAAAATGTTCACAGCCGAAAACTGTAGCCATAGAAGACATTATCAAAAAGCACCTAAATCTCCACTATTCCAAGTATGCTTTTGTTTGTGCCTGTTACATCTCATGCTTCTCATCTTGGACAAAGAAAAGAGATTATTCTGTTTCTCACTGCAGAAACCTGTTTATTAGGAGATTAATGATTTGTCCCCACTTTCTTCTGCAGCCTGATTAAGACCAGTAGCCTCAGTCTTCCCCCATGGATAATGCTTTTTAAACCTCTAAATTCCATGTTTCTCTCCTGCATATGATCTCCAATTGGTCCTTTGAGGGCTTAGAAGTAATAGAGCAGAGGGATGACTTCATGTGTCTTATGGGTTATTCTCCTGTTCCCTTCTCTTTTTTGGCAATGATATAACATTGCAATTCTGAACATAGACTAATATTTGTCTTGCTATCTACTGTGACACCAAATTTCTTTTTGCAAAATTTTTATATGATGGGTTTTCTCCCCATACTGGTTTTACAATGGATAACTACCTCCCTTGTTGTATAAATATGAATCTATTCTTCTTTGCAGACAGTTTTTCTAGTGTTTCAAGACAATTTTACATTGTCTTCATGTTCTCCAGAGCTTTTGTGGTTGTGTTGCTTCTCACTCACTTAATAAGCACTCCATCATCTGTGTCACAAAAGGAAATCTTGAAGAGGACAACAACATGATCTGTTTGCTTTTATCAGTGAACCATAATCTTTGATAGCTTTTTTTTACCGACACCGTAGCATTTTTTTCTAAAACGTGTCTTTCTAACTGGCTTAGGAAAATGCCATGCACACAATGTTAAAAGATTTCTGCTGTCTAAAATACATCTACTGTTTCTGCTTTGTCCACAGGGCCTACTACTCTATAGTAGAAGGGAATTATTTGCTCTTGACAAACTCATGCTGGCTGCTACTCAGTTTTCCGTTACCTTCCAGGTTACATATAGTTTGTTGGATCATTTGGTTCAGTAGTTTTCCGAGCACTGAAATTAAACTGGTTGATCTATAATTCTCTGTTCCTCATTTTATTATGCCTATCTCATTTTAGAGATGGGCGGTCCATCTGCACTGTTCCAGTCCAGTACCACTCTCATTCTTTATGTTCTCAGAGATCATTGCTAACAGCTCTCATATTGCTGTAGTTGAGCCTTTCAGTAATTTAGAATGAGATACATGGTCCACATGGCCTAAAGTATCTGACTTCCCCAAATATTCTCTATTCCTGTCCTAGGTAGATAGAGTACTCTTTGTTTGTTTTTTATTAACTGTGCTTCATTAATTGTCACTCTCTTATTCCAGATTTTTTTTTAAGGGAGACTGAAGCTAAGGTTTATACATCATATAGTAACAGCCTTCCCTCTTGGTCAACTGGCATTTTAGGTGTTCTTCCTATTATTATTGGTATACATATACAACTGTCTCAATCTTACATATAACTTACTATTTTTTTCCTCATTCTTTATGTTTTGAATTTTACTTATTTGAGTTATATTTTCTACTTATCATTAGTAAACTGACATTTCTATTTTCTACATATTGCCATACTATCTTTGAAGTCAATAAAGTATTCCTAATTTAGTCAGCTTAATCTCTTTATCATATTTCTATTTTTCCTCCACACTGGGATAGTTTGTACTTGCGCCATTAGTATCAAATAAAAAAAAATAAATCTTCTTAAAAGCTTTTTTGTCCTTATACTTGTTTCCCATAATAAATTCCCTAAAACCACTCTCTGGATTTACAGAAGCCTGCCTTCTTGAAGTCCGCTTTTTCTTATTATGCTGTTTTCCATTATGCTGTCTCTTTCTCTCTTCCTCCCTCCCTCCCTGCTACCCTTTCTCCTTTCCCTTAAGATCATGAGTGTATTCATTTTATGGTCACTTTAGCTCAATTTGCCTTCCATCTGCCTTTTCTCAGTAATCTTCTACTATCACGTCTGGAATGTCCAGATCTTTTTTTCAAAATATCAAAAATTTGACATGAAAACATCAAAAACTTCATGAGTATACACCAAGAACTGGTTTGGCAATCTGTGTTACGATCCCCAAGAGCACATACTCACACATTCTTCCTCCATCCAACAAATATTAATCTGCACAGTATAACAGCTTCAACACTATAATAGCTTCAATACAAGGCCATAGGAATCTTCCCTTGCAGTGTAGTGGTTCTGGTAAGTTCATAGGGAAGGACCTCAGAGTCCTTGGGATGAGAGGAAAGGTGATCCAAGTTCTTTTTCACACTCTGGTGAGTACTGCAATCATCATGCTAGCAGATCAGTGGTGAATCTCTTAAAAATCAGATGCTGCAATACTCAGCACAGTAACTCCCATGCCCTTTATGGTTTTAGCCTGATGCATATTTTCAGTATCAGATTCATTGAGCTGTGACCTTCCCTGACCCATATGATTGTCTAGAACTTTGTCTTTGAATGGAGTCATGGATCAAATCTTTAATTCTGGAAGTTGTTCCAGGAGACAGACTTGCTTTTGATTCCCCTACAGTGTTGGAACATGCTCAATTGATGAAGAATTCACACCTTTGTTCCTTCAGTTTAGTGGAACCTCTGTCAGTTTAATTTGAAAACAGCCAGCGAGAAAGTAAAATACAGTTTGAATTCTGATGGAAAAGTCTATGTTTTTGTGATGCTCACTAGACATCAGAAATATTAGAGAGAAAGTTTCTGTATCCAGTAGAGTAGTATTCCACCACTGTGCTTTCAAAAAGAATAAGATATTCAGGTGTGACTTGAAAGCAGCCAAGGTATCTAAATCCCTTTAAAAGTTTTGCCTTATCACAGTTATGGATCATATCCTTTCATTAACCTGTGTCCTATCAATCTAGTTGTTCTGATGTCTCAGGAACCACACTGAATCAGCTGTACTTCATCTTGGTGCTAGAATGGAAAACTCAAGAACTATCTATAGCGCATCATTTTACAGTGCAGCTAAAATATATTTCGGTTTGACTGCTGAGTGTATCAGCTTTTTCATCTAAAATAACAAAAAATGAAAAAATCTCAACCAAACCTCCTTTAAAAGATTTATATAAAATTCAGAAAAAAGGAAGTCCAATTACTCTGATGTACGGCAAGAAATACCTGCCTACATTTTTTCAAATGTCTTGAGATTTTCCCATTATTTTTTTGAGCCGTACATTTATTAGAGGTTAATAAAATGCTGTAACAAGGAAGGTAGAAATCTATTATTTTTCATTTTTGTTTTGACAAGACTTTTTTGATGATTAGCAATTTTCACATGATATAGAACCATCTCGTCAGGGAATAGCTCAGGCCAGAGCCTTTTTTTTGATACTGCTCCACAGTATCATTTTCAGAGCTCAACCAAAGCTTCTGAACAACTTAAATGGCAAATGTTCCTTGAGGACAATGACAAGTGAATATAGCATAGGGAGAGGAAGGCAAAGATGAATGTCACACTTGTATGGCTATCTAAATGCAGACATTGCTCAAGCTTCATAATTTGGGGAAGTGGGATGCTAAGGAAAGCTTGTGAAGAGGAGATATCAATAAAGTGTTAGGGCCTCCTTCCCCGTAGCCATTATTGTCATGTAGCACTGACATTATTTAATGTCATTTAATGTCATTTAATGTATTAATGTCATTTAATTTAATATCATTGATACAGTATTTAATAATGGGTTGGAGGAGAATAAAGTATCTACCCATCTGTGTTGCTTCAGTGACAAGCTGATCACAGGAAAGGGTGTTTGGAAACATCTAGTAGACATGCCATTTTAAAACCAATGGTGTTGCACTGTAGCATAGGATTTCCAGACAGGATAAGCAGGCTCACCAGACAGGATACGTAGGCTCACCAGACATATCTGTTCCATAGCACATGAGCTCTCAAACATGCAACAAACTCATCAGATTTGCAGCTACTGTCTTCATATTGACATTCTACATTGAATTTATAAAAGTAAATGTCATAATATTTCCCATTTTGAGATGAATATATCAAAAGTAGTTTGAGCAAGAAGAAGGAAAAAATGATACAGCATTTACACATTTGCAGGTTTTGTCTAACTCCTCCTAGCTCTTCTCCTCTGCAATTTCAGTTGTAGGAATTCCAGCAACAATTTTCATCATCTGTTGTTGCCTTTTCCACAAGTTTTCTGCAATTCTTTAAAGAAACCAAACCAAAACAGAACAGACTTTGAGAGTAAGATATGGCTTGCATGCCTGTTCCTGATTAGCTTCATAGTAAGAAGATTTTTCCCCTCCCTGGCCAGTTCAGCTTATTAGTACCACTTTCCTTGACCTTGTTCTGGACTTTATGGAGCAATTGATTTAGTGGCAGTCAGACGTGTCTAAAATTGGTCATAGCTACTGGAGACAACTCTTTTTATGAAATGCAGTACTGAAACACCTATGTGCAACAATATGTCTCAGGTGAAGAGGAGCTCCTCTTTCTTCAGGCTTTCTAGACAATGCTAGAGCAACACACCCCTGTTCTCCAATGCTATGTATCTTTTATAACTACTGATAGCCCTAGAAAACCAAGACAGCAGAAAAATGGCTACTGTGGGGCTACTAAGAAGTAGTGCTGTCAGTTTTACAACAGGCAGTATCACTGAACATTGCAAGACCTAGAGAAAAAGAAGATACCTGTACACACTGTGGTATACACTCTCTGAAAGAGTCATCTTGCAGAATTGTGTCCAGTTTTCTTGCCTCACCTGACTTATTTCCAGCAAATATCAAAGACCCAAGTATTCTTGTGAGATGGCTTGCTTTGCAACATCTATTATTGGATTTTACTTGGAGCAGTGGTTGTGTTTATTCAAATGGGTTGAAATTATCCTACTGGATGTGACCTCTACTACTGGCATTATCAGATTCCTGTGTACACTGTTTTTCCATCACTTGAAGCAAGTTATCCTTGTTTCCACTGCCTGAAAAAGGTTTTGATTTACAACCAGGCAGGTTTTTGCAGACATGATGGGTTTGCAATACAATATCTGGGTAATGTCATTTTCTGTTAAATGGCCTGCTGAGAGCTTGGTGGAATGATTCAAATAGGGCAGGCTGAAGATGAAGCTTTCAACTGGTCAGCTTTTCCTTAGTTTCATCAGAGTCTGTCAAAACATCTACATTTCCCATATGTAGATATTTGGGTCATACAGCACATTAACTTGTGCCTGTTAATTTAAAACTGTTGCTGCTCATTCCAGATTTCACCTGCAGCCTGCAGTTTAACTTCCACATTTTAAATATTTTGGCTTGGAGAGAGAGTGATAGTCTAACCATTAAAACCCAGATGCTTGAGCACTGGCCACGGATATTCACGCTGCACAGCTGATATGATCACTTCTGCATCTGAATGGTATCTACTATTAGATTCTTCTCTTTTAGACACCCTAATCCTTGCAACCTTCCTTCTTTTTCCATGAATGCATGAATCGGTCCCTCATGTAACAATATCCACAGTATGAAGGGGATAGCTCTTCTGAAGACCTTGGTTCAGCCTGAGTCTGTAGACACCTGTATACAGCTTTGTACTCATGCTGAAGTTCGAAATAATTTCATAGAGTCCACAGTGAGTTTTGTTCACACTGTTGAAGAGTCAGTCCAGTTTTCTGCCAGGGTCCTTGCCCAGAGACCCAGATGGAGAGGCATATAAAGACAGTGGAATATGAAAGAAATAGGGCTTCAGAAGAGGCTGTGCTGGGAATGCAAGGTCTGACTGGGAAATTAAATTCTGCTTTCTTCTACACCAGGCCAGAGGCCGTGGTACAAACCTCCTGCTGCCACAGCAAATATTCCACCGTGTCGACTACATGTCTTACATGGGAAGTCTGGATTACTGTAGGCACATAAACACAGAGCCTGAATTTCCTTGGCATAATGTGGACATCTACCTCATCTAAGTCCAGTCTAAGACCTCATTTATTTAGTGTCCCAGCTGTGCTGCCTAACACAGAAAGATTTGAAATGCTCTTACCCTTTCTTTTGGAATAACACCAGAAGAGAATAGATGAATAGCTGCGCTCCTGAGTGACCAATATTTCTATACTATTACAGATTAATTTCTTAAACCCAGTGAAGCTATCTTCTTCCTCAGCAGATATTCAATGCAACTAGTATTCAAATCTGTATATTGGACTCCTGTCAGTTCATTAGCCACAAATAAATTTATTTTGGTGATATCTTAGCATGCATAAAAGGCTCAGAATTATGATTCTGACATCTATGAAAATGCATACAGGTGTTTAAGGCAGCCTATAGAAGTTTATATATTAATGCAGTATAAGTGCATGTTAATTCAGTGGCATGCCTCAGCTCTAGCATGGACATGAATCCAGTTCCATATCGATCCATTCGTTGCCTCTCTGAACCCAGGAGCTTACCCTCTTTTCCTTCCTACATCTTCTTGTCTACTTAAAGACAGTCCCTACTGTAATTCAGACTACTGTAATTCAGAAAGGTATCTGTAAAATCAAATGTGAGTTTTGAGGAGATCTAGTTGTTCATCAAAGGTGGCAGTCAGGCTTTTCTAACCTGTTGCAGACTTTTAAAATTTCTCTATTAGAATTGTAATGAAGGCGTTTGTAGCTACTTTAGAGCCACTACCATATGCTTTCTGGTCATAATACCCTTTCGGAAACACCGTTATGCCTATAATGGAGAAATGCATGACAAATTTATGTATTCAGTATAAATCGCTGTGTGAGAATTATTCACTTGAATTAAGAAAAAACATTCATTTTCTTTATTTGGTTATATTGAGACTAAATTTACATTGTGAAGTTTCATCTATTTATGCTATGACTGAATTTTGACCTTTGCATGTGAAAACATCTCAGCAGTCCAAGTAACCATAGGAATTTCCTGTCATCACATAGCAATAAAGTACAAATAGTACCAGTGCTGTGCAAATTTATTCTTCCTTAGCATGATCATATTTACATGAATGCAAGAGTCCAAATTCTGTCACTATGTCTCTTTACTAATTTTTTAGTTATGTCTTGACACCTGAGCCAAGAATAAACGGTCTTAACTAATCAATTAACAAAAGCACTCTTTTTTTTTTTTTTGACAGACATAGTACATGGGAGATATGCAGATAGTTTCTCAGTTCTAGGAGACTGTGTAAAGTGATTTCATTCCTGACATTTGTTATTCTAGACATGCAAAAGCTCTTAAGTTAACAACCAAAATGAATCAAGGTAAGATGAATGCACGGGCCCACACATGTAATATTTCATAAGGAAGCTAATTATTTCTCATTCTAATTTCTGTAGAAGTGAACAGGCTTAAGAAACACAGGCAGTACCACCAGATGATCATAAAAAATGAGTCAAGTGAAAAGGAATTGTTTTCCTTCAGATCAATTCTAATAGACCATCCACGTGATGAACAAGAAAAGCTGTAAAGAAGAATAGGAATCCCTCCTGCCAGGAAAAGTAGTGCTTTCACACAAGTTGTTGTTAGTCCTGTAGCAGAGGGAATTTTGTATTAATTTGTATCATAGTTAATATTCAGGCAGATGCCACTTGACCACCAGTACATACCTTTCATTTAAAAGGGAAGCATTCAAAAGGAAAATGAATTAGTCACCATTTTTCCTAAAGGAACTAAATTAAACAACAACAAAAATAGATGTAAACCAGTCTGGTTCTTCTGGGATTGATAGACATAATTTTTTTTTCCCCCAAATGCTAACTAGCTATAACCTTAAGAGGTTTGTGCACCTAGTATTCTATTTTCAGTTTCATTTTATTTGACTTCAGGAAGCACTAACCCATCTAGGAAGAAAACCTTTTAAAAGAGTTATTTATACTCAAACTTCAGAGGATAAAGACAATGGAAAGTGCAAAAATCAACTCAAATATCTTCAGAAATAATTTAACTCTCATGTCACTGCTGACTGACAGCTCTAATAAATTCCTACATTTTAAGCAGACTTACATTTCACATGCATTTGCTCTCCACTACTGAGCAGAGTGGAACATCTATTGTCAAATGCATAAAATAACATTAGAAATGCAAACTTAATGTAGCCAATGGTAATGTGTTATTTAAAACTTATGAGCCTGAATAAGGGCTTATTTTCTCCAAATTGAAATTTATAGTTTCATTTTAAAGTGCTAACTTGAATATTGATGGGCTTTAGGCATGCTGTTATAAAATGGGAATGAAAAACAAAGCAAGTAACTATGAGGCATAAAGCTGCTATTATGGTAATATATGGAAACTTATATAAAAAGTGGATCCTAGTTACCTGTACTAATAGCAAAAAACATACAGTAAAATTTGTGCAACTCGTATAGGGAAGTCATACGTTCCTGCAATATATGTCAAATCATTATATATTCTAGGTTTAGAGTCACAATCTTTAAACATCGGTGGCTGGAGAGTAATTTTGAAAATGCAATTGCACCAGAAAGCAGGTGATAGTTTCATCTCTCTTTCCTTTTGAAGCTTTTTTGATATTTTTTCTCTGGTTCCACTCTGATCAGTGAAAATAAAGAACAAAGAGAGTGTTTCTCAATTGCTTTCTGGCACCAGATTTTCTTGACACTAGATGATTGTACCATACATGGCCATAGGAAAGCTAATTAAATTTATATTAAACACAAATCTCCTTCAGTTTCATAATAAAAAATACCTGTCTACCGTATCTTGATTTTACAGATAGTCCAAACCACTGAAGTTTGTTTCCACTTCATCTATTCAAACGTATTTTTGATCCATACATAGGTACTGCAGAAGTGATGCAGTATAGCACAGGACATACAAAAATACTAACTTGAAATTCTATAGTACTTGTCATCTCTTGATGAAAATGTTTTACAAAGCAGTAAATAGCTTATAAGGTACCCCTGGTGGAAGCGTTTATGATGGAAAATTCTGACGATGATTATGCTTAGGAGTTACCTAATTCTTCTAAAAATCACAGGTTTTGGTCAGTTGCTGAATTAAGAACAGAATTCAGCCTCCCAAATCCAATGCATGCAGTTCAGTCCTGCAGGTGTTATTCTTCACACTAAAAATGCTAAACTCCATAGATTGGAAACTCAGATCCAATCCTGCTTAATTTAGGCATTAGAAGAAGGTGTAGTAGAGCTAATCAGAGTGTAATAAATACTTTTCTTTCACAATCAAAAGTGTTGCTGGAAATAAAATACAGTAAAATTGTCCCATTGTTTTAGAAACAGTAGAAACATCTCCACCATACTTTGTTTTTACAAATTAACGTCAAACATCTCTTCTACACAACGGCAAGATTAGCTCAAAGACTTTGCTTTCCATATGATCTCTTTCAATCTCTGTACAAAAATAGGTTGTGACAGGCTCTTCCCCTTTTGTTTATGAATCTTTCTAACACCTTTCCAGGTTGCTTAAGTAGGCCTGTTTTCAACTTCACAGATCATTCCTGTGTGCTTTTTGAAGCGTGCCTCAGCTCTCCTCTATAGCCATGCTCCTTGCTAGGAACATGCTGATACTTTTTGCTGCCTGTGTCAAACTATTGCCATATTGTTTTGGGCAACACAACTTTCTCCTTTCCCTGAGCTTGGCCACTGCTGAAGTTTTTTTTTTTCTTTAAGGAGACAGATTTCATGAAACACAGGTAAGGACTCAGGAGAGAAATATATTCTTAAACAGCCCAGCCCAAACAAAACCAATCTTAATGCTTGAAGAGCTACAGGACTTAAACTACAAGTGAGATGAAAGTACAGAAATCAAGTTCATTGTTTAGTTATAATTTGGGTGTAGCTGGGTATTGGGGCTGTGCCTGTATGCTCACTCATTCACTCGAGTCATTAATTCATTCACCTGTATATATGGGATATCAGTCACCTGTACAGATGAGATATTAGATTGGGTTTGGACTGGGGATCAACTTGAAACGAGGTGACAGGTGGAACATTTGCAATTAAGTATTTGACTGTTACAGAAACCTAGGCGGTAATTTTTCGTCAGTTCTAGAAATTCCTCAAGGCAGCTCCTGCTGTGTCATGTCTGATCAGCATACTTGAATGTGTTGATTATCAATGTGGGTGGAGTGTCCCAAAGGCTGCCCTCTGTGATTCCCGCCACAAAAGTGATCGAATTGTGCATGGATAGGACATAGGAAACCAAATATTCAATAGAAGCCGTTGCTGCATGAACAGCATCTAGATCAGTCCTTCCCATGTAGTTAAGATATTTAACAGATGTTTTGTATGTAGTTAAGAGAGGGGGAGTAGAATCAGTTGAGCAAAACCAATAGTTTGAGGCACTCTCCCAGTCCAGCTAAAGATGCTGCTGCAAGCATCCTTGCAATGGAGACTCCTTTTGCCACGGGACAGCTATAAAACATCCTGTTGAGGACATTTGATTCCCCAGATGCACATTACCCAAGGCTTATTATCTACTCCCTGCCATCTATTATGCTAGTAACACATGTTAAGACAGAAGGTATATTAATATTAAAAAAAAAAATTATACATTATTGGTGCATACAGATTCTTTAACTAAGGTAACTTTAAGACAATAAAAACACCAGTTGCCATACATTTCCTTAGTACGCAGCACAGATTCAAGGCCTTTTTCTGGTTTAGCATGACTCCTTCAAATGTGAATGTATCCAAGTTTGCCTTATTACTGGTCACATTTATTACATGTAGTGATAACCTGAATTGTTTCTTATAATTAAATTATTTCTTCAACAAGTGGTTCTCAAACTATTTTACAAAAAGCAATTTACTAAAGGGAAAGCTTGTGTAATAATTTTATGTTTGTGAAAATGCTGAAAAAGTTTAATTTACAAACATACTCTTTATTAACAAGTCAGGTGTCAAATCTAAGGCCTGCTCAAAATATGCATTTGCCCACAATGATCATTCTGAAGAAGAGGAAAATTCAGGCAGGAGGATACTCCAAGTAAAGATATCATGTTCAGGAAGGTAGTGACGAGTGGCTGTATTTTGTTCATGTCTTAGACCTGCTCTAAAAATTTCAGACTACATCCAGTCTCCTACCTTGATTTCTCAGTGTTGCCGCTCAACTGAGCACCTTACAGTAAATTATGAGATAGTTGTTAAGGTATGTTACTGTATTAACTTCTTGGCCTCCAAATCAATTAGTTAGGTTCCAGTCTGGGCATTTTATGAGAACACACTTTTTCATTTCTTTTTCTCATAAATTTTTTTTCTGGAGAAAAGAAGGCTCCAGGGAGACCTTATTGCTGTCTTCCAATATGTAAAGGGGACTTATAAGACAGAGAGAGACTTTCTACCAAAGCCTTCTTTCTACCAAGGACAGGAAAAGGGGCAACAGTTTTAAACTGAAGGAGGGTAGATTTAGATTGGACATAGGGAAGAAACTTTTTATGANTCTGGAGAAGAGAAGGCCTTATTGCTGTCTTCCAATATGTAAAAGTGAAAAATGTCCCTGCACAGGGCACGGAGGTTGGACTAGATGATCTTTAAAGGTCCCTTCCAACCCAAACCATTCTATGTTTCTATGAAATTTTTGAATGATGTTAAAACTTAAAAAATTGCATGGGAAGAGCAGGTGCTCCATTCACAAACAGTGCAAACATAAGTGCTCATCTTCTCATTATTCCATAGAGTCTTCGTGGATTTAGGAAGCACCAGAGCTCTGGAATGACACTCTAGTAAGCTGACAGAGACTAATTGTGTTAGGTTTGCAGAAAGAAAAACTTTCTGGTAAGTGTTTGCCAGAATGTGATAGAAAATAGCAGGGAATTGTTGAAAGGGTCTAAGAGTTAGATAGAATAATTGGAGTTTATTGTTACTTTTCAGCTGAAGCTTTTTAACCACCATGTTATGTGTACTTTTTGGTCTGCTGAAGCCTAAGTTACATAGCAACTACAATGTCACCGCTTAGTTTCAGTTAGCATTGATCTGACTGCTATTGCTGGGAAAGCTTCATCACTCAGGCTGTATCTGATAGAACCCAGTGGAGATGATCTCTAGAGTTTATTTTCAAATGAGAGGTCTAACATTTCTGTTTCTCTCTACCCTTTCTAGACTGTTAACTTTTATTAGTACTGCCTGGGCACTGTCAGAAACTGAACTTTTGCAGTGATCTATAGAAGCACAGGGAAATGTCTGCTATCACCTTGGTTCGGTCTCTGCTTGCCATAGTTCCAAAAAACAGAATTCAGTCTTGTGTCAGAGCCAATAGTTCTTCCATTTTTGATACAGAACATTGCTTAAACTACCACTGAGCTGACAGCCTGAATCTTAGATCTTGAAGAGCATAGCTCACTTGTACTGCAATATGTAAGACATGTTTGGTTTTGACACTGATAGAGATGCTATAAATAAGAACAGGTTCTAAGTGGGATTACAAATCTCACTGAAGTTTGCTGCATTTCCAACTTTTTATTCTAGTTCAAATATGACAAAAAAGAAAACCCCTTTGATAAATCCTTTTGAAAAATATGTTCTTTAAATAGCTAAAATACATGTAATGCATACTTCATAACAATGATTTTTTTAAAAAAATATATTGACTTATTCTAAGCCAGTGGAAAGCAAACTAACTCCAATTGTGAATTGTGTAGCTGGCTTCTTTCATGACCTACTGAAATATTTATAGTGGACAGAGAAGAGGCAGTCACAACTGCAAACTCCCGCAGCTGGGGACATCTCTGTCACTGTGGGCTTCACTGAGACAGCTCTGCCCTAATTTCATCTGACTTTGAATATGTGCAAATCACAAGGAAATGTGAACTGACTACAGACTGAGAAAATCAGCAAAGACAGAAAATCATTTCAGATCACAGTGTTATCAATATTTTACTTAATCAGGATTAGATATCTTCTCCAGAAATTTCTAACCCTAGTATCAAGAAATTTATACGATTTCCTTAAAACAGTGATGAATAGAAAAAAATCTATGTAGAATTTAAACATGCTGTTTGTTCATGTTTATTCACATGACATGAAAGAAACAATTGTCTAACTTTACCATGGGTGGACAACATAAAGCTTTATGATGGGTTACTATAAATAAAGTTTAAAAGCATTTATAATATGCACTGCTTCCTATCTGCTGTATACTAATATTTTGTGGAATCATACTTGGAATTCATTAACACTGACATGACTGTGACCTTGAATTCAATGATCAATGTCATGATACCATTAAAGTCCTTCCTGATACCCAGAAGCGAAAGGGTATGCTTTGTTCCAGCCTCAATCACCTTCTGAAATCCCCATGGTGATGCCTCAAAAGTTTGAGATCTTTTTATGTTTCTTTTAGTTTTAAAGGAAACAGGAAGTAGTCTACAACCTTGACCTTTGACAGGCTGAGTTCCCAATTTGATTACCTCAAGGCCAAATAAGGCGTCTTCATATCAATATCTTTTCCGGATATATTATTCTGTAATAAATTTTCACTTGACTAGAGGAAAGCAAAATATCAAAAGCAAACAAACAAAAATATCAGTTGTCAATTCATCCTAATGGGCTAGGTTAACTGAATGACTGCTTATTCATCGTGCTGGATCACTTTGATTGTGGATGCCAGCGGTATCTGAGATGGCAGGGGTAATACAGGAAAACATGTTTAAGAAATGTCAAAAGGTTTTGATCAAATTAAAATGTCTAAGGCATACTCAGAGCAATCAGCTTCAACACAGAAGTTCAAATGCAGAAGAGGAACATGCTGGAGGGTGATGTTTTTGTTGGTTTTGGTTTTTTTTCCTTTTTTCTAAGGATGATTGCATATCTACTTATCAAAAACTATCATTGTTTATCTTGTCATCTCTGCATACAAGGCGTGCTGAATCTCCTAATACAAAATATCATAAATTAATAGGGAATTTTGCCATCAGTGTTAACCATCTGTCAGTTTTTATTTATTTTTTAGAAGAGGTTGCATAGTTTTTCCTCTCACAGCTTACTTTTACCAGGGAATTTTTATTCTGTGGTAATATTTAATCTTTTCAATATTGTTTGTAAAAAGGCCAAAGAAATCCAGCTGTGTTTGTCAAGGGGTAAGTGAGTGGTAAGGCAATGATATGTATTCCTCTGTATTACCTTTGTTCTGTCTGTGTCTCAGCAAAAAAACTGTATGAAAGGATATGCAGAAATTTTACTTAAAGAAAGCATTAGCTGTCTCCAGAAAACACTGCTGGGTTAAACCTTACATTAACTGTATGCAAAACTTTGATAAGTCAGAATTAATAGTTTCCAGTCAACTTTCAAAGAGATAGTACCACATAAGTCTTCCAATTAAAAAGAAAATTAATGCACACAGAAACCATTATAAATAGCATCAAATATAGCAAACCATATTTGGAATACTTTGATTAAATTTTAAACAAAACCTGTTGGTGGGAATTACTGATGATAATATGTCCCTCAAAGTTCCCCTCTTCATCGTGATTACATGTATTCAAATATAAAGTATTAACATAATATTTACATTGCCATATTTAAGTACTTGACACTTAAACATATTCTCCTCTGATCTTGTCCGGGAGCTGAAGTCTCAGGCTCTGTATATGGTAGATCACTATTTCTTTAGAAATTGAGTCAAAATCCCCTCTGAAAAACTCAACAATCTCTCACCAAACAGCAGGCCAGCAGTCTCCACTGCTACCAGAGCTCTCAAGTTTGCCCAGCTGGCCTCCACTTGCAGGCAAAAGCCAAACATAGCCGGAATATTATGGTATGTAATGGAGGCGCAGTGCTCACAACAGGCACCTTTTTCAGTCCTGCGTGGAGCCACAGAGGAGTCTACAGATCTGCCTTTCGCTGCTGTAATTAAAACCTTTCCTCCTTGCTCAGAGTTTGGTGGTGACTAGGCATGTCCTGTCAGATGGTTCATCCGCAATGAAATCTTCTTATGCAGTCTCAGAAGCAGCTACTGAGCCAGTCCAGTAACTGTCATACAGCTATTTCTGGGTCTGCCTGGGTCCTCCGAGCAGAGCAGAGCAGAGCAGAGCACCACTGCACACCACATGTGTGCAGAGACGCAGAACATCCCAGCTGAACGCCGTGTCTCTGCCCATTGCTCCACGCGCTCCCTTTCTTTGGGCTCAGGCATATGGCTTACATTTCCAGACAGTACCTTTCCTTATAATAATACTGCAAAACAAATAACAATGCCAGTGACGGGGATTCCTTTTGAAATGCAAGAAGCAATCTTTAACCAACAGCTTAAGCCAATTTAAAAACTCTCTCACTTCTTGCTTTTAAAGCAAACAAACAACAGAACAGATTATTTCCAGACCATTTTATTACTTCTATGAGATCAGGCAATCCAACTTTCATCGCTACCCATTTTTTTAATTTGTGACTTTATTATTTAAAAAACCTCTACTTCTCTTTTTCAGGAAGACCCTTCTTTATGGGGATAAGAGTCATGGATGTTGTAAAAAGACTTGGTGCTGGAATGTCAATTAACACAAGTATAATTATTGGTTCAGCGACAGCACTGCAAACCTACTTGATACCCAGAAGCAAGAGGTACCGCAAATAATATATTCGTCACAAATATTGCCATGTGCAGAACAGAGGAAAGGCAACCTAATCTCTGACTTGCCTCAGCAGTAAACTATATTTTTCCCAAATCAATGCTCCCTGTGGCATCCTCTCTGTATTCCATGTTGATTTGTTCAGCTTACACTGTTTGAATTTCCTAATAATGACTGAATAGCAGATGAGTGTTTTCGATAACTTGCTTGAGAGTTATCTTGGCCATGCTGGTTAGAAGTGTATCAACCTTCTGAGCTGCACAACTTCTGAGTTCTGCACAACGAGATTTAGGATGATGATTGTGATGGTGACTATTTCTCAGCTAATCTTTTAAAGCTTTCTCTGAAAAAAAAAATAGAAATAAAAAAATAAAATCAAAATAAATAAATAAATAAATAAATGGCAGGAGGGAGGTGGGAAAAATAACAGCAGTGTTCAGGCCTGTAATCACAGCAGTGGCTGCCCCTGTCCGTGTCTAATGTAAGGGTTATGGAATATCATAATCCCTTCTCTGAGCTCCTTTACAGCAGCAATGATGACTAAATTTCTTGTGTCTTATCACACTGTCACAGACTGGAACTAGGAGAAGGAACTCTGAAGAAAACACAGCATGAAAACTAGAGAGCAGATGATCAGATTAGCTGCTATTGGATTTGTTAGCAGGGCCACAATCTGACTGAAACAGGCTCGATTCCGAGGCCCACGGAGATTTAAACCATCAGCCCCTCCCCATCCCCCCCTTATCCCTATCACACCATTATTTATTTTTTTTAATATATATCCCCCTTCTCCACATAACACACATCCTTCTACCCATTTTAAGTCATCTTCCAAAAGGATGAGGTTAAGAGTTAACACTTCACAGGTTCCAGTGGTATCAGATGAGTTGATGGATTTTGAGTAAGAGGATCCATCAAAAATACCACACAAAAAAATCCCCAAATAAGACTGAAAAGCAGCATTCCTTTACTATTTAGTGAGATTTTGTCCATTTTACAAGGCTTCTGCAATGGCACTTTACAGACGTCTGTTATAGTGTGTGCACTTGTGCTGCCTACATGATCCTTAATGTAGATCACATACCACCCACAGTCGTACAGTGGGACGAACACAGGGAGTGTAGACCAGTCATGATGGGCTACATCCAGTCCTAGTGATAGTAGGTACAAATCCTACAGCGTTCAGTAAAAATTTAGTCTGATGATATGTGGCAGTTACTGGTTTCTAAAAACAAATTGAATGTTATATTGCTTAAAATAACAGTTCTTATGTTCATGATGTGTAGTGAATATAGTACACATTCAACATTTGTTACAAAGTCAAGTTGCAAAGGAAACCAATGAGAATATTGTAGAGTATCTGTTATAACATAAGAAATATGACACATAAAGAAGAGTTTCAGTAAAACTGATAGAGGATGTACTTTCATAAAAGGTATGAAAACTTGTACAAAAGAAGGTCAACTGTTGGAGGTTGCAGAGTCTAGTTGGAGGTCAGTTACAAGTGGTGTTCCCCAGGGGTCAGTACTGGGTCCAGTCCTGTTCAATATATTCATCAATGACCTGGGTGAAGGGATAGAGTGTATCATCAGCAAGTTTGCTGATGACACAGAACTGGCAGGGGTGGCTGACACACTGGAAGGCTGTGCCACCATACAGCCTAACCTGGACAGGCTGCAGAATTGGGCGGAGAGGAACCTAATGAA
>RSEF01000002.1:98208540-98234749 GCA_003993805.1 Himantopus leucocephalus
TCCAAAGGTCCCTTCCAAACCTGACCATTCTGTGATTCTGTGAACTGTACAGTCAAGGTGAAAAGTTTTGCATATAACAACAACAAAAGTAAGCGGAGTATTAAAGTCTTGAATTCTGCAAAGATATTCATAATGCACAAATATGAACACCTGCCTAAGTGTTTGCACAAGTGGGGTTTTAGTTTTCAGTTTAAGATGCAAAGCATGTTTCTATTCTTACTATTGCCAAATACAATATTTTCCAAATAAATCATCACAAAGAAACAAAGACGTATTGAACTCCGGCTCTGTAATTATCTTGATGAAATGCTACGTTCACTGCAGCAGTAGTTAGATACATAAAAGAACTGCAGAGCCAGGATAATATTATAGTTGAGTGATAACTCCATTGTGTTTTAAATTAAGAATATTTGTGCACCCATAACTGAAACCTGTATTTCACTTTCCTTTGAAAATCAGTGTGCTTCCTCAGTAGAATTTGTGGTTCCAATTTAAGGTCATTTCAGTGAGGGTTCTCAAATTACAATGATTCTATAAACTTCACGAGATATTCATTTATATAGATATGCATTTATTGAGAAGGCATTTCAAGAGTTTTGTTCTTTGAAACTATGAGAGAAATAGACCCTTCATTTTCTTCCTGTCTTCTACCAAATATTCTTCACACCTAACAGTCAAAACACCAAGGAACTTTATCTGCATAACTTACAGCTTAGGCCACTCTTGCTATCTGTATTGATCCCTGCAAAACTATTCATTTATTCATTCAAGATGATGTAATTTTTCTTTTCTTTTTCAAGGGGATATCTTGATGTGTTGATAAGACCTCACCTAAAGTCATTGTCTTGGCCGTGATCCATCCTCACGTATACAGCCAGCACTTCCAGATACTGTGCTCCCATTAAACATTATTTACCCAATGACAAATAGGTAGCATAAAAACATTTTTAGATACCATAATGTTGAATATCCTAGCTGCAGTTGTTTTGAATAAATCAGTGTTATTCTGGAAAGCCACTTCACACTTACTGTTTTGCATTTCTGTGACAGCTGATACCATTTTTTGTAGATGTAAATTTTTTTGTTTTGGGTTTTTTTTAGATTAAGTAATACTCATGTGATCTTGCACTGGAAGATGGTTTGAAGAAATGGTTAGATCAAATCACTCAGAAGCTTTGCTGGGACAGCGTGTACTCACCATATTTACTGAGATAAAAATTTTGCTTTTTTCCCAGATCTTTGTTTTATTCTGGTATATTCTTTAGCCAGGCAATAGTGTCAGCATAGGATCTGGAGGATTTGAATTTTATTTTTTTTTAAGTTTAGATCTCTTCAGATACTCTCATGCAATCCTTGTGGAAACCAACCTTATTCCTAGATACAAATTATGTTTGTGAAAACTTCTTCCACAGTCCCTTTGAAAACTGAAGCAGTGCATTACAGCAAAGCTCTCCATGGCCCAAAGACTTACATTTGGAGAAGGTCAAAAGGAGAAACGTTTTTCAGCTTTCTTAAGTTATCGATTTAAAAATACTAAGATTCTTCAGCCTTAATTCTGTCATGAAAACAAAATTTGATCAAGAGTTGTATTACTTATGTTAGTCTGCAATAATGTAAAGAACAGTTGCTTGATTTCTGCAACCTTCTTTTTACTTGTGTGATGAATGTAATAAAGAATACATGGTTGCCCAAAAGGACAACTGAAATATAAAGAGGAGACCTTCAAAATCTGAGGGTGAAGGCTCATCACAGCAGAATCCAATATCCTAAAGGTCTCTAAACACCACTCCATATTTTGATTTAGAAGACCTTAAAAAAATCCAAACCACAAATGGCACAGAGACAATAAGATAGTAATAGACTTTGAAACACTACCTTTGCAATTAGTCTACCCATTTCCTTTTAACCAGGATTAGATAAATTCAAGTATAATAAGAAACTCTGACCTTAGTATCTGTCACCCTGACCAAAACAAATGCAAAGCAAGAAAATGCATGTACAAGATACTCCTAATATAGTAGAGCACATACAGTTTTTATGGAGCTGTCTTCAATCAAAAGAGTAAATTCATTTGTCATGAAAAATAAATAGATGAAACCATGTTTAGCTCTATCCAATTGTTCATCCAAACTACAGAAGCCTAATATTTTCCCACCAGATATTTTTACAGTACCTGTACTTTGGAAACCAATACAAATGAAATATCACATATTAAAAAAGCAGTCAGAAAATATCCACAGCTATTTTTCGTAACACATACATAGTGAAATCAAGCTCAGCTCAAGCCATCATAAACATATAAAAAGAATTCTGTAACCTAAAATTCAGAATGTGTAAAGTGATTTCATTACTCCAAGAGCGAACAGTGTTATTATTCTATCATGCTTATCTTCTCTCCCATTAGGGAGCAGCCTGGAATTAGTTACAGGTCATAAAGCTATTTGGACTTGTAGTACCATCTGCCGCATCTAAAAAATAAGAATACCCTGACCACAGAGCTACTGAGTTCAACCTCTCTAAGGTTCACTTTATCTTGAATAAATAAATAATATTTAATTACTTATAGAGAGTGGAAATTGAATTATTTATAAAAATAATTTCTCTAACAATAGAAGTGAGAAATATCTCGCATGTCTTTCAGTGTAATGGAATAGCCATGGTGACTGGAGCAGGCATTACTTGCACCATACCACAGTCACAGTCATGCGGCTGATTTCAGGTTGGACTTGTTGGACCTTTCTGAGTACAGTCCTTCTTGGACCAGTTTTTAGCTGTTCCCTCGTTCTCAGGATGGGAGCATATAACTCCTCCCTTTCCAGGCTGTGCCCTTCATGTCAGACCGGATAGATCAGTCAGAGTTTACCTCAGGAAGTTTGGCTGTGATTTCCTGGGAGTAACATCAGTGAGCAGATGACTTAGTAACACTGTATTTTTACTAGGTGAGAAGAAAACCTTTTTAGAGGAAACCCACCTTTAAACAATGGATGAAACAGTATTCCTTTTTAGCTCATGCCATACTAACCTGTATGCTGGCCACCTGCCAGCAGCTGGTAAGGTGCTTTCAAATGCCCTATCCTCACCACAAACTTTCTCAGAAATACTTTTCAGCTGATCAGTCCCTTTTAGTCTCTAGGACTTTACTTTCAATAAGGTAAAGCTTCAACGCACCCACAGATGGAATAAAAGGGTCTGTAGCCAGTAAACTGGTCCACTGCCTTTTAAATACACTGACATTCTTCTCTGAGGGTCCATCACAGCTTTTTATTTTTTATTTTTTATAGATATTTTCACATAGAAAATTCTTGTAGCCCACAGAAAGATAACTTTACAGTAAAAAACCCCACACTTCTGTCTATTACTGCGGCAAAGTCATAACATGAGGCTAGGTCACAGAGCGAAAGCAGAGGTGCATCTAGCCCACTAACCTGTCTCTGCCAATGACAATAAGTGGCTGGCTGGGGAGGAGCGTGAAAACAAAATAAGTTTTTAAAGATACATTGACAAGTACTCTCTTAGCCTTCAAAAGCTTGCATTTTAGAAGTTTCCTGAACCAGAAATAGTGTCCATGTATTTACCAATCCTCAAAGGAACTCTCTTTTCTGAATTTTTCCAGTGACCCCTTGCATTCCACTAAATTTTCAGCACCTGAATTATCTAATTTATTCTTAGAGACCACTACCTTTAGACTCCTGTAGACACCTATATTGAAAGTAGTAGTTTAAATTCTCTTTATGGTTTATAAAGAATGACTGTAAAGAACTGACTTAAAGGAGGTCTAGACAACTCGGAGTCAAGGTCTGTGCTGTGAACATCTAAGTTAGCTAAGATGAATCCCAACATTTCTGCCAGTTACAGTTCTTCTGGGAAGTGTCAGATATAGGAAAATTAATCAATCTTCACAACTGCTCCCAGTTCCCAATAAAATACAGGCTAAACTTCTAGAAAAGTCAATATGGCATTTCAAAGAGAATTGTATCTTTATATATTCCATTGATTCAAAAACATAAAAGTCCCTCTTCTCTGAAATTATTGTCACTACATTAAAAAGATGGTATCAATGTTCACAAAATAAAATCTTCTTCCTACAAGAAAACCCCAGTTGAATGGTCACAGCATATGCCTCAATGTTCAGTAATTTCTCATATGTTTTTATTTCCTTATATAAAAACAACAGCTTATTTTATTGTGTATTCAGTTCAAATGATCACAACAGTACAATACTTAACATCAGTTACACAACAGGAGTTCTAGCATGTTCCCAACATTTGGCTTGATTTGCAAAACCAATATTGGGTTGATAACATTGCCTGGACATCCATAAGTTTGATTTTATAAGTGTATGACATCTAAGAATAAGAAAAAAAAAATGTTTCTCTGTAATATTTATCGATGTTAAAGTGCTTTACTTTCAAATTCAGTGCCTGGCAACCAATAAGAAAACCAATCTTCACTTCAACAATGAAGATACAGTTTCCTAATATTATGGAATAATTCTACTTTTTCAATTACTAGACAAAGATAGCCAGATTCAGCAATGTCTGAAAAGGAAGTTAGTTTCTAAGTGGTGAAGAGACTTGATTTTTTCCCAATTTTCAATTATAACTCAAGCTGAGCAGGACATTTTTATTTAAATATCTTTTATTAGAAAGTGCTCAAATTAAAATCCCAGTACTATCATCCTAGTTTCTCTGAAAAGTTTCTTGGGATGGACTTCTGCTTAGTGAGAGTACGCAATATCCTGGTTATTATTGTCAGGGCTGTGGGGGCAACACCAGCCCTGCCTGTCCCTGCCCACCCCCTGGGGCTCCCCCAACTGCCCAGGCCCAGGACCCCATGTCAGCCCCCACGGCCGTCAGCCCCTGCCCCAGCGATGCCGCAGCAGGACCCGTCTCCAGCTCCCCCGCAGCCCTGCCCTGCCCGACCATGGGCCCCCAGAGCCGGGCCTGACCATGGGCCCATGTCCCAGCCCATCCTCGGCCTGTCTCTGTCCCCAAGATGTCTGACGCCCAGGGCTGGGGCGGTGGGATAGGCCCTGGCTGCCAGGCCCTGCCCTGACAGACCCCACAGACAGCCCTCGTGGATCTCTGGCAATTATAAAAACTAGATTCAAGATTCTTCCTGAGTCAATTCCCCTAGCCCCTTTGATGTATATTTACAGGGAATGGGACAGCCTGGCTAAGCAAAATTTTTAATCTTACTCCATGCTCGCCTTTTAATCTACTCAGAAGGGATGTTTAACCAATTGGATACAGTGCCACTGTCTCAGGAGATGATAACCCCATGCCTTAAAAGACCTAAAAAGATCATGAATACACCTTTGTGTCCTCAATTTATAACTTTCCCACTGTTGAGTTGGCTCGATGAGACCTACAAGACTGTACAGAGTCAACAGAAATGTTCAGCAGAGCTTCCCAAAAGCCACATGCCCTTTTCCAGGTAGTTCAAACTGGTATGACCCATCACTTCCCCAGAAAGAAGCAAGCGCACTTTTGGTTGTTTATTTCCCCCCCTTTTTACTTCAGCCAGCAAAAGCAGGTTTATGCAACCACGGGTTGAACCAGATAAAATACTCTCAAGGAAGTGTGTTGAGGGGAGAGACAGAGCAAGAGAGAAAAAGTGAGATAGAGAGAGACTAAAAGTGAGAGATATAGGGAGAGAATAAAAGAGAGAACTACAGGGAGAGAGAAAGTAGATAAAAGAGAAAAGAAGTAAGCAATATAAAAAGGTGAGAGAGAAAAAGAGAGCTGGGGACAGGGGAAGAGAGAGAAAGAAACAGAAAGACAGAGAGAATGAAAGAGAGATAAAGGGGGAAAGAGGCAGATACAGAAAAGAGCAGAAAGAAGATAAATACGTAATCAAGAGGCTACAGCAATAGTACCAAAATTCAGGAAACGATGCTGCAAATTATGAGAAAGTAGAAAACATAATGAAGACAATGTTAGTTGAAAATATTTCTGCAAAATATTTAGGCCAGATCTTCAATTTATTTATCACTGTTCGTCAGCCCATCTGTATTCCTTATGTGCTTCACAGAGACTTACCTGCAAGGAAGAAGTCCTGACTAACCCTTTGAGCAAAACACTTATTGTTGCCCACTGCTCTGCTCCAAACCAGCTTGCTCAGGTTCTTTTTAACAAGATGAGGACAAGAGGGTTAGGGCCAGTATCCATATATTATCTGTCAACCTGCTAACTGCAAAGAAGGTTTTATAAATTTTCAGCAAAACGCATTTCTGAGAAGCTTGCCTATATGATATGCTTTATGCTTTATAGTATTGCTATGGACATCTGTCAATTTTACAGGCTGATCTTTCACGTTTCTGTTGCTTTTAACATGTTATAGTAAGTACACTAACAAGAAAAACAGTAAATAGTAACAATTAATAAAAGTTAGAGCCGTTCAAGCTACTGGTAGAGGCCGTAGAAAGAAAAATAATTGTGAGAATTTAATAACTAAGACATCCCCACCTAAGGCACAGACAAAAATAATCTGCTATGGAAGGAGCAACAGGACAAAGAGTTGCCCACAGAAACTTTATAAATGGAAGTCCTTGCAAAGAAGTCTCACTTTTCCCCTGCAATCTCATCATATCTCTTTTGGAATGAGTACTCTCACTTCAGAAAAGATTTGGTCTCATTTTTCTCACACTAGCTTGTTTCTTCGAAAACTTTAACAAATAAGAACATAGAAAGTAAGCTTGAGCAAGCAAGTCCCAGAGGTTTCTCTTACTAGGGCATTCTCTTGTCTGTCAGAATTACTACTTTTCCACCTGAGAGGACTATCCTGCAGATCAGGCTATCCTGCAAATTGTATAAAATGTACCTGTATGCCCAAAATACTAAAATCAGACAGATAGTGAACACTTTATCTATTCTCTTAAAGGGTTGCCAGTCTGTTTTTTCTTACTATATTCTGTGACCCTCTGAGTAAACAATTTCTCCTATTTTCTCCTTTTTAGCTGAACTTTGTAGCAGAACATAATGTCTTGTCTACATGCAGTTCAAATGCCAAATTAACTAAGTGGATTAGAAAGTAGCCTAATGAAAATGTGAAAAATGTGATCCATATTAATTCTACTTCAGATTGCAGAGAAGAATCCACCATTTAGCTAAATTAATTTTGATGAGTTCTCTGCCAGGATTTTACCCACTCTGAAAACCTTGAAATTTTGAATAAGTATCATTTGATGTGTCTTTTCAGACTAACTAAAATAACAGACAAATGTTGTACCCATTGAAATCTACAGTAAGTCCCCAAAACTTCACCTGAAAACTCTGGCAAGGGCATCTCAATACCTCATTCACCCATCCTAGAATTTACCTTAAAGCTTTTCACTCAATTAGGAGAAATGGCGGAGTTTAGGTCAGATTTAGCTCTCATCCTAGCCAAGGAAAAGCCAAACTATTTCACTCCTGAACATTTTAGCCACGACATTCATCTGATTTACCTATCTCGCAATCCTGAACTACTCTTCTGCTTTTTTGGGAGACAAACTATTTCAAAGAAAAAACCAAGCAGACCTCCTACTGATAATGTCTGAACCTAAATGCAATTTTAACTTGCTGCACAGAATGCAGTGGGTGCAGTATATCTCTGGCCACTTATTTATTACTGAGTTAGTGTTCCTGAGGTATGTTGTTCTAAGACCATAGGACATCACAAGTTTTTTCTGTTACGGAAAAGTGTACCAAAAATCCTGTCTGTTTGTCCCACACCAGATATACCAGATGCTGTGGATTTCATGGGCCACTCAAGCTTTTGAAACTGTCTGAATTTTAGCTGTGCTTTCACCCATTCTTCCATCAGGTGGCCAAAAAGCAGACAGCCGCCAACTGTTGCATGCTTTGTGGCTTCTTCAACTCACTTCTCGTTGCAGTACTTGCTAGCGCGCAGCCATGAAGGTACAATTGGTAGAAACAGGATTAGGAGGGCCGTAAGAGGCTTATGGCTTCCCATCCCCATGGAAGCCACACAGGGCACAATCAACACAACTACCAGCTACCTTATAACTTCTAGGCCTCAGAGGCTCATACATCTAAGCCTGCTTTTGGGTATTGCTGCTTCTAGACAGAGATGGTTGTAGATGCTGATCTGTCATGGCCAGGGTAGGGATTTCAAAGTAAATACATATTTTAAAGGGAAATAAGAGTTCTGAGAAATATAGGGCATATCTTTCCCCATTTTACTCATACAGCTACATGAATATTCATGTAGTTAGATATGGCTGCTGTGGAAGCTCTTAAGGGAGAGCACGTTATTTGTGAAAGCCATATCCTATACAAATGCAGGTTGTCTTATTCAAAGCCACACAAGGTCAGTTTTAGCTTACATACATGATTTTTTCACTTGGTCATACTTTTCCTTCCATATAGTCATCATCTCATCCTCTTTTTACAAGTTTTTTGTCCCTTTTGGAGGATGTGCAGCACTTTGTATCACCTCCCTGAGACAAACGTTGTCTCTGGGAAGGTCATTAATGTTATTTTCTGAAAATTAAAGGTACACTTGACTAATTTGTCTGATTCATGCAAAATAGGAACAATTTCGAGTTTGGTGTTGAATAAATCAAAGAAGAATAGAAATCATAATGCAAAACAGCACCTATTCCGTATTGTATTTCTAGCAAACTCTAAAGAGATAAACATTGTTACTGCTAAACCGTTCTTCAGTGTCTTACAATTTGTCTTGCTGAAGCAGATTTGAAAGAGAGCGTCCAGGCTACAAGGGCCTGTCAGCAATGAATTGTGCCTTGTGTGAGTTTAGAGTACATAATTCACCTCTATCCTTGAGAAGCTGCTATACATTTGAAAGCAGCATCTGGACTCCCAAGTCACATCCTGTCACGGAGAGTAAATTCAGTTCAAATACTAGTTTCCCAAGAAACATGAGGAATTGTTTTATTAATTGTATTAATATTAATTTTAATACATTTGTTTGTGAGGAAAATCATCAGGTCCTGATCCTCCTCTTATTAATGCTTCCTATCAATATCTTTACTCACTGCTATTGTCATCCTATCTCCCAAATTCCCACACTTCTGTCCCAGTAGTCCAGCCACCACTGTGCTACTTTGTGATTCTTTACCCCAACAAACTGGTCAGTTCAGCCATTTCTTGGCTAGTCACCTTGAATATGATCTAGAAGTATTTTGACAAGGTTAAAGCATTCGCCAAAGGTTACATATTAGGCATAGCTCTTTAATGAGTTCCATGCGCATCTTATCTGTCCCTGGGCTGTTCCATCTGGTAATTAGGGTTAGAGGTACCAGCTCACTGTTGCTCTGTTCCGTCTTGCTTGTCTTGAGCTGTTGAACCTCCCAAGACAATATTTATAAAAGTCATTGCACTTCCCTGAAGTTCTATCAAGATATCATGAAGTCCATGTGAGACAGCAAAGAACCTCAGATTTAAATAATTTTACTGAATAACTCTTCATCTGTGAATTTTGCATAAACTACTTGAAATTTGTGCAACATCAACTACCTGACTATCTAAGAAGATAGAGATGATACAGTTTGATTTTCATACCGCCCAAGTCACGTTTCTGCTACAAATATTCAATTTTACACTCTGGGTATCCATATGAAATTCTGTATGTGTGAACATACTGACTAGTAAACCTGTTTGCTACAATATTTATGACAAACTAACATAAAAGGACCATGCAAAGAGATGAAATACGCAGAATTACAACAAAATACTTTTGGAACTTTTCTTTTTCAACTTTCACCTAACCTTAACCTTACCCTGCCTGGATTATCGCATTTTTAACCAACTATTTGATTAAATGAGTCATCACTTACTCTTAGTTAATTTCTAAATATATCTCACATTTCAGCTCCAATTCCGTCATTTAGTTACTAGTTATTAGCCATTAACATATAGAGACTGGATATGGCATATAGCCCATAACTATAACATTTTCTGCATGTTGTCTTTAGACCAGGTAGCTTTTCAGCAAGGTTTTAAAACATAGTAATTACTTTTCTTTTGGGGGAGGTTTTTTTGGAGGTTTTCAAAATTCTAAGAAGGTGAAGGACTATTTTTTTAGTTGCTTTTTTTTTCTTACCCCAGGAAAACCTCTGTGTACAGAGCAGTGCCAAGGCTGAGTGAGATCCAGTTTTCCCATTAGTTGCCAAGAAGATGTTTGTAGTGCACCAGCATCATGAACTGAGAGAGATACCCTCTCTCAGCAAAAACTACCATCTCAGCATAAGCAAGCTGATCAATAAGTTAATGGCATGAATCAATAAGAAAGATTTGGGAGAGATCTTAATTAAAGAAACAACTGCTGATACAAATTATGTTTCCAATGTATTGATGTAACAGAGGGCATGAGGTTGAACGGAGATGAGTGCTGATCAATGCCTTTAACATTTGCATTCCTTTCCATCAGAAACCAGCTCTCTTCATCCATACGCATACAGGCATGCACACATGCAGACACACATCACTACCACCAGCACCTCAGAAGGGCTTTGGTTTCTTTGTCTTTATTGATTCCTATAGCACTCCTCTGGAGGCTATTATGGTTGCCTCACTTTACAAGGTGAAATGAAGGTCTCCACAGACAAGATGATGCTCATGCCTTTACACCTTCCTGCATACTATCTCAATACCTTAAATCGGTAAGAAGAGCTTTGCCTTCCTGTGAGCATCATAACCTACAGGTTGTAATGTATAAACGTAATAAGGAAGCATAAGTGTAACTTTGGCAACTTATAGTTACACAAAAATTAAAGACAGTATTTCCTAACACGAAAGGACAAGTGTGTGTCTGTGCGTGTGTGTGTGCACGCATGCTTGTATCCAAGAGAGACACAGACAAACAGATGGACAGAGGGAGAGAGAAATAGAAAAAGAGCATTCTCCAGTGGCTGAATGGCACAAACATCCAAAGTCAATAGCTGGTTTCCCCAAGTGATTCAACCTGAGACACAGTTTAAAGAGACATCAATCTGTGATGTCAGCAATGCTCAGCATATAGCTAATGGAGCTTCAAAAGATCAATATTCAAACCTGCCTTCTTTTCATGCTGGAAACTCACACCACTGCGACATCTCCTGCTCAATGCAAAGTACATTTTATTTTAACTACTTTTATCATTGCTATTCACATTGTTGTTAGATCAGATGTTGGTGTGTTTGTTTTGCCTTTTTTTTTTAATTTGGGAGGGGAGGAAGCTTTATTCCCTAGGATGCAGAAAAGTAATTTAAACTTTAGCTCAGCTGGTAGCCATGTAATCCATCTTATTTTCCTGTCAGGTTTTATAATGAAGTCAAAAGCAATCCTAAACTGGTGACATAATAATCTAATGCTGTGTAGTAATGATTATGTTGGATCCAAAAAATATGTTTTTACTGCATACACAAATTGAAGAAATAGAGCAATTTCAATTATCATCATCATAGTAGTAACCGAGAGCAACAATAATAAAAATATTTGATAGGAGCAGAAAGAACTACATTTTTTAGCTACTTAAATCATAACGGAGACTCAGTGAAAAGGCTGAAAAAAATGGGAAGACTGGAAAGTATCTTTCAATAAAATACCAATTTCCTGTGGTAGAATCTCTGGGTGTTTCATTAGTTGCTTTTAAGAGGCCATAGGAAAAGCAGGGGAATCTAAAAGATTGAAGTCATTAGCAATATTAATATTAGCACTATTCTAAAATAACACCCTATCTAGAGCTAAACTGCAGCATGCATCACATTTATTAGAGAATGGTTCTATTGACACATTGCAGTATATGTAAACTCACTGAATATATAGTAAAATGATTTAAATATTAAGTGAACCAACGCTTCCAAATGTTAGTTCAAAGACTGGTAGAACTGGAACCCCACTCTAATCAGGCTTTCCCATTTCCTTCTCATACAAGAAATAAAAGAAAAACAAAACCAAGTCAAATTAAGTTGTTAAATGGTTTAAGGATTTGATATCTTTTGCTGTTAATTTAAAGGGCTGAGCTGCAGCTCATTTCTTTTCATCTTTATAGCAAAGCACAGGGTGACCCCAAGGGTCACTGAGGATTATCTCTGTGTCTTTCCATTCCATCTTACGTTATTAGTTTACACTGCAAATGAGAAACTGATGTCAGAAATATGCCAAACATTATTTATAAATTTAGAAGAAGCCAGGGTGAAGTCTGATAGGTCTGTGGCTTAGCATGTAAAGGTCTCAACAGCAATTAGTAATTGAGATACATCCACTGGAAGGTGGAAACTGTCATCTGAAGAGCAGAAAACATTTTGTTAGGATGTTGATCATTTACATGAAATGCAATTCTGAAATGTCAGACACTAAGTAAGTATGAAATGGATCGGTGACCATAGTAGTAAAAAAACCCCCAACAAATTACTAGAGCAATGTCTTAAGGTAAAAAGAAGTACTGAAGTGACTCTGAATGAACTCTTAAGTTCATTGAAATTTAGTATGAAGTTACTTTACATTTTTCCATATATTTTCTTTGATTGACCTTAAAATACCATTTTTTGGCAGCTTTTATAATTAAGAGTTTTAATTGTGCCAAAGTATTGTAAATGGTGTATACAAGAAGATGTGAACTTTCTCCATTAATAAAAAGCCATACTAGTCATACAAGGACTTTTAGTTAATTAGCATTCAGGAAAAATATCATATGATACAACATTGTATCTCTACATGATCATAGAGGAGGGGAAACTACTCATAATATTCATCATTGGAAGAACAGCCCAAAAATAGCCAAGGCAGAAGAATTTAACATTCAAAATAGTTTAAGTAGAAATTGACTGTTAAGAAAGTGAGAGGGAATAATAGTTAACAAGCAGTGATATTTGGAGGGAAGAAATTGCTCTGGCATAGCAAAATCCACTGTACCTTTATCAGTGTTATTTAAAAGCTAATGCCTTCGTATCGGTGGCTTCATAAGAAAGATATGCATTCAATTTTTTTATGCTCATCGCAAGTTACTGGAAAGATGTGTTTGATAAATATGTTATGTTTATGTGATATTGCCGTATGCTATATTACACTAATAAATCAGAAAGCATGAAGGTCACACATTTGAATGAAGATGCTGCCTTTGTAGCACGTCTTTCTTTTTAACCTAGTCTGTAATGAAGTCAGAAGTTAATGAAGTGCTGTGACACACAGAGGATGCACGCACACACACACACACACTCTCTCTCTCATACAGGGACTGATCATTAAGGCTAAGGCAGCAAGTGAGAGATGTCACACACCCCACTTTTATTAATGCAAAGAATCATGGTGTTCTGGCCATCACCACCAGAAAATAAAAAATAAAAAAACACCTAGAAGATTTGTTTATGCAAAAAAAAAAAAAAGAAAAGAAAAAAGAGAGAAGATATCTGTGGCCAATCAAGTGACCAGGTCTTCCATTCAAATTTCATTCTAGTGTGTTTCTCCCACCATCCTCATCTCTAGCCTAGACCAATCTGCACATGAAGACAGTAACAGGAGCCTCTAGTATAATTGTCTAGGACTTCGTAAAAAATCCTTGTTATATTCTGAATCCCATCATGTAGAGCACTTGGTGTATCATGTGTACAAAAGTATTTTCCAAGTTTGTAGATTTGTAAGTTCATTTCTCTTTTTGTTTGTTCTAATGATTCATTCTCTCCCATTCCCCATCTCAATATGTTATCTCTATATTCCTGCATTGCAAACCAAGGAAAATGAAATATTCCAGGTTCAGAATAAGCTCTAGGGGTGGGAATGAGCAACTTGGAATAGGGACAGAGAGAACCAGAACTACTTCACTCAGTTATGCTGGTGAAGCCAGGGCCTCATGGCACTACTTCAGCTCAAGTATTCTTGATGCTTGATCACACATTGCTCTCTCCAGCAGGGTCACAGTTGTTCCCCTGTACTGTTAAGATAATTTCATAAAATCTAATTTTCCAGTTTTATTTGACAACGTTACTAAAAAGAAGTCAAGGAAGACATAAGGCATTGAAATGAAAAAAAAAAAAAAAGTTTTGTTTTGTTTTTGTAACAAAAAGATCAGGGAATATGTAAAGAGAGAAAAAAAGACAAGCGTGTTCAAAATCAAAAGATTCTGTGAAATCCACTAGGACTTCACAAGGTAATTTCATTTGGGGAGCGTGACAATAAGCGAAGATGAACTCTATTCAAGTCTTAAGATTTTAGCCTGAGATACAGCACTCTTAATTGGCAGAAAGGCAAAAATGGGAGTGGGCAGAAGGAGACAGGGGTCACCAGTATCTATTGGTTCTGGGTTTGCTGCATGGGTACTTCAGCATATAAACTTCAGGTGTCTTTTCCCGAAGGTCCAAGTGTATGTACTAAACCCAAAGGTCATGTGTACTGTGCAAGGGGAAAATGTGATTAAAACATCCAGCATGTGGTCTACAGCTAGACAAAAGTTCATTTTAGGGACAAGGAAGTTTTCTAAGTCCTGGTTACCTATTCAGGAACTTGGACAGTTTTACTCAGTTTGCACATTATTCCCAAGATAACTGTTCAGAGGAAAGCAAATGAAGAGAACAGCAAAAATACCACCAGATTTAAAAAAAAAAAAAAAAAAAAAAAAAAAAAAAAAAAGGGGGCANTGGTCCTTAGTTTAAATATCACTCTGAGGAACACTTAAGATAAAAAGTGTCTTCAGTACACACCCAAATGTCTTCCGATGTTACTTTTCAATTTGCACACTTACTCAACTCTTGACATCATTTCTCCTTAAATTAACATTCATGGAACATAAACTTGGCCCACTGTGAGATGAAATCCCATTTCTTTCGATTGAGGCTACACCAGACAAACAATTATAAATGATGCTTTCAAGATGCTGGGAGAAGACAGAGTAGAATTTCTTTGCCTGATGTAATCATAACAGTAAACATCAAAAGAAAAGAGCAAGTGCCTAGATACAGGGAAACAGAAAATTCAGTTTCTGTTGTTTATGTCTAAATTAACAGTCAGCCTTCACTCACAGGGCTGAAAAAAAAAGTGGAGCAGGCCCTTCCCTATCCCTCATGACTTCAGTGAGCTCATGAGGAGCAGGTATCAGCAATATGCAGGACCATATTTGTCACGGCACAGTAAAACAAGAACTGCTAATCAGTGGTATACAGTACTGTACAAATTGCCATCCTACAAGCGAGGCTGAGGAGCACTCCCGGAGGAGGTGCTTTTTTACATAACATCTTATTACTCGTTACTTGCATTGGCTTATGCAGCATGTTTCTTTATACTCTTTGGGTCACCACAGTGAGGAGATGGCTCTTTACTCTGGCAAACTGCACTAAAAGTCTATCAAAGCACTGATGGTTTCACTGAGACTAAATTAGAGACTTGATGGTTTTAAAGGACTTAGCCTTTGTAGCTCTAATACGTTCTGCTAAGTCTCTGGAGCTCAGACTTCTTTGCAAAGGAGATTATCAATTTTTCCCATAGTCAGAGAAAGAACTATTTGAAGAGCTAGTAGAATATCCAAGTTTTTTTCATTTAGATGGTCTCCTAGCCAAAGCAACCCCAACAAGCTTGAAGCAGTGATTGTTAGTGAAAGAATTTTCTCTCTATGTGGATGCAAGCTTCCTTGCACCTCAAGGTGCCCAATAAGAATTGCTAGATTAAATGTCTACAGGTAGATGGTAGCACAAACAACCTGTTATGGCAGAAAGCAGGTTTGATCCATCTTTTCAGGATATAAAGATGTATAGAATTAAAGCAGTTTCTTTAAGATCACATTTGAAATTGATCTTATTATGACAACTACCATAGCAAGGAAAATGGTNATATCAACTACTATAGCAAGGAAAATGGTGAGGGGTCTCATGTTAGACTATTAGTACATCTAAATTCGCTGGAGGTACTTGGCTTCTTGCCTCATGCATTACATCACACAGANTATGACAACTACCATAGCAAGGAAAATGGTGAGAGGTCTCATGTTAGACTATTAGTACATCTAAATTCACTGGAGGTACTTGGCTTCTTGCCTCATGCATTACATCACACAGAGTACCTTAAGCACCCATGTCACCTTAGTGTGTCACAGGCTTTTTTAAATGGCAGGAGTATTTCTAGGAAAGCTTTTAAAAAGCCTCATTGAATTCAGCATTAAATTGCTACTATCTCTGTCTACTAATGTTTTAAATAATATATAATTATTCAAAATGAAAAAATCACAAGACGACATTTCTAAATGATCAAGCTGCCGTCTAATCTATCTAATGGATTTTTGAAACATTTTAATCAGTTTAATTCTTGGAATGTATCCTAGGTCTGCAACTATTCACTGCAGACTGTAAAGCAGTAAGCTACCCATTTACTATGTCTTATAGCACTGTGGAGAACGACTGAAAACAGCAAGTTTGAAACGATATATCATGGCTTCTCAACACGTGGAAAGATATTAATTTACCTTTTCAATGCATGCTTATGCACTACACAGAAGAGAGAGATACGCAGATTGTTGTTCACGCCTACATTCACTTTCCCTGTACATAACATATACAGTATAGTCCTCTGAAAGTTTCTGAACTTATTTAAAATGTTGAAAAGCTCTTCCTGTGTGAATCTCTTTGCAAGATGTGAGCTGTGTGTATTGATGAATGCAGTCAGTTCAGACAGGCTACCACTGTGCTATTAAACTAAGCAGAGCCAAAGCACAGGCTCAAACATGTTCCAGATTGGTTTTGCCTTGGTTGGACTTGCATCCTTTCCAGACAGCACTCAGGCATACTTCAGAGGACTGAATAATGTTACCAAGAGGCAGTATTGATGATGCTACTTTGCTTTTTGAGATGATGAGATTTCAACTGTGTGGACACGCGCTGTACTGTGCCACATGCCCTCAGGGAACGAAGAACAGACACCCAATCATTTTATTTACAAGCATAGACACAGCCCTTTGGGACAGTACTAAGTATAGAAATTAAAACAAAATATCGTCCGCTTCTAAGATAGGTTGTTTGACTCCTCTTCTTTTGGCTCATTGGCAAGGGGCTGCTTCAGAATTACTTTGCTGCGAGCGAGGAAGTGACTGTTTAAGATGCTGCCTTGTAGCAGACAGCGAGTAGGCTTTGTGTGCTTATCTACTTGTCTCTGCAATATTCACTCTGTAAAATTACTTCTGTTCTTGTCTAGCATAGACTGAAGAAAAGGACAATTCCTGGATTTATTTTTAATGAGAGATGGGCTATTTTCAAGATCTCGATATACTTGTCAGAGGATGCCCTATTTTTATTTCGGGCGTGCTCCAGAAAATGATCCATGTAACCTAATCCTATTTGTCAATAAAATATAGAACAT
Organism: Himantopus leucocephalus; assembly: GCA_003993805.1. Classification (NCBI taxonomy): domain Eukaryota; kingdom Metazoa; phylum Chordata; class Aves; order Charadriiformes; family Recurvirostridae; genus Himantopus; species Himantopus leucocephalus. The sequence continues at coordinate 98,225,823 of RSEF01000002.1, forward strand.
AAATACGCATTGGCTATTGCTTGTTTAATTAAGTGTTTAACACACCACATTATTTTTCCATTGGAACAATGAACTACAGTCACATTTCAGTCAATTAAATGCTCTAATAAAATAGAGTAACGGCAACAGATTTAAAGACAACTTCTGCTTAGATACACCCAAAAAGAAGGCATACAGAACAGTAATAAAGCAATGTCGATACTAGAGCAGTAGGTATTTGATTTCAAATGTTGAACCACAGAAGTTACAAATCAATTATTTTTTTCCCTGACCCCATTTAAATATTTTGAATGTCTTAAACATAACATGTCTGCATTTCTGTAATTAACACTCTCTCTATATATGTATAAATATTGTTTTCAGACAGTAGTTGAAGCATTTTAGAGGTACCGTACCATATTGCATTACTGGAAATCTACGTGTTTTTTGTAACACACATCTTCGGAACATGACATAAAATGTTTATATTTACAGAAATAACTGGTATGTATACATAAAAAAAAAAGTCATAAATAATGTTAAAATTATCACCTCAGGGTCATTGGATTTTGCTTGGTTTTTGAAGGAGGCTAAATAAGATGCTTTTAGTCAAAGAATACGTAATCAGCTCCAATAGCCTATCAGCATATCAACCTAGCAGGGCACACAAAATATAGGTCTTACCGAAACTGCTCAAACTACAAAGCTTTCTGAGTGTCTTGAATGTGACAAAGGTGCATAAAAGGATTTTAAGCAACTGTGTTTCAAATAGTAATTCTCAAAGAGAATGCCACACTCTGATTCTGAGACTATAACAAGCATTTAACTAAGATAGATGTGAGTCCCTTCCTCTCGTTTGCCAGAGAATAACATGAATAAAGGTCTGGGCATGCAGCAGGTATATCTGGAGACTGGTAAAATAACTTTAGACTGTTGTTACTTCTCAATCCTCCTTTTATGCTGTTTTTTTTAAAAGTATAAATAAAAAACAACATGACATATGAAATACTATTTTACAGAATAAATGCATTGTTCAAAGTAGAAGGGTTGTTCTTAAACCAGTTATGTATTTAACCATTATGATTCCTTAGATATTTTCTTTCATAAATTAGCATCTTTAGGGTCTGATTTAATTGGGAACAGTCTGGGGAGAATTTGTATGACAAAGTTTATTAAACTCCATGCTTTAAAAATGGTAGTATTATTTGAAGTATAGGGTACAAATATTGTCCCTCTCCTACCTCTGTATAGAAAGTCATCCATAATGATGATCTGAGTGACTAAACAAAGCACATTCAAGGAATATGGACTTTGACATATTATTCTCTATTAAATCAGGGGCATTCCATGACTTTCCATGTAATATTACTTATTCGAAGTATTAGAGGAAAAAATTACAAAGTAATCTATATTTTATCTTTTTGGCATTGCAAGTATTTCCAGTTATCAGAAGAAAGCCCAGTTGGTTTTATGATTTATCAACCTCAGTGTTTCAGTCACTTGCCTACAAGACAATGGCATGACTTCAAATTTGCACAAGCTGTCTATAGATTATGCTGTTGTTAAAAGATTTATATTTTAGGAAAAGATATACTCCTACTCTCATTTAAAACAGAGACAAAGCTCATATTGATTTCTGTTAAACACAAATTTGGATAAATGGCTAAGATTTTCAAAAGGATAAACCTGAATTTAAGCTCCTAAACCCCAATATTCAGTCATATAAACAAGTGGCCTGATTTTCAGAACTACTGAGTACCCAAAAACTCTTCTTGAGATTAAATGTTTTGGGAACATGATATTTTTAAAAAAACAGGTCATTTACTTGTATATCTACCTATAGACTTTAAGAATCTAAATTTAGGCTCCTATTTTTAAAACTCTTGGCCTAGATGTTATAGAAATGCTTCACACTATTTACACAACAGTTTAGGAGGTGAGAAGAATACTATATCTTACATTACAGTTCTAGTTCTCTACACTAGTTTTTTCAATCATGGCTTCCAAATATATCTACTTGTGGCTAGCTTTAATACAAGTTATTCAAATAATAATAATGCTGCAATAAATTTCTAAAATATATGGTGGTTTTCTTTAAAAACAAAATATTTCAATACTAGTCCTCCAACTATTCCAGCTTTTATCCCTGCATGTGTTCTGAAACGATTCGCTCCTCAAGAATTCTCCTAAGTGTATATCCTTGCTCACAGATTCCTTTATTTACACATATACCTACGTCTTTATATTTAAATCAATATTAATATTGAAACCTACATTGGTATTGATATACGCACACACACATAGGCTTTTTATGGAAAATGTGAATTGTCAATAAATAACATTATATTCTGTAAAAGGTACTCCTTCCTGTCTTTCAGATGGAAAATCTTAAGGAATCAAGAAGGAATAAAATGGTATAAAAGTATAGACCAGAAATTACTTGCTTAATAAAGATAAAACTCCTGAAGTACGAGGTACTGTAGTGAAAGTGTGTGCGTGTTTGGGTAAAATATAGGAATCTGCAATTGTATATATACAAATAGATGTGTTCCAGTTGCTGTCTTCAGTTTCTTAAACCTTTCCATCCTGGCTAGAAAATTTCCAAGCCCAGTTTCCATGTAGCGACAAGTTCAGCCATCTTTAACAATAAGAAAAGGATTGGGTCAAGAATAAGAAACTTGTAGTACAGAAAGATGATACTTCGGAAAAAAAGACCTTATTGTGAAGAACTGAGGAATGATTAGGTGAAAATTAGTGCAGATTTTTATACTTTATGATCCCTCACATTTCGTATTTTCTTGATCATAGCAGCATTCTTAAAGATGACTCCGTATTCTGGAGAGACAGACTTTGCACATGTAGTAAATTGGCTGTATATTAAGAATGCACTGAATATTTGCAGCAAATATGGCTTTGTAAATGTATGTCAAGCCATGTGTTATTTTCTAATAGCAAATGGAGAATGTGTATATAAGAGAATATTCAGGAGAAGAACGTGGATACCCTTAGCTGAGAAACATTTCATATTTCAAGTGTCCATATCCCAAACTCCAGTCTAAATGTTGAATTTAAACAATGATATTTTATATATACATTCTCATAGTCATGTGGTCACTTTGCAATTCTCTTACAACAGGATAACTGAAGCTCCTTTTAATCAAAAGTATTTAAAATCAGCTTTTTAAACTAAAAATGAGCTTTTCTGATTGCTCCTAAAACTTGAAGTATAGATGTTCAAAATGTAGACAAAAACTATCAGAAACACAGGTCAGGAGACACTTTTTTATTAGAAAGTAAAAGGTTTTGTAAAAAAAATTAAACTTTTTTTGTCAAAAGGAAAAAAAAGTATTTGGAGCTGGATTTTCCCCTAGTTCATTATCAATATATTATTTGTTTTCAGCTGCTGAAAATTGGGATTCAGTCTTGAGGGCTGGCCAAACGCTGGACTGATGAGTGACTGACAAGACTGTGGAGTCTCCGTCCACAAAGATGTACAGAATTCCACTGGACGCAGCCCTGAGCCACCTGACACACGTTGGCCCTTAAGCAACCTCCAGAGGTCCTTTGCAATCTAAATTATTCAGTGATTCTATAACTACTCTTTCTTTCTTCAACACTAAAATTTCATTTCCAACTAATTATAGAGCAATTTGCAAAATTTATGTCTTTTCCGAATGTGCTGTAGATTATGGATCCAGCTATTTCTTTGATGTCTTTGCTCCCTACAAACAGAAAGGAAATAATATGTCTGGTAATGCTTTGAAGGTTTTTCGTCTTCTGAAAAGAAACTGCTTTAGGAGAATCTCTGGACAAGCTTCTCTGAGGAGAGCAGAGACTGAACGAACAGCCTAAAGCAGCAATCAACTGAATCAACAACCTAATGGCAGCAATCAGTTCCCACAAGGACATTCCTTCTATAGCACAAAGGACACGAGGATAGGTAAAGATAATGAAAAGGAGGACTCAGCATTTAGCACAGACTCCTGAGTAATACTTTCATTGAAAAACAGCAGGATCGTTGCCATATGATAATGGTNCTGAAAAACAGCAGGATCATTGCCATATGATAATGGTTTACACTCACACAGTATATTTAAAATGCCTACATTGATAGGAGTTTGTTTTATATTCCTCTTTTTCCCTTTCTATGTCCCTGAAACAAGACAACTNTTGAAAAACAGCAGGATCGTTGCCATATGATAATGGTTTACACTCACACAATATATTTAGAATATCTACATTGATAGGAGTTTTTTTAATATTCCTCTTTTTCCCTTTCTATGTCCCTGAAACAAGACAACTAGAACATCAGCTGACCCAGAGATTTGGAAGGGTTGTTGTTCAAATACCATGCCATGTTTAGGACTCCAACACACCAGTTCATTAGCACAGCTTAGCCAAGATAATGTACGTCAGCTGATCTTTGGGAACTCTGAGTGTATTTCTAGACCACCAAAAATGTGAGCTATAACAACTTCGTATCGTTTTCTTTCACTGATTTTTTAGTTAATAGGTTTCATCTCATATTTGCCACAAGCTGAGTGGGTGTGATGACAATTACTGTGGTCACAGTTGATGTAAATCAATTTATTAAACTTGTGAATGTCTGAATTCTTAGGGAAGAGAACAACCCATAACTCTAGGACTCAAGCGGGAGCCAGTCATAAGCTTTGGTTCAGTGTTTTGTAAAAATCACTTTGTTCCTACTTTAATTCTGTAACTTGAAATTGTGGACAGTATGGCACCTTTTTTCCTGTCGTTGACAAGTTTCAACAGAAGGTACATTCCTTCATTTTTCAAATTATCTGAAAGTGGGATGTGTCTATAATTACCTTTTTATAAATTGTGTAGAGCAGCATTTTCTCTTTGGACTTTAAGGAGTGTCTTTGGTTTAGCCACCTTCATGTGTTTCTCCCTATGCAGTAAATGCTTCCATTCAGTTGGAGAGAATTTCCATACACTCATGTTTGAAAATAAAAATGAAATGGAACCCTTGCTAATACTAGAGAAGTATTTTCACATATACTCTAACCCACTCAATTACTTTTCAGTCAATGAGTAAGTAAATCACCAGATATATCACTAGGCTACTAAGTATTGATTTGCTTGCTAACTTAACTCATGGTAAATGAAGGCTGGCCTTGAGCTGGAGATCAGGGACTATTTTTTGCTGTACTTCTCTAGAGTCATGATCCATTTTTTGGCTTTTAAAATATATAGCTCTAAAATAAGTGTGTGTATAGTAAGTAAATATAAAATAGGTAAATACATAAATGTAATGGAAGCATATGAAAGGGAACGTTGAGGCAACCCAAAATTTGTAACTCCATAAGAGACTGTAAATTCTAATTTTCTCCATGTGCCCAATATTGCAGTTTTACTAATGGAAAACTCCCATCAACATTAGATCAAGCCTTATAACGGCACCATATTCAAAGTACTTAATTTGAGAGTCCTCTGGAGTCCCAATTCAGAGGTCACCCCTGCCATTTCAAAGGAGAATGCTACAGGGACGTCGATAGAGAATCCATCCTCAGCAACAGATTTTTAATGCATTCTACTAGTACGTGTTTAATGTGTAGCTGTAGCCTACAGAATTTTAAAATAAAGCAAAACCATGCATTGCTCTTTTAGAAATAGAAAGTTATTCATGGGATTTTCCCTGTATTTTTTTCTGGGCTTCAGACGCTGGTGGCTGAGAAACACATACTGTTCTTTTCAGCTGCATAACTATCCTGCTAGCGATTAATTACTTAGATACTTCTGAATAAATAGGATGTAAAGAAATACCTAACAAAAGCCTAATGCATCTCCAATGATGGAACCCTGTGCTATGCCTGAGATGAATATCCTTTTCAATTTTTTTTTGAAAGACAAGCAGATTATTCAAAATTATGGCAATCAGATACTGGCAGAGAAGAAAAATAGCGATATGCTGAACAGAAACCACTTAAATGCTGCGAGTCTCGATAATATAATATTTCCACAACTGTTTCTGTTTAAAACTAATAAAAATAAACATAAAACATTCCCTTCTCCTCCTATCAAATTCATTACTTTGAGCGACAAAATGACAAAATGATTAGCTGTTAATAAGGCCCTGGTTTAAAAGATTGACTGACATTGCATTACTCATTTAATTTCCGCTTCTCCTAGGTTTTTTTTTTCCTTCCTCCAAGCACAGAGGGAATTAATATTATCACATCAAAGGCCTCCCTTTAAATGGGGGAGAAAAATCATTTAAAAGGACAGAGGCTGTGATTATTCAAACTAGGTTATTTGCACCTTGTATATATAACGATATCATGGTACAACTTCATTTTGTTCAAATTGCTGTCAGTCACTAATAGAAGAAATTTGCTTCCGTTTTATCAGCGCTATTGTGTTCAGTCAGATTTGTGGGTGTGGGATGGGGGGTTCAGGGTGGGCATTAAACATGAAATCTGATAAAAAGGATATGAGGAACGGGGAGTAAGGAAGGCACCGAGCAAAGGGAGACTGATTGTGAATCCAACATTCACAATGCAAATGCTTCCCCCCCCACCCCGCTTCCTTCGTGGTTTTCTTCCCTCTCTGTGCGCGTTGTTTTTATTTAAAGACACAGATACAACCGTACACGAAAGTGCAAGAGTGAGCCTCTATAGAATATGAGATTTAGCAATACAACTCTGTGCTCTGGTATTTTATTTCCTTTCACTTTGATTCTTGACAGACAAATTATTCTAGGGATGATTTAACACCTAAAGATGTATGTCATATTCCATAAAATAGTTGTATCGGTGGGAAAAATTATGAGTGGCACAACCCTTGGCCTAGCAACAGCCAATGATCTATCAGCATTTAAGTCTTGGCAGATTGAATTATTCCCCTCTCTAACTGTAACTGTGTTAGGGCTTGCATGACAAACAGTCCACTTGTCAAATATTTATCCTTCCTCCTAAAAAAAAAAAAAGGGGGGGGGGGGGGGGGGGGGGGGGGAAAAAAAAAAAAGATTGACCAGGAGAAGGAGGGGGGAATATAAGTGGTAAAAGACCAACCACAGCATGAAATATGAAGCATAAATCACTGGGGTCAGGGAGAGCAGGGGAACTTGGTTACTAAGGCTCCAGATGGATTAAATAACGCACGTCCTGAGGGAGGGTGGGAAGGCGAGCGCTAAAATAATAACAGAACAGAATGCTCCTATGTCCAAAGGTTTGAAGACAAGCCTTGTTAATTCAGAAAACAGCAGAGTTAAATTAGCCCAGGTCCCTGTGAAAAGTAGTGTTACATATTGTGCAGGAGAGATAAATTTTCACTCACTCTCTCCAATACACTGGCCACTGACAGGTGACTGCTGTGAGTAGTTCATTAAAATGTCCAATTCATGGGAGACTTTCAAAATTTATAATGCTTCCTATAGACAACAGGGTCAAGTTCAATGAGAAAGGAAGAGAGCAAAGTAACTAAAGGAATTATTCCCTAATTACCTTTTAAACACATTTGCAATTTCTTTTTTTCAACAAGTATTAACTTACTCTTAATGCCTCCAGGTTTACGGCTTTAAATCAGAGAGGGAGATCAGAGTTCAACACACATCCCTGTTTTCACTGTCCTCTGTATGGAAGATTTTTGAACATGTAAGATGAGCCCTTAGAGTAAATGATTTTAGAAAATATAGGATCAGACCTTTAGCAAAGAATGTAACAGCGATGATAATTTTAATTAGGTTTCATTTACCTGTAAGCCAAGAATATACACTGAAGTTCAGTAATTACCAGTGGGGGGATAGTGCTGTGTATTATTAAAACTACTGGACATCTGTGACAAGACCTCACTGCACATAAATAACCTTATAGTGTGTTCTGGGATGAAATATCTTTTCGTAATGGAATACTTGGGTTGTTTTGCAAAATTTCATCCATGACGACTAAGGTATTCCAGAAATATTCTAAAATTTGGAGGATTATTTGCCTATTGCAGGCTAAAAGGTCTTTTAGGTAGGAAACTGGAAATTCTACAGGGTTTGGAGGAAGGCTTGTAACAATGGCAGGAAAATAATGCGTGTCGTTTGTTTCCTTTTGAAAACCTTTCCAAATTTATCTATAGCCTGGTGAAAAATGTACTTCCCCATGCTAAACTAAGCATGCTCATCCATGCCGATGGATGAGTAGGACTTTTCCTGAAATTGTAGCTTTAGGCTGCTGCATACTGTGTCGGGTTTACCGCATCTCAGCATGCTTCTGCCATCTGCAAAGCCTTCTAGCATAGGATTTAGTCTTGCTCTTAGTCCTCACAAAAGTGACAATTATTATTGCTGCCAGTTTCTCCATTAGCTCAGCCTTGAGTCCTAAGGAGACCCAGAAAGCTGTCTGGGTTTTGAATTGTCACTATAACAGGAATATATGTTTGGACACTTCTGACTCTGGGTAAACAGTATAAAACTGGTCAAAAACTTGACTGTCTTCTGAATGATAGTGAAGGATTGATAGAACACGAAGACTGACAAATTGGGAGGAGGAGTAAGACAATGGATTGGTTCAAGGGAGTGGAAGAGTCCTTTTTGTCAAAAGAAGAGGAAAATATAATGAATTGAAGGTTATTAGGAATGAGGTAGGAGAATAAATGAATCAAAGGAAGGTTGGAGAAGGATCCCAAAGGAAAACTGGAAGAGATTCACAGAAAATCTTGGAAAGGCAAAGACAAAATGTGGCTAGGCCTTTATAAAGGCTAAACTTAGATAAGGACAAATAGGTTAATCCGGAATTGCTGCCAGCATCAAGGAAAACATTTCCAGCAATTTCCAGGGAAAGGTGAGCTATACTAATAGGCATTATGTTGTTTTCTAAACATCACCTAAGCTTTGTTAATTAATATAATACCATGTTCAGAAATTTACTTTAGGGATAGCAAAGGATCTTTTATTGTAGAAGTTGGAAGATGTACAGTGAGAGTGAAGGAAGGGAAAT
>RSEF01000002.1:98234849-98247944 GCA_003993805.1 Himantopus leucocephalus
TTTAGGTGTCTACAAGTAAACCAGGTGCTGCAACTCCCCTTGTACTCAGGTGATTATACTCAATACAGTTAATGGAGACTGAAGGGCTACTCAGTCAAGCATATATGGGTATCACCTTCAGGCTGAGCTGATTAACCCTTAAGACTCCATTGACTCACAGGCTGACACTGTCAGGATTCAAATCCTAACGTGAGAGACTGTGACTACACTGCAGAGTTCCTCTATGTTCCTGGGCAAGAAATTTTTGAAGATTTTTTCATGAGATCCCTATCTGCAAGTTCCTCAGGTTTCACAAAATGTTAATTTTAGGATCCTGTACAACTCTGAGGTGGCAAAAATTTAAGATGTATTAACACAGGATTAAGTTGTATGATTTTTTAACAATGCTTAATCATCAGCCAATGAGCAAAGTGATTTAACAAAATTTGTTATAGTCAACACAGTGACTTAGTTAAGATTCAAACATGGCAAGGTTCACCCAAGACTGACAACAGAATGTCCTAAACCCAAGCAGACACAGAAACAGATATAGACATTGACTTATGATTAAGATGTTTTCTTTTCTGCAGATTATAGAAAATTTTCATAACCAACAATCAAAATCAACCTATAAGCACTCTCTTCCCTTCATTGGCTTCTGTCAGTGGACAGTCTGAAACTCCTAAATGTTACCCTTCTTCAGCTTCTACCAGTAGACAGTTTGAATCACATCATGAAATACAGGGTAGCAGCCTGCTGCAACCCCAGAGAACTCCAAAGGGCCTCACTTTAGGATCAATATTTATAGGATCATGAGATTATTGACTTTGGTCAGTACTTTTCCATTGTGGCCGCAATTCTTCTCTCTTGATCTTGGCAACTTTCAGAGTGGGCTTGTGATCCAGGCAGGAGGGGTCTCAGGTAGCAGGAGTTCCAGGTGTGGTTAGGGAGCGCCTAATCACCCGCATTTTCTGTACTTGCACCAGTACAAGAAGGTACCAGATTGTTTCAACTCACTGCCCCAGCAGGCAAAGTCAGTGCTAGATTGTCCCAACTCACTGCACTTACAGTGTTGAGCTCACCGCCCTTGTAACTAAAGCAAGAACAATGTTGGCTGGTATTGACATTGCGATGTGGCCCCGGGGGTGGGGGTCTGCACGCCCTGCGTCAGGGGTTTGTGGCTGGATGATCAGAGACCCAAGACTTGATTGGCATAAGCACTAAGAATGCATAGCTGCAAGTGCAGCAAATAAAAGTCATTATTTCAGCTTACAAAATGTTATCTAATTATAATGTCTTTGAAAAAAATTCAGTCAACAGGTCTCTCAAATTCAACACCCATATTTGGAAGTACCTTTCACATGAATCTCATTCCAACCCTGTTCTTTTTGCAAGAGAATAAATTCCCTTATGCTTGTTAAGTTGCTGTATAAAAGAATGATCAGCACTGAAGGCCAAGCCATGAAGGATGTTCATCACTGCATCTTCAGAAGAACCTTGAAGAAATAGATATGTCCTGGAGACTACATATTGAATGGTGAGGTGAAAACAGCATAGTGAGTAGTTATTTGTAAGAAAACATTATATGAGGCAAATGTCCTGTGGAAAAAAAAGAATAAATAGAATCTGATCATATTATTAACACCTTTATAATAATACATGCGTTGACAGAGTAAATTAAGGTTGCATGAGCAATTTTAATTCTGGGGTTTTCTAATTTTTGAATGCTTGACTTTGCAACCTTAATAGCTTCTTTTAATATATTTTTATGTGCAATTATAGAAAGTGCAAAGCCTTTTGATTTATTGCAAATGAATATTCTTTGTCTGCCAGAGTCATGTACATCGTTAGTTCAAGTGGAAAAGCAGCATTTTGATTATATGTGTTTAGAGTGTCACATTATGGCTTTCTAAGGCATCTCTGACCATGGTAAAATGCTCGTGAAAACATGTGGTGAGAAGAAAAAGATGGATGTGATTCAGACCGCTAGCTTTTTCGGTGTATTTGTAAATTTGTTCATAATTATTCAGAACATTGTTTTTAGAAATGAATTACCATAAAAGACCTTTAATTGTTATTTTATTAAAAGATTAAATACATTTTAAACCAGTTTCTGGAGGGTTTTTTATACTTTTAACGTTGGCCCAATATAATGTTCAAACAGTTGCCTAAATCATATGAATAGTCTCATTAACTTCAAATGAAACTAAGTTAAAATTATCATTAATCTTTAGTGGAACAAGACCTTTTGATAATTGTTTAAAAATAATATTTGTGAGATAAATCCCTGTATAAAATGTCCCAGATCTTTTCATATGTAGATTCCCAGACAGCAAGAAAAGAAACAAATTTTTAAATCTCAGCAGCTTACTTTGTCCCTTCATTTACTAAATGTTATTGAAAGCTCCTTATAGGTTTTTCCATAATTACTCCACTTGGGCATGGTATTGTTCCTTGAGCAAGCTACGTCATCCTATCCTCACCATGCTCCACAGCATCCATCCTCATAGAGGGTAACTTTGCTTCAGAAAGTGCTTAATCATGACACTAGCTCGCAGTGTCATGTCCTACCCTTTGCTACCAGTGGGATTCCTGTGCTGTCAGAGGCAGAGTCTCAGGAAAGGGAATATGGCCCCAAACTCTGCTATTACATCTTCTGTGCCTCCGAAATGAGGCCAGGGATAATGAATACCATCCCCATCACAACAACTATTCCACTCCACTGTTTGTAACTCATGGATTTATGATCTAAAAGACAGCCTTTTACACAGCTAATGAAAATAATTCCATCTAGATAAGGAGGGGGAAGGCAGAAAATTTTTATTTATCCCCTATAGCTACTGCACTTCAGCAAGACCATTTTGTGTGAATAGAATGAGAAGGGTTTTTACCTAGGAAGCTATGACATTTACCTTGATGTACAAAAGTAAAAAACTTATTTTTCAGATACTTCATTTTAGATCATTTTAGAACTCAATTGAATTGCAACATTTTGAGGGGTTTCATTCCAAACAGAACAAAAATTTGGCATTCCAAAACTTTTTACAAAATAAACATTATCTCAAAAATGTAGTTAGAAACACTGAAATATTTCCTTCAATAATTCATGTGAATATTAAATATATAGACCAGATGTATATATAAAATATATAGATAAATATCAGTACATATATATTTATAATATTAAAATGAATGCAATAATCTATGTGTTTCAGTGAAACAGAGCAAAAAGGTTAAAAAAGTGCTCACGTTATCTCATTTAACATCAAGGGGAAAACATAACATTTTTCCATTTTCTATTTAAAAGTTGTGAAATTGACATATTTCCAGCAAATATTTCAGTTTTATAAATCTACATCTTTCCGTCAAAACCTGCTCAAACAGTATACCCACTCGAGTAGATATTTTCTTATCCTCAGGGAGACAATTACCTGCTCTCACGATCATGTGGTCTTCACAGATTCTGTAACCTTTTATAAGCAAGAGAAACTGAAATTGACTCATGAAGCAAGGAGAGTGTGAGAAGCACTTCCAGGGAAATCGAGAGACCACCTGCTAATGTGATGCTTTCTTTGAGCATGACACAGCTTTGGTTGCTGCCTACAGAAAGAGAACAATGAATTACTCATGCTTTCTTATTTTGTTGAGTCATCACTAATACATGAATAATGGGTACAGACCTAAAAATACATTTTGAGAAATTAAGATTCTTCTGATTTTTCAATAGGTATTTCAGTGTGCTGTGTTTTTTATAGTGTCTCTGGTGCCGAGCATTCTTAAAAATGCTCAAAGCTGAATACATATGTATTTACTTTTGGTTGAATGCCATTTATTTTTTGAATAAATAAACAAAACTCTTCAGGTTCATATAGGTATTTCTTGTGGAAACTTTTCTATCTGTAGTGCAAGTCAAAAGAACTTTTGACAGTTCAAAAGTAGCCAAAATGAAAAAAAGACTCCAACAGATCGTATGATGGTGTGAACATCACTGGATTTATTCTCCTCAATTACACTATTTTTAGTTAAGTAACTAGTAAAAACACAAGCAATAAAAAAAAACTTGAGCTTTTTGTTGTTGTTACACTATCTGCAGCAGCAAAGACGAAAGATTACTACCACTTATGCATATTCTTGACTCATGTCATTCTGGTCACTTCATAAATCAAGGAAGAAAGACACAAAGAATACTTACCATGATAGTTCTTTAGATTGTACAGTTCTAGTGTTATTATTCGTATATCCTCCTCTGAAATCACACAGAAAAGTTCTGAGCATCTGTGAGGTTCACCTGACAGGTGGTCTCCTCTACGTTTTCCCCATCCAGCAGTGGCTTGGGCAGGTGTGGAATTTTTCAGTGCCGCAAGCAATAAGGTTTCGCAGGAAAAGGAGGTGGCTAATGTCAAATACAACAAACTTGCATGTTTCACGGAAATAAAGATCTGGAGCCTACTTGGTGCTTCTCTTAGAAGAATTGCTTTTGGTATCCCTTGGATGAACAGTGCCCCACTTCTCACCTATCTCCTGATTCCGCTACCTATAGTTGTTAGGTTGGCTCAGAGTTAGAGCTAGATAGAGTGGGAACAGCTTTCGTTTTGCAAGCTCTCTTCTTAACAGTCAGTCTGATCACAGTTTGTTCTACTAATGAAAGTAGAAGGGAGGTGAGAGATCAGTCTCATCAGCCTTGTCTGCCACAGGCTGCTATTCCTCAAAGAAAACTGTGCTTTCTTGAGTGTTTCAGGATTTATCCCCAAAAGGAAAATACACTTTCTGGAATTTCTTCCATCCTTGCATCTGCTGCACAAAAGAATGAATTTTGTTGGTAAGGCAAAGATTGTGAAAGGCCTGTTATATCTTTTCAGCTCCATAAATGCATGTCAGAGAAAGAAATGAGAAACAATTATTCAGTGTGTTTCACAGCAAGAGCTCAGATCCGATCACATGTTTTGAAGTCTGTAGCTTGCTGTTGAAGCATGGTCCATTTTAGAAGAATGCAATTCTGTTCGACGGTCCTAGCTATTAGTGGAAGAGTAGCCCACTCTGCCAAATTCAAAATTCTCTTGGCACGATTACTATACAATTAACATACATTTCTATCAATTCTTGTTTGTTTGAGCTTTATTGAGTAATAACAGATTGCTGCATTTTACATCTGCCTTGAGAGTACTCTAATCAGAAATCCACTGGAGCACAACCTGCAGCAACTTTGGTCCAGATGTCAAAATCGTATATTTAGAAAAGAAAGGTTACTATTTAGAGAAGTTTATGCACACTTAAGTTGGCGAAGGAAATACATGTTCTTTTCACAGATAATTTCACAATTTTTTAAATACAGAATACAAACAGTCAGTTCCTCAACAAAGAACACCTACATAGGAAACTAAATTGCAGATCACCTTTGAGTGATCCCATTTCTTTAATCCCTTTGTTTTAAATAACCGAAATCAGCATTTTTTCTAGCCTGTGAAACTAACAAGTAGCTGGATTATGTATGGCTTTTTCTTCTGTCAAAAGAAATATATGTGTGTATTGAAAATAAGTAATGAGAATTTTTATGCAAAAAGATAATTAATAAAAGGAATGATATTTGTATAAAAATGGTGTTTAGCTTGGTAGTGCAGTCAACTCTACAATATCTTTCATCCAATGTTATAAAACCACTTATGTTCAATACTGATAAATGTGCTGCTTTGTAAAGCTACAGCTGAAATAAAGTTTCAAAGCTGTACCTGGCAAAACAATAGTAAATGCATTTTGATAAAATTTCAGTTCTATTTTGGGGGAATTTATTTCTAAAATGATGGTAAACTCTCCACCTTATAAAAAAATTGTGCGTTCTGGCAGCATCTTCATCTGAATAGCAGCTTGAAGGGTGTTTGAAGTACCGCTGCTATGACTGAAAGACTCTGTATCAGGACCTTGTTTGTCAGACTGCGTGTTTGTCAACATTGATATATCAAAGAGGTCAGGTGAATAGCGCTTCATTATAAAGTGAGCAGGACAGGGTCAAATAGAAGCCCTGAGCCTTGTACCGAGATCAGACAGGAAAAATGTGAAGTACATTTAAAAGAAGCCAATTGTTTTTCTCTCTTCGCTGGTTGCAGGTGTATGCTTGTTGACCTGGATGGTGCTTTTTTAGACTAAGAAAAGAAGGTAACTTTCAGCAGTATTAAAATAAGAAAACATTAGGAGAAGAAGCAGGACACTTCAAAGTTTAAAAATCCTTTTCAGGTCTTGAAAGCTCACAAGAGGATGTGGAAGTGGAGTGAGGTTGGAAGGAACAGGAGCGGAGGCCAAAATCACACTTCCTTCTGGAGCAACGTATTCCCAGCCTGGATAATGCTCCCAAACATACTCATGATCAAGCCTGGATGTCATATTCATCCTTCATTCGGGCATTAGCAATGCTGACTTTCTTTGCCCCTCTGTGTCTATGTGTCTTTTCAAAATCTGTCCTCATTTTAGGCTGAGATTACACACACCAGTCAAAGATGGTGCCTTTGATCAGTTATCATCTGCTTTTACAGATGGAGGCAATGTGATTTGCCCAAGGCTGCAGAGCAAATCAGAAGCAGAGTCAGAAACGAAATCTGGATCTAGATTTAAAATAGATCTGTTACCAATAGACCAGCCGAGAAATAGACTTTACATATTTATGCCATTTCAGCCAAATACTGCAAACAGTATTTGATTTTCCAGCCGGAGAAATGTAATTACAACAATATGTTATTGATTTGCATGGTGCATTCTGATGTTGATACTAAACACTTTACTGGAGAACGGATAATAATATGACTGGGTAGATGGACAGCTGCCATAAACCAAAAGGATGTGATGACATTTCTGCAAGGAAAATATCCCAGTGGATCAGAACTGATGTTCAGCAGTTTAAACAGAAAGTCAAATGTTAGGACATTGAACTCAAAAGCCCCCACCAAGTACACTGTCACTCTGCTCTCTGTCAGAGCGAGCTGGGCTAACACCAAAACAAAACAACCATTTACAGCTAATCTTTACTGAAAGTTTTTAAGATTATTCCAAGCATTTATTCAGCTACAGTCCAAGGACAGATCTTCACTACCACCAAATTAAGAGACATTTTACACAGTGAGATCAAGATGTTTTTAGTGGGCTCAGCTGAAAAAGGAGTCCTCAGATCACTATTTTCTATGCTGGTTTTCTGAGTGAAAAACAAAGCGAATGAAAGCCAGAGAAAGAATTTCTTTTCAAAACAGACGTGTATGTGTGCTGAGGGCTGACACACTTTTATCACCATTAAGAGAGCTGTCCTTAGATCAGCATTGCTTATTCAGGAAAAGAAATATCTGACAATGTATGGCATGCATCTGTTTACATTTAGTGTCCCTTAGCAGAAAGTTGACAAGGTCTGCCCGGGAGGTTTACAACCTTGTGCTTACAACTTCTACCCTTTTTTCCCCCTTCTCTCTCTACATAAGGAACATTCTTTCTGTTTTGAGATATAGAATGGCAACCTTGGGTTTTGTGGTTTTTTTTTTTTTCCTTCCCCTTAGGTTTTTCTATTAAGGTCAACATTGCTTCACAGTCCACCTATCGCTTCTAATCCAGTTGTTTCCAGTATTCATTATATCACTTCCTAGCACAAAAAATATCACCTTCCTTGACTCTATCTGTGAGTCCTACTGCTCATCATGAAGAAATTCAGAGCTGTTGAATGGTGATAGGTTAGAGTGAATAAAAAAGTGCCGGCAACAACAACAAAATAATAAAAAAGGGGAAAAAAAAGAAGTGGAGAAGAAGGTTTCTGAAGAATGTGGGAAAGATAAATAGGACTGATACTTTGTTTCATTGTCAGTAGCACTCTGGGGTTATTTGAAGCACTTATTTATGCACTGTAAGCAGAACAATACTGTAGAAGAAATGATTAAATACCAGCTCTCCGAGCAATAGACATCTCATTGTGGCAGGCCTAGACTCACCACTGGGTGGTTTTGATAAAGGCAATATGAGTTGATAACTGATACAGTTTGCCAGGGAGTCATCTGGGGATGCTGACAGCTACTATGCTTTAATAAAATCATTAGAATGTAAATGTTTTTATTGCGAAATAAAGAGCCTCCAGCAAAGTTGACACTATCGCTGCTCCCTCCACTGAATGAAAGCACCGATTAGCATTCAAATGATATAATGATAGTCTGGTTATCTTTATTAAAATTTTTCAAATCGAGTCTTCATTTTGCATGATTGAGTTTTAAACAAATGCAATATTCAGTAGGCTGGTGAGCCAGTCTGAACACTCTTGAAATAATTAAAGTGTGCCTTTTATTTTTTTAAACATGTGTTTCATAAGCAATGAATTGGATTTGCTATTTTAATATGACAATATCTAGTTAGCTTTGCATAAAATAGGGATGTTATAGCATAATTATTGAAAGGGTACAACTTTTAAACATATGTTTCATAAAGCTGAATTCAATTTTCTGAAATGTGACAATGCCAGTCAGCTACTGAAATAGTATCAAAGGATGACTTGATTGTTTAGGTTAATTCCATGGACAATCTTTACTGTATCATAATTGATGGTAAATGGTATGCTTTGTGGTATTTATTTTCAAAGGAAACACAGAACTCATTCCCCGTAATGTTCATCAATTCGGGGTTCAGACTTTTCAACTGCAAGAAAATGAAGCAGATTCTAAGCAAATAGTTGAGCCCCTGAATTTCTGCAAGATATGATTTAACATAAACTAACAGAGGTTTTGAACAATCCAAGAAGAGCCTGAGGAAAACTGAAGAATAAATTAACTCATCTAAGTCCATTACATTGTACTCTACATAGGATCAATCAACCATTAATAAATATTTAGAAATCCCATAGGACCTGATCTTCTTTTCAATACTTCTTTCAGTCTTGTCAACTTAGGCTAACCTTTCTCCTGGATTAACCAACCCTATAAAACATACCATACTACAGATACCAATAAATACACAGTATTGTAAGCAAGTGTGCTTTGGCTGGTTCTTGGTTATAAAGAATCAAGAGAATCAATGATGACATAAATGTTCCTTAAAAAATGTGTTCCTGAAATAGCTGTCGTATTGATTCCAGCCTGAGACAGCTTCAGAGCTGAATTGTAAGGAAAAAAAAATCTGAATAGCTGACAAACTCTTGTATCCATTGTTTGAGGAAGAAATGGATAGTGTAGGTACATTCTTAGTTCTTAACTAGTCTTTTATTACAATGACTTTCTGAAGATGTCCTGGACATTTCAGAAGATTCTAAAGAATCAGACATTTCACTATTTACATTTCACTGAAGAAGTGCCAGGGAGTATCATCAAAAGGAGGAATATAAATACCCCTCTGGTAACAAAGCTAACGTGTGAGAAAACAGGAACGTTAAAAAAATATCCTTTTAGCTCTTGTGCTTTAAAATGTACTGGCACACAAAGCTGCATTTTTGTGTTATTGGAAAAAGACAGCAAATAATTGTGTAGATTTTTTTCTTTTTTTTTTTTTTAATTGGTATATCATAGTGTTTGTAAGAGAAAGAGTCTTAACTGCAAAATTAGAATTTGACATGTATATCAACGTGGTCTCATTACACCAATCTGGCTAAATGGGACCAGAATACCTNTTTTTTTTTAATTGGTTATCATAGTGTTTGTAAGAGAAAGAGTCTTAACTGCAAAATTAGAATTTGACATGTATATCAACGTGGTCTCATTACACCAATCTGGCTAAATGGGACCAGAACACCTTTAGCAGTACAATCTAGGAGAGGACTAGCTAGAGTTGTGGTACCTGGTGTTGAGGAAAACACATACCTTTCTACCCAAAAGATGTGGTTACCTTCTAAAGGACATAGGAAACAGTTCAAGCCAGAGCATTCCTTCCCCTGTGAATCAGATTTCAGAACAGTCTGTAGAGCACCCTGCATCATCCTAAGAGATGATGTACAGCTTTGTGCCTGGGGATTAATCCCTCCCAGAGAGGGAGAGCGCCTCTCCTGTCTATTGCCAGTGCAGCCAGTCTGGTCCAAATGAGGGACATCAAAACAGTCTTTCGAACTAAGCTTCAACAAGCGCTTTGTAGGCATTATTTAGAGTATTACTAGATTACTGAGCTGGAAGAAGGAAAGCTTTCCAGTTTATAGAAACATGCATTATATGAACACACTCTTTAATGACAACTTGTCAAAGCAAGAGTGAGACAGTAGTAGATCTGTGTCAAAGCCATTTTAACACAGATTCTGTTGAATGACCAAGGGAAGTCTTCTCACTATCACCCACAAAATATTACTATTTGCAAATCTTCTTCTGAAGTAACATACCTTATCCGCACAATCACTTATGTGGGTACTGGGCATATAATATCTTTTTCAATTCTTTCAATTTTTTTTCTAAAATAAACCAGAATCTTTTCCAGCAGAAATTTTCTCTTCACAGAGAAGTACAAGTGCAAACCTGATATTCATACAAATTGGTTCATTGGGACCAAAAGTCTAATTTGGTTGTAACACGGAGTTTTGTAAAACAGATCTAATCAATGTGTCTGGTTATACTCAAAGTCTGAGGGGAAAAAAAAATAATAAAAAAAAAGTGGCTTTCCACTTTTTGTTATCCAGCCCAGGTATTATATTATTGATTCAGAGAGGAAATGTGCTGAGCAAGTGGCCCTGAATGAAACTGAAAGAAACCCTTGGGACCATTTATGAGATAGAATTTGAGCTCAGTTAAAGAGCTATAGCACATGTTGTTCTTCTTATTGACAGGGAAGAAGTTTGCTCTTTTAGTAAAATCAGCACAGTAACACCTGCTTTAGAGATTTAGGAAAGAATATAACTCATATGTACTTAAGAGCTGGACAGACACGAGTGAAATCTGAAGTAAAATAAGAGCAGAAAGTTAGACATGGATTTGTGTAGAAATAGGCCTATACCAGGTAGAAAATCAGAGAAGATTTGAGAATACGTCTGCACCCTCACAATATAACCATACTCAGCTCTGGAAGAGTTATTTTTCCTTCTTTACATTCACAGAGGGATCAGTAGGGGGGAAAAAAAATATGCAAAAAAAAAGAAGCTTCCCATCCCCATCATGCAATTTTGTGCATGTATGTATGCCCATCCTCCATGGCATGTACATTTAGTGATAAAGTGACAGAAGAAAGAAGAAAGGGGAAAAGAATGGAATATATCAATGGAGGGTTACCTGAGTAAGAAAGTCTTTGGGAACCGTGACTTCAAGGAGACACACTTGTTCATGGCTTTCTCATGGGCACTGCACTTTTAAGTGGATGCTGGAGCGCTTTCAGAATGTGCTTGTTGAGTTCCAAAGATAAAGTGGCAGAACAATTGCTGCTTCTTGATAGTAGGAGATTTTTTGTAGGCATGCAGGCCTGAGCAGCCGAAAATGAAGCTGATAAAAACTGGGCACATATAGAAAGAGAAAGAAAAAGAATAATAAAAAGAAATGGCAGAGACAAAGAAAACTCGAAGGGAGGATTTCCAGAAGGAAGAATAAGAAGGGCAAGATGGAGAGTAAGATAACTGTACAGCATAAAAAACCCCATGAAATTGCGAGAAGAGTATAAAAAAATGGGAAAATGGTAAGGTGGATAATAGAGGAAAATTAAGACGCAGAGAATTGGAATGGGATGGGTCCACTGCTACATTTTTTAGTATTATCAGTAGCACTATGACAGAACTTGCATCCTGAATTTTCAAAGTCTTTCTTTAGCAAACAGTATCAACCTCATGGAGGACAACACACAAATTGTGTATGTTTTTCAGATGCTAACACATGCTGGACAAAGTTCAACAGCTGCTTTCACAAGTGCGTGTTGAAAATGTGATTGAACTGCTGGCATAGCAATTCAAGTGTCTTGAAAACAACTGCAGTATAGTTTTAACTGCCATATTCTGCCTCCTCCCCGTATTCTTCCTTCTGGCTTGCAGAAGGCTGTCAGACACACAAAATTCTCTGGACTTTAACTAACAGAATAAAATATCTAATATAAATTACCTTTGACTGCTGAAAGACTTTATTTACAGCTGCTCAGAGCTGCATCTGGAGAGTTTAGGTAGAGGCTACGACTGCCAGATGGTGGCCAGGCTTACCCAATTAGCGATCTCTCTCATCCTGTGCCTGGGTTTGCAGTGTTACTCCTCACATCACGGTTGCCTGACTCAATCCAGTACCTCGATGGTCTAAAATAGTAAATACTAAAATAGTAGCAATCTTGTCAGGTGAGCCAACGCAGAGCTCTGTAAGCTTGGCTCAGTCGGAAGATGTTCTTTGCTATGGTTTTGCTGGCTGCTCATATTAACGATGTAGCTCTTGATCAGTTCAACTTGTTGACAGTTAAGGCCTAATCCTGGACTGCTTTTCAAGGCAGTGGTATGTTTAAAAGAGTAATGAGGGCTGTCCTGAGTGGACAGAAAAGTGAAAAGCTAGAAACAATGGGAAAAAAAAGGTTAACTTTCTCAAGTATTTGTTCATGTTTAAAAAAAAAAAAACAACACTGAAGCTCATGATATCAGGAAACAAAAGCATATATGAGCGCCAAAGGGTTATCTGCTGAAACCTCTGCTACATATCAAATGATTAAAGAATTATCATTTATTGTTGTAGCTGTGCTAAAGCACATCGTCTAGACTGATCTGTGCTGAGACTGCTACTTGTAGTTAGAAAAACAAATAACAACCTGGCTTTTCCAGAGCACAGTTTAGGAAAGGCAGAGATATGTAGACGGAGTAAAAGTACAGGTCCTTATGGGACTTTCAGAAAACATTCCTTGTCCCACCTGAAGAAAGGACTGGTCTCATCCAAGAAGTCTAATTAAAATAGTTCCGTTACGCTGGTTATGCTTCTCCAGGTGATTAGGAAGACAGGCTCTTATATTACAGCATGAAGGTGGAAAGAGGCTGATGTTTGCATTTTGTTAGATAGAGTTTCTTTTGCCTTTCTGACCTGCCCTTGGCACAGAGCAGGGACGAGGGAATGTCAGCTTCAAGCCACTTCTCTACACTCAGGTTTCTGAGGCCACCTGAGAATCACTACAGCCTCCTTTGCATCAGGATGCTAACTCCTCTCAGGTAGCGAAGATAGGACAGGGAAGGGAAGGGAAGGGAAGGGA
>RSEF01000002.1:98248044-98258407 GCA_003993805.1 Himantopus leucocephalus
AAGCCTTGTTTTTTTAAGAAAATATATATAACCTGGGAAAAGGCAAATTGTAGAGCTGTAGTACAAGTACTGTAAATCCAATGAGAGATATTAAGCATGCTGTACAAGTCAGTTTTTCAAATGTTTTGTGCTGCAAGAGTAATTAAAAAATGACTACTGATGATCATTGAAGATATCTGGCCTCCTCTGAAAAGCCTGCCGTATACCACCCTGTTATTATGCTTGCATGAAAACCATATTCCTTCATCCACACCACCTTTATGGCTGCTTTGATTACAGTTTTATGGACACAGGGCCCATAACTTTGCTTTGACCCTGAAGGACAAATAAATGCAAAATAAATCAATGTGAAATTCAGAGCATGCCAGCAAGTTCCATCACACCAATTTGGAAAACTCGCCAGGTTTCAGCAGGTGTAATATATCAGTACACAATTGTACTGATTTTGTTATAAACTTATGACTAGTCACAATTTTACCTTTGATTTCTGATACATTTGTATGTAAAGTATTTTAAGGGTTTAATGAGGGAATTCAAATGGGTCGGCCAAAGAAACAGTACAGTTCAGACACAGCAGAAAGGCTAAATTTTTTAATTTTTTTTTCAGTTTCTAGCTGCTTTCCATCCTTTTCCTGGAGGCTGGATATTGTCATCCTCATTTCTGCTGCTCTTCTCTTACTTGTCATTTATCAGATGTTAGATTTATAATTTTTCTTTCTTTGTGTGTAGAAGCACTTTAGTAGCAGTTATTGCTTTTTAACATAAATTGTATTTTTAGAAATTGTGACTCAGAGAGACAAATTTAGAACTGGAGGGATCAATTCCGAAAACATAAACACCTATAAAATTTGACCTGAAACCGATTCAAATCCAAAAATTTCTGGAGGTTTAAAAAACTACTTCTGAGCCAAGGTTTTAACCTCTGTAACAAATTTCGTTATAACTAAACATGAAATTGCTTGGAAACATAGCTATTCACTGACATCATATTATTGATACCTAGCCCTGGGATGATAAACCCAGGGTAGAGGTGTGAATCAGATATACTTCTGAGGTCTAGCTCTTTTCCTGCTGCTGTTCTGTTTTGAAGCATAGCTTTTTGCTGTAGCCCAAATTTGCTGCTCATGATAATGTCTTGATCTGCATGTTATGTGTTGCCACTTGCCCAAATTGTTCTTTACCACTCGTTTCTCCTTGCTCCCCATTTCCCTGGCCTGTAGGTAAGGGAATTACAACTTACTCCTATGCCCTGCAACCTGAGATTTAAGTATTATGGATGGTGATATAAAAGAGGGTCTCATTCTCTTTTATTCCTCCCAGCATATGACCTCAATCTCTCTCCCTTAGATAGCTGATTATCCAGATCCTCTGACTCTTTTCTTATAATCCCTTCTCCTTCATTTCTCTGAGACTGCTCATAGAGTAAAACAGGATTTTCCTTAAGTGAGGTAGAATTATCTAGCTTTCTCAAATCACCAACGTGTATTTAGCAAGACACTGGGTTGATGACAACATGATTGTGATAAGCTATGCTAAGGGTTCTGAATCTAGAAGTTTATTTATCCCATTTGCGTTCTAAATAAAAACTTGTTTTTTCTTTTTCTTTAGGTAGAGATATTTGAGGCTACTCATATACAGCCCTAAAAAGACACAGAAAAAATTAGCCAGGGACTTATTTTGAGTAAGTAGATGAAGAGTGGGATTTGTTCTCCATGAGGGAAAGAAATAACACAGCTTGCAGGAAATTGATCAATGTCTCCAGAGCCGTATTGTGAATTTCTCTTCTTTCATCTTTACACTTGGAACTAAAAGGACCTATCTGTTTCAATTGGAGTTTTATAGGTATGTTTTACAGCACTGACTGAGTTATCTGTCTCCTTGTTGGTAAGGAGGTGGATAATTCCGTACCTGAGAGTGTTTGTATTTTTGTGATCAGCTTTTTTGGGCAAACATCAGAAGTGACCACAATCTCAAAATACAGGGAAGAACATAAATTGGTAGAAAACCACAGCATAATAGACCTTCTCATATTGTGCTCAAGGGGACTCCAGGGACCAGCCAATCCATACAAGAAGAATAGTGTGAGCTAGATGGGACCCAGTATGATTAATCACCAGAGCAATGCAGATTTAGCGCATTAGGTGAAAAGATAAATGTGTAAAACGCTGTGTCAGAACCCGTGGAGTGGCCCACACGGTAATTCGGGGTCAGTAATTGAACTTCACTCTAATTATCCTGGGGAGATAATATTAACTTATAGTTGAGTGTGAAAGAGAGAGTCCATAATTCATCACTCGATGGGGCTGCTCATTGCATTGTGTTATTGAAATATGATGGCTCCATTTTTATCCTGTCATAATGACAACTGATGTGCTTATTTTCTTTCTCTGTGCCTCCAGGGGATGATGAAATAGTAAGCAAACATTCTTTCTGGTGAAAGAACAGCACTTTATCACACTGGCTTCAGCTCTAAAAAAGCATTCGCAAACAGAAACAATTTCTAGAACCAAGGCTGGGCATTTCCCCTTGCATTCTGATTTTAGACAGCTAACCTAAATAAAAGTCACCACTTTTTCTTTTTATGAGGTGCAATTTCCCTTTCCCCAGTTATCAATTGTTTCAGTATCTTAAATTTTTTGAGAAGTTTTTTTCCCATTTCTAATTTTCCTGGGATACAAACTTCCAGGTGAAGTTAGTTGTAGCAGAGAGGTTGCTGCACAGCAACGATGGGTTCTAGAAACTGGAATGTGTCCATTTTCAGTTTCACACCTATGTAGCTTTCATCCAGTCCCTTTCAAAAATATCAGTGTTTTCATCAACAATTTTAAAATCAGCCCCTGTTTGAGTTTGCTTATATTCAGCATTTTAGAAGTATTCAAATTATGTCTGTGTCAGGGACTTCCTAGCTTTTGCAAGCTTTTTCTCCAAGTAACCTATCAGACTACAAAATCTACCAGGATTTTGTCAGAGAAGATTTCAACTGCAGATTTACTTTAGTGGTATATAGCATATTACAAAACAAGTCACTGGATGTTTCTCTCATTACTTTGTGGCTTCTCCTATCTTGTTTGAGCAGAAAAGTCAAGATTACTCCACAGGAACCAGATCTGTTTCATACTCATGACTACACATTTATGCATGATTACATTATGTCCCGACTTAGTATTCTAATTAGGCATTAAGAAGACTTGCGCTGGACTAGACAAAGAAAAAGAAAATATTTAGGAACTCTAATAAAAATGCCAGAACAAAGAAAAAGGAGGAGAAATTCTAGATAAGGAAATTCTTGTTACTAAATAAGGAGTGATAAGTGCTGTGAACACTGCTCAGGTGACTTACATTGCACTGATGATGTTGACAAGAGATCACATTTGTTGGATTATAGACTTACATCATACTTTCACTACCGTAACATCATTTGTAATTGATGACAAATGGGAGATGCTTGACATAAACAAGATTCAGATGGAATTCATAACGCAAATTGCAGCTTAATACATAGATATAGAAACATCAGTAGATTTTAATGAAGCTTTTTTCTATTTTCTTTGCCTCCCAATGAAACAGTCTATGTCTTTAGAGCACACTAAAATGGTGAAGGGGACTGTTTTTTCCTGGCAAATTTTCGGGGCAGGTTTATACTCCTCATGGAAGGCATTGAAGCTCTTCATATTGCTTTGGCTGACAAGTTACAAAACCAAGAATAAAATCTCAAGAATTCTCAACAGAAATGCTCTGACTTAACATTTCTGGACAGACAAGACTGAAGTATGAGGAAGGCCAGCTTGAGCAACTGGTTGCCACTCACTATCATAATAGTGAATAAGGAGAAAACCAATTTTCCTTTGGTTCCCTGCAGCTGACCCCTGAAAAGACTGCACTGTGGCACTTGAAATGTACACTGGTGGCAATAAAGTTGGCAATGTTGGGAGATGGTCAGCTATGAGGCAAATGGTAGATAGAAAGAAGAGAAACACAGCTGAATAATATAAGACTTCGAAAAAAATTAACCTGCTTTACTGGAAGATAAAAAAGTGAAAGGAAGAAAGGGGTAATGTGTCTACACATTGGCAGCTGCATTCACATTAATAAATCAAACTGGGCAAAGGTATGGGCTTGAACATTATCCTGGCGTGGTCCATGAATTTGATTCTCTGCATGTTTCTTGCTATGGTTTTGACACAGGTCAGACAGCTTTTTCTCAGAAAATGCCCAGGCAACTTTCCAGGATAAGCCAGGGTCCGTAATGTCCCCACAGTCAGCATGTACAACACAAAGATTTTCTGGGGGGTAGCAGAGTGGGAGCAAGGCAATGAAGGACTTCAGCCTCATGGATGTGAGCTGTGGAGAATTTCTGCGTGCCTTTTTCTACTTTGGAGTACAGTCTTTAACAGAAATGAGGAGGAAATGTGTAAAAGGTCTTTTCGAATTAAAAAAATCAAAATCCTGACATTTGTCATTCCCACTCCAGGTGCCTCAGCAGCGCCAAGTTCAAATGGGTAAAGTAGAGGACAAGACAGGATGAAATTTAACTCGGGCTTTTGTCATTGTGGATGGATAAGTGGTTCTAGAGTTCAGGGTTCGGGATTCATTCCAGTCATTTTGTTTTAGTCTGACTGGCAAAGTGACAACAGTGTTTGCTGTGCAATCTTCAGTAACCAACTGAAATTTTAACACACAAAATGGATGGTAGTTTTCACTTCAGAACAGTGATAAAAGGATGTTAAGATGAATAACACTATGGAGGAGGCTGTCTTTTATGCCAGATGCTATGTTATTTCACATGTAGCTCTTATTTTTGGTATTGTATTGTCTTACACTAATCATCACCTGTTCTTTGACTTCAGTTTATTGCCTTACACAGGCCTTAAGCAGTTATTCCTTTAAAGACACTTTTCAATATAAACACTGATTTTTGATCATCAAATCAAGGCTATAAAAACAAAGTAGAAAGGACAGTCACTGTGAAACACAAGAAGACAGAACTGGCCTATACTTATCAAAATGCTAGTACTGTGTCCTAGTGGCAGGAAACATAACCGTTACAGTAAAGGTGAAGATTTAGAAAATGACTATTCAATATTTAATACACCATGTGTACTCAGATTGCACTTAATATTTGCTATGCATAAAACCAGTAAAAAAAATCATGAATTTGGTGACCAAGGAAATTATTTTCTCTAGATCAGATTTTATTCTTAAATGCACATATTTTTCTTGTAATATTAAAAAATAAATATATTGTACTTGACTATCCAAATGTGAGTTTTTAGCACTTTTGCAGTATTTCTTATAGTTGTTTTTAAACAGAAAAATATCTTGTGCATAAACTGTGCCTTCTTCATTTCTCATATATTTTAATATCAAGTTATTTTGAAAAAAAGCTTTCTGACACTGTTTTCTGATATGTAATATTTTATTATGCACATAGAATTCTGTATTTTACGAGTATGCAAAATTTAAACCTGTACAGTGAGGATGTAAAAAGCTACAAGTACATGTAAAAGAACATCTTAGCTCCTGTAACCCTTCCTTTCCTACTGTTGGGCTATCTGATTTTAGATCAGATGCTTTAAAGAAAAAGCACTAAGAATAAATTTCCTTAAAGATTTCCTAACAATTCATATTAAGTACATATCCAGATATAATGGAACCTTTCTGAAGCATGAAATAATTGCATGTATCCTTATGTCAAATAAAAATGGTTAGAGTATTGACTTAATTAAGCCACTGATCTGTACCAGCGGCTATGTTCATCATCTTAGGTTCCTGCTGTCTTTCAGAATAAGTGGACTTCTGCGTATATCATCCATCTCTGGTATTTCAGAAGTCCTACAGTCAACATTAAAAGGTGAAAATAAAAGGTACAGCAGTATTTTCCACTAGTTTCACAACCTAATCTCTTTTATCTTTTTTTTTTTTAAATGGCTACATTTATATTTAGTGACTCTTGTATACAAGTCATAATGTCAAGAAATCCATTTGCTTTTTAATAAACTTATCATAATGTCTGAAGGCTTGATTTATGGACAGGTCTGTTGTCACCTTGACTGCCTGAACCCTTTCATTTACTGCAAGAGTTCCAAGACAGGTCATGATATTTACACTAGGTCAGAATAATAATGTCACCAGGATCATGGTCCCTGACAATAGCTTATTTGTCTCATTTAAATAATGAACATGATTGGTGAAAATTACAGACTAAAACTGTAACACACAAAGGACAGTAGAACATGACTGTGCAGGGTATGAAGAACCTATATTGACACAAATCATGACCTACTTGCTCCAATTTGCTAGCCAACTATTTTTTGTTGTTCTTTCCAAAACAGTCTCCAGCAGTATCCAGATGATCATAAGAAATAAAATAAAAATATTTTTCCTGTAACAATTCTGACAAAAGAATATTACTTCTAATAAGTATGAGGGTGCATGCAACGCTGCTTTTCTTATGGCATGGTAATGCCATGGTAAATATGGATGGGATATACTTTTCAGATACATCAGAAATAACTTATAAGAAATAGTTTTCTCCTTGCTGTTTAAAAAAAAAACAAACAGAAGTCTTTTCAGCTCCTTAAGAAGTACTTCCTGGACTACTTCAGGTATTCTGATCCAATGTATTTCAGATCACTGTGAAATTTTAAAGTGTATAATTATAACCAGTTACCTTTGTGTACAATTTAAGGATTGGAATATAATTACGCCATGCTAAAACTCATTTTGGACAAAGGACACAAAGGACACCTGCCTGTTCAATGTCCAGTTCATGAAATTCAGCAACTCAAACTAGAAGCCTATTTTCCATCCACAATGAATGAGAAGACGTGGGTACCTAAGACTGAAGACTAATATTGCACGATGAGTAGGCAGGAGGTAAAGCCAGCTAATAGGAAGCACAGACTTGACGCATCCCATGTACTGAGGTCAAAAGTCTTACTTTTGACAGCTGCCTTGTGTACACCCATGTGTAGGTGCCTCCATGCACCTACCACTCACACAGTAGTGAACTGCTGACCAGCTGCTGTGAGCCTAGGGCTCCTGCAGTAGGGTTTAGTGCTGCAGCCCTTTCACAGCATGTCCTTTAGCTGATGTATTCTGCCTAAGACCACCAGTGCTCCTCCATTACATGTTGCACAACACCTCTGGAAAGCCCATGATACAGTGCTGGTCATACACATGGTGCTGCATGACCGGTAGGTAATGCCTGTGGTGTGACTTTTCCACACATGGCCATCTCTCCATTTCCCCCACAGCATGATATGTGNGTGATACAGTGCTGGTCATACACATGGTGCTGCATGACCAGCAGGTAATGCCTGTGGTGTGACTTTTCCCACACATGGCCATCTCTCCATTTCCCCCACAGCATGATATGTGTGTCTCCAGCCTTAAGATGCCACATAACAAGGTGATCTGGAAACAATGACGAGAGGAATGCTGCACACTGCC
Source organism: Himantopus leucocephalus (assembly GCA_003993805.1). Classification (NCBI taxonomy): domain Eukaryota; kingdom Metazoa; phylum Chordata; class Aves; order Charadriiformes; family Recurvirostridae; genus Himantopus; species Himantopus leucocephalus. Next base: position 98,255,497 of record RSEF01000002.1, read on the forward strand.
CAGAGCTAGGTAATTACATGTGGTCCTGAGCTGCATGCCTCTAGAAACTGGGATTTATAGCTCAAAGCTTCTGCTTGACATAGGCATCTAAATTTTTCCTTGAGTGCAGATATTTGTATCCGCATTTTCTTACTGAACATAGGTGCATGAGCAACTGGTGATGCTTCTGAGAGGGCACAAACTTCCACTCCTCAGAACAGAGTGTCTTAATGTATCGTGGTTAAGGAGTAAAATTTTCCAAAGCAGAATTGGGGTAAAAGTATCCTTTCAGAAGCAGTAAAAATTACAAAATGCTCTAAACATCCTGTTTAAGCTGGGCGACAATGCATCAGGAACACAGCAAGAATGATACCAGAAATAATATGCCAGATTATGCCTTAAAATAGGAAGCATTATAATATTTTCCAGTAAACTACTTAAACGGGAGAAGAGCAAGCACAGTAGCTAAAACATAATTTTTGGAGGCAGTAACTGTCCTGAAAATTAATGTGATATTGCAATATTATAATAAGATTACAGTTCTTATTACAGATATGATACTACCTGTTAAGGCAGCTACTCTTCCATTCAGCATTTAAGTGTTGTATCATGTAAGTAAAATGGATAATCTGAGATTTTGGACAGAAGGTCTTACTACCACATAAGACATAAGGTAAGAAGCCTAACATCAACTTCAAAGTAATAAATTTGTCTAAAGATTTTCTTCAGAGATGTATTCCTTCCAGAACAAAAAAGGACCTCCCCAGCCCACACACCTAAAGATATGCATGAACAAAATCACACGTTTACTGTCTAGATGGCAGGTTTTATCCTCATCCCTACCTCACTCTTTGATTGAATTGGCACTATAGAGACTGAAAGATAAAGTTTTTGCCAAATGTACTTTCCTCAAAATACTCTGTTTAATCAATGCCTTTTTGAGTTAATACATTGTAGTGGGGTGGTTTCTGTCTTCCATAGCTCTCTGATCATAGAGAATGAAGGAGAGAAATCTAAGTCAAGAAATGATGTTGGTTTTGCTCCAAAGAGCACTGTTTTATTACAGTTCTGTCTTGGGAAGGCACGTGACAGTTTGCTCTAATGTGGACAAAGCATAAATTTTGAAGCTGTGAAATAGAAGTCTGTGCATGGACAGTTCCAAGAGTAAGCAATCATGAAAAGGTATGGGGTTCATGGGGAACCTTGCATCCACCTTACATCTGTGTCGCTCAAGACAGCACACACATGACATGCTACTTCTCATTTTCCTTACTTTTTTTTGAATAAAAAGGTATTTTTCACAGCATTTATTGAAATAGTGGAGGTTTCAAACGTGCATTTCATTTTTGACGAGTTATAAGGAGGTTCCTTTAGATAATAAGTCAGTAATTCCTTCAGAAATCAATGGAAAATGCTCAGAGCTATTATTATCTTGACAGCATATTGCAAGATTAGTAGAACAATTTCACTATGTTTAAAACTACCTCATGCTGGCATTTGATTCCCATTTGTCCTTAAAATGAAAACAAAGAAAAGTAGTTTCACAATTACTCTTAGTTTCTGTCTCTCAAACACAAATCATTCTATCAGCTACACTATTATTTTCTTCAAAGTAATGAAAAATTCCTGTTAAAGAAATTTAAGAGTTCAAATGGATTTTAGGCAAATAACCTGAAAAAAAAGTATGTGAAATAAAGAGTGATTCAGTTAACACTGTACTTACAAAAAAGCACATGTGGATTAACCATATATGCCTATGTAATCCACTTTTAATGGCTAAATTCCTAACCATCAGATACCTTATTTTGGGTGGAATTACACATTTATTTGGGATAATTAATTTTAGTCTGTTGTGATTTCTGTTGGGATAGAGTTAACTTTTTTATTAGAAACTGGTATAGTGCTATGTTTTGGATTTAGGATGAGAAATACTTTTGATAGCACACTGGTGTGCTATCTAAGCACCTTTTGTCAATACCTTTTCCATGAAGAAGTTGACCAATGATATTCTTAGTTTTCCTTTTACTATAAATATACTTTTTCCTCATTACCAATGCCATTTCTTGTAAGTTGCACCTCATTTTGTGTCTTGACATTTGGGATTTTGTCCCTATGTGTTTGCCCTGTGCTTTTAAACTTTTAGTTCTTAGTAAGGTAACCTAGTTTTTGATTCCTGTGCACTTTGTCTATACATCTGAGATCAATTCAAAACCCACAATTCAGAGTTTTCCATCTGTCCATCTTTCCTTTGGTTTGTTTGTGTTTGTGCTCAAAGAAAAGGCCATCTATACTTTGTATCTTCTTTTCTTACACTCATCTCCAACAGTTGCCAACCCTCTGAGTATATGTATATGTCTTCCTGACAGCCTGAATATTTTTAATTTTTTTTTGTCTGTGCGATTTTACCTCTTTCCCCTATCAGGTCTTGGATACCGTTGGTTTACGATTATTTGCATTAAGATGGCCTTTCACCTTTACATTCTTATCTGATGCCTCCATGTTGGCTGGAATCAGTTCTAACCTGCTGTATCATTTCCCCAACTGTCCCATTCCTTTTGAAAGCAAATTCTGTGCTTTGAATGATTTTGCCATCCCTTCACAGAAAGCCTTATCCACCTGAATTTCTTTACATTTTGGGCTGTTGTAGATACTAATCAGATAGCATCCTTGTTCTCTTCACCATTTATCTCTACTCAGAGATTTTCAGCCAGCTTCTCTCCTTTTATTCTCTGTCTTGGTAAGCACATGCACCCTTGATCTTTAAAGCAGTACTACTCCTTCTTTTCATTACCTGCTTTTCTGGAGCCCCTAACATAGGAAGGATATGGACCTGTTGGAGCAACTCCAGAGGAGGTCCACGAGGATGATCAGAGGGCTGGAGTACCTCTTCTATGAGAGCAGGCTGAGAGAGTTGGGGTTGTTCAGCCTGGAG
>RSEF01000002.1:98259407-98270674 GCA_003993805.1 Himantopus leucocephalus
TCGTCCAGGTCATTGATAAAGATGTTAAAGAGAACCAGCCCCATTTAGAGAACCAGCTACATATTTGGGAGATAAGGATTTGTTATTATTCCTAATAGTACACTGTGACTCTCTGGGCATAGATGCACATATCTACACTTTTTTTTGCAAACTCTTAATACATTAATCTTTTAAACAGAAATTAAGGAATACCTTACTTTAATTTATTTTGCTTTTACAGGGACGAGAGAGACAGATTCTACAAGAAACTATACACAACTTCCACTCTTCCTTTGAGAGTAGTGTTAGTAACACACGACCTCCAGGTCATTCCCAGTGTAAGTAGCACCTGAAATTAATTGAAAATTGTATGGATACTTTTAATTAATACTGGCTAGAAGACCGAATGTGACAAACAAGCCAGTTAACTGCTTTCGGGGTTAAAGACTGATGCGTGTCTGTGTCTTTTGCTGAGACTGTAGAGGAGATTGCAAGGTAAAAAGGTAGAGATACCTGTAAGATTTTTATACACACTTCAGTACTATCTGAAATAAGATTTTTGTTATGCATTACTGAACACAGAAAATGGATGTAAGTATAGCAAACTGTAGTATACAGTATACTGTATACAGTGTGTGTCTGTATAGCAGCAGTGGGAGGTGCATTTCTGTATGATAATCTACTTTTGCATACTCTTCATAGGAGACAATTTTCTTGAGTGTGATCAAGTAGATTAAATATATTCAAGGTTTACAATTTAGTATACTGCCTTAGCTATGTTAATTGTGTTAACATAACTGCTATTCGGGATTTGATAACATGCATGTGTGCATTTAGTTATTTTGTGTAGGTAATATTTTTATATGATGGTCTGTAGTTGGTTTCTTTGGAGTGTTAACTGCTAGCCATTGATGGAGAAGCTGCCTTTTAAAATGGGCTATCTATAATCAAAATGTACAGAAAGGTGTTGCTGACCTGTAACAAATGAATGCATTTGCTACAGACACCCCTAGATATAGAAGCTGCAAATCTCTGTCCTGCCAGCCACCTGGGCCAAAGGCAGATACGCATCTGTTACTCAAGGTTAAGGAATGGGGGAAAACCTATTCATATGTGTATTTCTGGATCCATATCTTAGGAGAAACATGAAAGCCATTGACCAGCCTCTAGAAATTCACCATGTTGAAGTGCCTCTTACTCTCCTTCAGTTGCTTATTTTGCTGCTTGCATCCACTCACAAAATCATTTTAATTTGTTTAGTGGTTATGTTAAATAATATTTGAGGTATTGTATGCTTTAGGAGGCCTTAATAATGAGCAAGTCCCAGTTTTTCCAGTCTCAATCAGCTGAATATCACTAGATAAGCGAAAGCACATGCTAACTGTTGTCCTGCTGTTGTCTTGGGGAAAATGGGACATTGCTGGGGTAGTTAGTCAATGTGGGCTACTTTCTATATTCCGTACAGTCTGCTTGGCTGAAAGCCACTGTCAGGTGTCACTATATGCATTGTGCATCTTACTTCCCATTCTCAGAGTAGTCAGCATGCGTGGGAACTTCTGGATGTCTCTTGATAATATCCCAGACTTGAAGAGCCTCTTCTGTAGGTACTACTAGGTGAGCAGAAGCTGCTATTTGGGATTTGATAACATGGTGCAAAGGAACTGGAATTACTCAAGAACTGAAGAAGCGTACAGATGTAACGTGTCTCCAAGCAACTTGCTAACCACTGAACTTAAGCATCTTGAAGACAGCAAAGGATGGTAGCGGGGACAGAGAGTTGGGGAGAACATCCTTTTGTAAGAACAGAGGCAACAGTTGCTCCTGCTGACAAGCTGACAACATGCTACAAGGAAACTTTCGGGTTTTTATGTGAGAGTGCTCCATGAAATAGATTTGAGTGTGAAACAGCAACAGAATCACTAACAGAGAAGGAAGAGGAAGAGAACATGTAGATAAAAGAAGTTTCCACACCAGGTAAGCTGCTTTTTATTGTAAAAAGTAGCAGTGGGACCCTTATGCAGTCTCTGGAACTTGAAGTAATTTCCAAGAACGTGTCATGTTTTTAGAGCATAAGAGCAGCTGTACCGAGTCAGATCCAAGGTCCATACAGTTGTGTTCAGCTTTTTCATCCAGTCTCATTTGCCACTGATGCGAAGAGCTGCTTGCTTTCATTTGCTGTGACCTTGTCGTGTCCTGACTTCTTTTGCTTCATCCTTCTGGATCAGAAGATACAGTGGACAATTGTTCCCTCTTCGCTGCCTCCGTGCCACTGATGATTTTACAGATAACTGTGATACTCTTCCTCAGTTATGTTTTTTCCAGACAGAAGACTTAGAGGCTCCTTAATCATTCCCTATACCGTAGTTTTTCTGATGCTCTTTTCCTTTTATGCAATATCCTTTCAGAACTGGAGATCCCAGCCCAGCATAGAATATTCAAGATGTAGGCATACCGTGGATTTACACATGATGCAGTGATGTTTGTTTTTCAGTTGTGTTCTCTATTTTCAGTTCTCCTGCCCTTTCCTAGTTATTTCTAATACTCTGCTTTTCTGACTATAACTGAAGACTGAATTGGCACTAATTAGAACTATCTCTTATAACCCAGCTCATGTACGGAGTTCAAACTCAGACCCTATCATTTTATATAACCACTCAAACATCATTTTTTTCCATATGCCTTACTTCATATAACTTCATATTTATCATAATCAAATTTTGTCTGCTTATTGTCTGGGCACTGATGTGTCATGAAGTCCTTTTGGCAGTCATCTTTTTGCCTTTCTTTTTATTTACATGGATGACTTACGAAAGCTTATCACTTCACTCTACATGCCCTTTTGAAATCGTGTATTGAATATCCTGAGTCCTTGTGGAAATCCCCATGGAAATGCTGTGAGTCTCTCCACTATGGAAGAAATTATTGTTTACTCCCACCTTGTGTCCTCTGCCTTCCTAGCTGATAATTTATTCACACAGGAAATTTTCTTTTTACCCTGTGGCTTCCTTACTGTGTTGAGAGCCAGCCTTGGACCTTGTGAAATGCCTTTTAAAAATCCAGGCATCAAGTGGATCTCTCTTATCTACAAGACTGTTGGCACCTTCAAGGAATTCCAGTAGCTTGGTGAGGCAAGACTCTTCAAATCCTTTTTTGATTGTTTTCCACAAAATTTCACATTCTTTGTTATAGTTCATGCTAATCTGCCTGGTACTACTGGCCATCTCACTGGTCTGTGTTTCCCTGGATCTCCTCTTGAACCATTAAAAAAAATTAGCATCGTTTTTATCACTTCTTGGTTATGTGGCAGTTTAAACAAGAACCTGTGCTCTGCACTCAGCAGTTCAGCTGCATAATCCAGAACATCTGGCTTAGCAATTTGTTATTATTTGCTTCGTGTATTTGTTTCAAAACTTTTTTACCAATACTTTAGGTTAAGATACCTTGGACTCCTGTATAAAGGTGGCTTCTGAAATGGGAAATTTCCCAAGCTTTTCCATGGTGAATACATTTAGTTTTTCTGATGTGAACTTACTTCTCTAGCTCATTACACTCTAATGATTGATTGGCATCATGGCACCTGTAACTGGCTACTTCATGGAATGTGTTTGAAAAGTAGAATGTGAAATTTTTATGCTTTTTGCATGGTCCACAGACACTGGTTTCTCTACAGCTTTTCCTAGGAGCCTGTCTGGACACCATTAGCAAGAAAGCCAGTTCATGGTTTGCCCTTTTAGAAAGCTAGATGTAGCTCACAGGGTAATAAAAGCATCCTGCTCTTCTAGCTGTTGTCAGTATCACTGTTTACACACCTATCACTGCAATTTCCTCAGTATTTTGAATAATTTTAAAAGCTCAATACCTAAAATGGAGTGGCTGCCAGTGTAGCTCTGCTTTTATGAAGTTTCCAGCCTGTAGGGGTGTAAATAAGATCATGAAATACAATCCAAATATATCTGTGAGACTCAGAAATGAAAAAGCAGGAGAAAAGAAACTAAATACTCACTTTCTGGAAATGCAGATTATAGTTGTGGGAGGTGTGTATGCTGACTATCATCACCAAGCCTGTGCATGTCTACGGCTTCCACACCCTTCCCCATCCATAGCTCCGATGCCCGCTTACTTTCAGTTGCCCCCAAAATGCCCCAATGCACTCTGCCCAGGCTCAGCCCCTCTCCTGCTGCTACTGGGTCAGGAGCTGTTGCTGCTCGTCAAACCTGGTATGAGATGGCGGGCAACAGAAATAGAAAAGCATCTAGGTGAGTATTTCTAGAATGGAAAAGAGAATTGCAGTGATTATCTACATTTACATGTCTAAGGAAGGTAGGAGAAGGAAAACAGTGATAAGCAGAAAAAGTAAAAGCAAGACCATCAGAAGCAGTGGATTGATGGTATAATTAATTTTACACAGCAGGCTTATTTAGAGAAGATACTACAGTTTCTTCTCGATGTATTTTTGGCCGTTCAAAATCTGGTTTGTATCCTCAGTTAGCTTCTGGTTGAGCACCTCCTGCTGAGGTCATTGCTCCAGAACTCGCTGTGATACTCGCTACAAGAACTTGTAGAAAAGTTGTTGAGCATTTGTTGGGTTTTGGCAGATGAGCTATTTCAATTATAATAAATCTCACAGCTGGGAGAAAGATTCCTTTTTACATCAGTTGCAGTGTCTTCCCTGGGGCTGAAAGTGAGCTGATTCTGCTTTGTGGAAAACAACAGGCTTTGGCATATGTTTGTTTTCTGTCAGAAGGATACTGAGACCCCATCTTCCCCAGCCCACACCAGTGATACGAGGTTAGGCTGTGGGAGCTCCATATTCCAATCCTTGCCTGAACTGCATAAGGCAGATGACTGCCCTAACTGCAGTATAAATAGTTCAGTGGTTACTGGACCCATAAGCCATTAGGTTTGGGGGCGACTTGGTTCTTGCCTGTATGCTGAATAGGTGAACAGTAGTTGGATGGAGAGTGTTGTCTCTTGTCTCTTTTTTTAAATGGACTTGAATTTGTGACCTTCAGAAAATTCTGCCAAAGTGGATTCATTCTAAGAGTGAATGTTATAGGGTTTTTTGACACTTTGGTAGTTTTCAAGGGAAAAATATATGGCTTGAAAAATTGCTAATGTGTGCTAATCACCCTGTCCCTGACAAGAGAAACTATTAGGAAGGCACTGCTTCTTTATAACCCAGTGAACTGTGTCAAACAAACACAGAATTAGCTTGCTGCTTCACCGGTTAAATTTAGAGCAGATGACCAGCCGCATATAAGGCAAGGCAACTGCTCTGAGGAACAAAACAATCCTCCTTGGTCTGGACTCTGATTTCAATGAAACAGCAAGTGGCAGCATGAAGTCCAGATTTCCAAGGAAACTGGATTTAAGCAATTAGATCAGCCCAGGAAATGTTTATGTCTGTATTTGAGGTAAAATTCTTGCTTACGTGATTCTGGTAAAAAAGAAAATCAGACTTTTTGAATGCCCAATTGCCAGGACTAATTGTTTAGGGGTGGTTTTTTGGTTGTTTGTCTTTTGCGAGGGGGAGGGTGTAAAGATTCATGCAGTCATCAAGTGGGTAAGAGGTTGAATAGATCTGGCAGTGGTCTGGGGGTTCATTGAAAGAAATGACACCGAGGGAGAGAGAGTTGTATCTCAACACAGACTTGCCAAATCAGAAACGAAAAGCTGAAAAAAGTTCAAGTGAGTTCTAGGAAATTATTGGGGGGGGGGGAGCGGGGAAGGGTGAAGGAACAAACCAACTGAAATGATTTCTTCCAGAAGATTAGAAATAAAATCCTATGTGCTAGTTAAGGTACATATATAAGGAAGATCTGTTCTGTTACATTTTAGATTTGTAATAAAAAGTGGAAACAGTTCATGGAGTTCCCTTGTCCAGGTCTGGGGCTTGTAACAGAATTTGCCATTTCTACAAAAATGATGTGAAAAAAGCAAGAAAGCATCCAAGGTTTATACTCTGAAGGACACAATGTTCTTTTTCTCCTAGGGCATTTCTTAACCTCATTACGGGCGGAAAAAAAAACCCCAAACCTCAGTGATTTGTTGGAGTAAAGCTAATGGCCAGTTAGCTTAGTTTACCTTCTAATATCAAATTTATTGAAATGCTCAAAGGAAAAAGATGGGCCTCCTTACTTGATATAGACATCCAGCTGCTCCACCTAAACATAGCACTTCGCTTATAACAGGTGGGAAGAAAACACCGCAACATCTAGCAGGGGCATTGAACAAAGGGAGGACTTAGATACCAAAAGAATAAACAATATTCTACAGGTACAAGTTCAATGAAGAGTAACTATGCCTATGATGAAAAAAAGAATATGATGCCATTCAATGTATAATTCTCTGTGGTAACTCTGGTCTTCCAGTTTCTCTTTACATAGGGTAGTATGTTGCATATTGATACATACTTATACATGTGTATCTGCAGATAGATACATAGGTATTTTAAAAGATGTGACAGAATGAAGTGGAAGAGAGCGGGGAGTCATTTGTATATTTTCTTTCCACTGTTGGATTCAGAGTCAAAAATATCAAATGGAAATTATCCAAAGGAGGGAGTTAGAGAGATTGCAGAGTGAGAAGTAAAAATAGGAGCAAAACAAGTATAGACTTGAAAATAAAAATCATACAGGATTCAGGTAGCCCCTTGCTGGAAAGGCACACATTGAGAAAAGAGAGATACTGGAAAGGTTTGTGGCAGTAGATGGCCTTTTCACATGTGACTTTGACTTTTCATACCTTCTCTGTACAGGAGAGGGCTTAAGATGAGTAAAATGAATTGCAGGTTCAAATTGTTGGAGTCTGGTATAACAATGATATTGGGAAACGTGAGCCTGTTTCCACTAGTTGTAGAATTATTCTGTCTTCTTTAAAGCTGCGAGTCTTGCTGATTGTAATTTTTCAGATTTTTTTTTTTCTCTTTTTACAGCACCTGGCTGCTCAATAAAACCACAAGAAGCTGTTTCTCCTAAAAGGTAGCTACAGGGGGAAGAAAAGATTTTTTTTTTTTTTTTCTTATGGTGAAGTTTAGCATCTGGAGGAGTAAATCCAAGTGTACAAATGAAAATTTGAAAAGTTAGTCCTAACTACACCTGTATAGTGTGTAGTTACGACTTTCTGCAGTAATGTACTTAAAATTCAAATTCCACAAAGAATCAAAGAAAATAATAAAGAGATTGCTTTTACACTTCAGCCTAAGTGTTGAACTGTTCAAAGTGTCAGTGGTCTGGATTTAAGAAGAACAAAGTCAGAAGAGCAGGAAGAATGAATAACCGTTTGAGAAGATTCATGTTTTCATTCTAGTCTTCCCCACAGATGAAGAACCCATAGGAAGCCTGCATGGGCAAAGTCAAGAACAACAAAAGCATGGAAGAAGGCATGAAAACCACCACAAATTATGAGAGCCTCTACATGGAGAAATATATAAACTGAATACGCCTCTGTTGACTGCATACAGATAAAGGAGTCCAAATTGAAAATGTAATGGCTTCATGAGAAGGAATATAAAGAAAAAGTAATGCTGCATTCTTCATTAACCAAAATACACTTTATCTATTCAATAGTAAGAGGTTAGAAAAGCAGTAAAAGTAAGTATTTGTAAAAATAGCACTTTATTTAAGGAAATGCGTAATCTGTCACCAGTGTTTAAACAGAAATAGTGTTAAAATATTTTATATTGCTGATCGGTTGTTTTGAGAATAAAGCCATTTAACTGATATTGGCTGGGTTTTTTTGAACAGTAACAGTAGCAGATCCTTAAAATACAATTTTATAACTTTATTTTTGTAATAATTTTGAAAGGAATATTCTAGTAATTATGAGCGGAAATAATTTTCTGTTTAAATACAATTTTTTGTTGAGCAATTAAAATGCAAGTCATCAGAAGCCTCTGATGCTTTATTTATCTTTTTGAAGACTCACAAATATGTAACTTTACCACTGGCTGAATTCAGTGTGAGTCCAGGAGCACTAGTGCAAGTAAAGTAAGAAGATCTTGGAGCTGTAATGCAGAGGACTGATCTTAATTACTTGTGTACAAAACTAAAGACTTTGCATTTCTCCACTCTCCTCACCATACTGGTTTTAGTGGTATTTAGGAAAAAAAGGGATGGAATTGAGTGTATTGACAGGCAGAGATAACAGCACCGGTGGAAGCGGTGATGCCCCTGCTGTCCCTCAGGTGCCTGTGGGTGTCTCAGCTGGTTCCGTGATGGCTTCATTGCTTTGGCCATCTGAGGGAGGGCTCCAGGTTGCTGACAGCAAACAGCAGACCAGCTGAGCTGTGCCGGGTTATGCAGCTGTGGCGTATCAGAGCTGATCTTGAACACAGGTAACTAAATCCCTAGGAGGAAGAGGAGAAGAGGTTACAGGGAGTATTGCAGAAAAAAAGATGGTTACGAGCTGATTAGGGCAATCAGCTTGTTAGTACCCTGAGGTCCTTGGTGGTCATGCTATTAACATGTCAGGTGTAAAAATAATTTTGTGTTCCATTTTTCTTTTTCAGTGCACATAATGTCAACAAACTTATAACACTCTGAACATTTAGCATGGTATTTTATGTTTCCAATGTGTCTCATGCCCAAGGAAATCACTCCTTAGGCAAAATTGTGCTTCAGGATTAATTTCAGCTTTAGGGTAAAAATACGTAATTTCTGCTTTCACTGTTTTCAGGAGCTGCTACTAAAGATGACATGGTGGGACAGATCTACAGCAATGTTGGGTGCAAAGCATATGGTATTAAGCTAATGTCCCTGTCCTTTCCTGAAGAAACATGTGGACAGTTTTGGTTAAAACATTTCAACATGCAGCAGAGAAATAAATGCAGCTTCTTATTAAGACTAGGAAACAGTTGCTGCTTGTGAGCCAAAAATGTGCAGTGGCACCTTGGAGCCCCTGTCAGTGTAACTGGGAATAAGTGCTCTGTAATGAGCTGAAACATCTCGCCAACCACCTAGTGCATAGGGGCCCTATGGCAGCACAATTTCCCCGTACAGTTTTGTACTTTTAATGCAGCAGGTGGCAATCCAAGCATCCATACACTCTGCAGAGAGTCGCCTCGAGCTCGCTGATAGGGAAACCTCAGGGTGAGAAGGCTTTGGCCATTCCTGGTAAGAGCTTGTGGGCCTTATTCTTTGGGAAGAGAAGTGCTCCCCTAAATTGGGGGGATGGGTGTTCTTTTTTTTTTTTTATATCCTTTTCAAGAAGAGATTGAACAGTAGTTCAGTGGGAGAAACACTTTGCAAGGTTGAGAGATGCATTCTTTCTACAATTTAAAAGGATTCAAATTCATACATCCTACTGCTGTAGGTACTTTGTAGGAACCTCAGTGCTGTAAGGCAAGGTAGGGGCACGCTTCATTCCTCTGGCTGAGTCTGTCTCACTGTGCAGAAAATAATTCAAGATTCATGGAGTGTGGCCCTGTACACTGGTCTGGGATGGGGAAGAGTTAGGCTTTAGTTCCTCTGGTTGATACATTCACCAATTCCTAAGCTACATAGTGACTGAGGATAAAGAGTGCTATAAATTTGGGAGTGTTAGCCAAAGTGCATCAAATAACGAGCAGCAAAGAGATTTAAATGGAACACAGCACTGTCAGAGGAGACTGATTGGCACACAGGTGTAGGCTCTTTGTGTTTACACAACAGGCAGAAAGGGTTCCTCAGACTGTCCTGTCAACAAGTCCCACTATCTGCAAAGTTACCTTTATTAACACAGGAACAAAAAGACAGAGTTTTAGAGTTTGGGAACCTTTCATATCTTCTGCTGCACTTATTTCTTAAAGGTGGTCTGTTCCTTCTGCCTGATTTAGCTGCCATCACAAGTGGAGAAACAAAAAGGGTTGCTTTCCATGGCTACTTTTTATGGCCCTGAGAGGAGGTGAGTTTGAGACCCACAGCTACGTTTATGTGTCTGCGTAAGGGCTGACACGGGTATCTGTATAAACTCCGCTGTAGGGCAGGGCAGGTCTGGTCAGTACCGCCTCTGGGGCCTCAAAAACCAGTATCTGACCAGCCTAGAGCAGAAGCTTCATTCAGTTGTCCAGATGTCCACTGGCACTTGCGTGCCCTAAGGCATCCCAAGCACCCGTCAGGGGTGCCAGATGTGACACTAAGTGAAGGTGATGATCAATTTGTTTGTTGCAAACAGTTATTTGGACAAAGAGACCATTCAGAGATGGAGACCGTCATTTCATTGACCTGGCCTGATTTGTCACAGGCATTCAAAGGTGAAAAGCTGTTTCCCATTTGCTGTTCATTTTCTGTGTCCTCCTTTTTAGTTTAAATGAAAATCTTTGTTAGCGAAGTTTTCTTACCTCATAATGAAAAGTGATACCTTCTGGGTTTTGCCAAAGAAGTAAACACTACAAGAAACAGCTCTTGTTCTGATTCAGTCTGGAATTACGGACTTGACTAATCCGTAGTTGTTAACCCTAAAATGTCTTGAAATTAATTTTCTTTTTTTCTGCACTTTGAGCATTAATCAAGATCAGATTTTAAATAAAGATACTTCGTTACCTGGAAATGATTCAAGCAGTCATCTGTAGTATTTCGTATGCTTCAGCAAATGCCTCCGAAGCCGGGTAGCTTCTCAGGGGAACAACTTTGGTTTCCAGAGTGAAGGGGAACATAAAAGTTGATGCAAACAGATTTCTTTAATACCAAGATCACCTTAGTTTAGAATTGCTTAGCTGGTCTGACTCTGACACTAATAGCCTCAAACTTGCCACTTCTAGATTTATTTTATTCCAAAGCCCTCTTGGCAGTACAAGGGTACATTTAGTGGGAACAGGCTTTGTCCATTAAACCCGAAATTTCTTATGCTATATTTAAAGCTCATTTGGAATACTTCATTTCCAGTCTCTGAGAAGTTTGTATTATTGAAATAAACTGTTAATGCAATGTCCTTCTTAAAGTGCCACAGCAAAGAATTGTTGCCAAGCAACTTTTGCCACTTGCCATTCACAGCACTCCAGTGTGCATTAAAACTTAATGGAATTAACACGCAGTTGTAAAAACAAAAGCAAATAGATTTTTGAAGTATGATTGCAATATTCCCAACATTGCATCTATTGCATTTGAATTGGCTCCTTGTTCCTCTCAGTTCTCATCAGTAGGTATGTACAACACTTTCAAAATAGGTCTGTCTGCTCTTAAGAGGAGTGCCATATCATGGCTGTTAGCCGAGTGGCTAGTGCCGTAGTGGAGCGGGGTTCCTGAAGGTGTTAAACCAGTAAATGTGAATGTAGAATCACACAGAATCACAGAATGGTCAGGGTTGGAAGG
>RSEF01000002.1:98270774-98281118 GCA_003993805.1 Himantopus leucocephalus
ACCGTCATAGGATGAAACAAGACTTTGTATGAGTGAGACCTTTTCACCATGAAGACAGCCAAGCCGTGCAGCAGGTTGTCCGTAGGGCTCTGCAGTCTCCAGCCTTGCAGAACTTCGAGACCGGAGTCAGTGAAGCCCTGGACAGACTGCTCCTACCGCTTAGCTGACCCTGCCTTCCGGAGGGGGCTGGGTTAGAGCAATAGACCTCCTGAGGTCCCTTCATACCATGGATCCGACATGAAAGGCTTCCACCAAACGGCGTGCCGCCCGCTCCTTCCCGCCTCGTGTCAGCTCCACGGAAGGAAAGCTTGACATTTTGTGGAGGAAAAAACCCCCCACCCCACTGCCAGTTTCCCGCGTCCCCCATCTGCATTTCAGGCAAGGAGAGGGTGCATTGAGCGCGTCAGGACTTTTCTGGATGCAAACTGCTACGCGAGGGCCAGCTGACAGAGGCAGACCAAGGGTCGGAGATCTAGTTTAACAGTTTTTCCTTCACTTTGGGCAAGTTTGAATCTCCTCTGCTCTCTCGATACCCTTATCGCGGCCACCTCAGCCCCCGCGACAGCGCCTTGAATTATTCATGGCTATTGACGATCACAGAAGTTACCGTTCCCTCAGCCCGGGCTCCGAGAGACCGCACTGCAGCACCCTGATAATAATGATCAAAGATTAAGTGAGATTACCGGCGGCGCCCTCAGCGCCGGGGCCGCCCCGCGGTGCTCCCCCCGCCCCCCCCCGCCTCCCCGGGCCCGGGCCGGGCCGGGAGCAGCGCCGTGACGGCGGCCGCCCGCCAGGGGGCGCTGCCGACTCGGCGTTGGCGCCGCGGCGGCCGCCAGAAGAGACCGGCCGAGATGGGGGGTGGCTTGTAGGGGACGGGGGGTGGCTAGTACGGGGTGGGGATGGCTGGNGGACGGCTGATGGGATGGGGATAGCTGGTACAGGATGGAGGATGGCTAGTACGGGAGGGGGATGGCTGGTATGGGATGGGGATGGCTGGTATGGGATGGGGGATGGCTGGTACGGGATGGGGATGGCTGGTATGGGATGGGGGATGGCTGGTATGGGATGGGAATAGCTGGTACGGGATGGGAGATGGCTGGTAGGGGATGGGGATGGCTGGTATGGGATGGGGATGGCTGGTAGGAGGTTGGTGATAGCTGGTAAGAGGTGAGGGACAGCTGTTAGGAGCAGGGGCATAGCTGGTATGGGATGGGGGATAGCTGTTAGAAGGTGGGGGATAGCTGGTAGGAGGTTGGGGATAGCTGGTAGGCGGTGGGGGATAGCTGGTAGGAGGTGGGGGATAACTGGTATAAGGTGAGGGATAGCTGGTACAGGATGGGGGATAGCTGGTATGAGGTGAGGGATAGGTGGTATGAGATGGAGGATAGCTGGTATGCACTGGAGGACAAACGGTATGAGATGGGGGATAGCTGGCCGCCGGCATGGCTCTTGCCTCAGCAAACTGCTGTGGAGCTAATGGGCTCCCCCGCCTCACCTCACCTGGGCTGGCTGCTGTGCCATGGCCCTCGGGGAGCCCTCATTTTTCCCAGTGGGGACAAAGCCCTGACCTCCAGTGCGACAGGCAGTTTAAATACACTGAGTCTCTGAAATACAGTAGGGGAAGTTGATGTGACCCTCAGCCCTGGGTTGTATCCCGAGGAGGCCATACTTGCCCGGCGCTCGCTGCCCTGGTGGTCGTAGCAGCAGCTTCAGGTGGTGAGAGAGGCTCATAAAGCATTTGCAACATCTTATTTTGCTGTACCCTGAACAGAGTCCCCAAGTTTACAGGGAGAGAGCGGCTGAGGAGCCAACCTGCATAGACATAACTGCTTAATGCCACCACCTGAGCATTTCTGGCAGTTGGTCTCCCATTTAACGCAATTGCTGCATGTGAAGTGATGCAGTGACAGCTTTGTGGGAAGCTGGGTGAGCTCACTGAAAGCTCTCTGAAACAGATGCAGAGATCTAAGCTTCCCCCTGTTTATGTACAGGAAAGGAGAACGCACAAAATAAGGCTGGTGAGTGACCGGCAAATCAAATGTTAAGTACTGTCTAATATTGCCCTTGTGCATTCTCTGCCCCAGTCATTATGATATATATTCACTGTAGAAAGAGGGTATAGAACGCTCAAGGAAGAGAAACGTGACGGGAACAGCACGTTCTCACATAGGCCTCAAAACATGTCAGCATTGTTCTGCATTGCAGTCAGCATCCCCATTGCAGTGGGAAGAAGTTTAACTCACCTGAACCCTCCAGGTTGGGTATCTGTTAGTTTAAGCCATATGAATCAAAAATTTTTATGGTAGTGAAAAATCTCTGATCTGCTTAAATTCTTCCAAATTTAGGCTCGGGGTTGAGTCATCATTATTTCCTGTCAAATAGTTTTGTGAAGTCACCCAAAATAATGAGATGTCACTTGCCTGGATACATTAATAATTAGAAGGATTTATTGTAGCAGGCATCATGGGAAAGTGTAACTTTCCCATTAGATGTCCTTAATTAGAAAAGAATGTGTCAGATTTCAGATCAACGTAGGGGAACTACAACTATCCATTAAAAATAGAAGGACAAATAATGCAAGTGACAGCCCTTGCAGAAGTACAAAGATTTAAATACTTTATAAATTAAGGGAATTGAAGGTGCTCATTTTCATCACTAAAGCTCTATGACCTGTCTTGATCATCAGAAAGATGTAGTCTCCAAAATGAATTAAACAACATAAAGAGCAAATGCTATATGTAATTCTGACAATAGAATATTTCTGTAATCAGCGATTATTCCTTTAGTCTTTCAACGATGTCTCCTTAGGGTGGCCCAAACTGCTCTGGAAAGTGTTCAGTTATGCTAACAGGAAAATTTGATAGTGACAATGGTATCTCTTGAACCACAAGAACTGTAGCTAGTACATTTGTTCAGCTGGTGGCAAGATGTGGGATAGAGAAGTGGTTTGACTGCCTTTCAGATAAAAGTTGGAGGGCTATTGGGTAACTGTAACGTGTGGGAGGCATTACTGGAAATCCACAGAGTGAAATGCCTAACTACTCGGGCATGTGTAAGGGGTTAATTTAAGTACCCGGCTTTTGTGGCTTCCTTTTGGCTGTGCATAATTCCTCACAGACCCAGGCTAAGGGTTTAACTGGGTGGTACACAGAAGCCAGAAAGTAAGTTTTACAATGCTTATATTTACTTAGAACCATGAGTGGAACCAGTTTGCACTCGTATTTCTGCCCAGTGCTTGGTTAACATACAGGCACGTATTTTATTTGTGCAGTCTTAAAATCATGCCATGGATGACATCAAAGCAAGACTAATTTACGGAAAGGGAACATGTGTCTGCAGTTCATTTCAGCTTTGCAAAGAAGTGATGTTCCAAGATGGGGAGACTAAAATTTTGCAGCAGAAGCAACCTACTCCCTCTGGGCCATCAGGTCTACGCATCCCATGTCAGTCGCACCTGAAAGTTACTACAAGCTACTGCTTTTTCTGCAGCCTCTGTGAAGTCAGTCAGTAACGTTGGACCCGTGCCTAACTGACAGGTGGCCACATTACCAAGTTATCAGCTCGTTTGCTGCTCTTGATAAGTGTTTCATTAGGGCTGGTTTCGGTAGGAAAGCTGAATTTGTTTCTTATGGGGAAAGGAAATCCTTTAACGAGGAGGCTGAGCCGCACACACAGGGCCTTGGTAGATAAGCTTTTCAGTTTGAGTGACCGTTTTGTGGAGCGTTTTGCGTGAAAAATATGTTTCTGGTTTTTATGGCTGTTTATCCGAAGCATAATTATGAGCACAAGGTTTGCATTTAGAAAAGGGTAGATCTAGTTTACCAGAAGGCCTGCTGGAGATAGGTGCTCAAAACTTGTGTAGTTCAGTGGGACAGAAAAATGTGCACACGTATTTCACTCAGAAATTAATTAAAACATAAAGTGTAGGCAGAACTTTAGAGGCATGTTGTAAATGTCCTTTTGAAGTACTGGGTGGAAGCCCTTTTTATTGTTAATTTAGCCTTCTCTTCTCTAAATTGAACATTTCATCACATATTAAATCCTAAGAGGGCTAGGGAACACAGGGTGTGTTCCAAGGGGATACATAAAAATCACCTTACTTCCATAACTTGTTAGCATCCAGCACTTGTGCTTTTAATGAGCTGAAATGAGAGATCTTGTAAACTAATTTGAACAAACTACAGTGTCTTACTCACAGCAAGATGCCTCAAACATCGATCAACTCTTGAAAGTTTGTTTGTGAGATACTCTGAGAATCTTTCATCCTAAAAATGACACTTGAAAACTCCGCAATAGATCTTGACAAGATTCACACGTGAATGCCCAAGAGATAAGCGATGCATTGTTTTCCTGTGCAAGGTGGTATTAATATTCCACCTCTGAAGCTAGGTCTAAACAAAGCTTAACTGCTCGTTAAAACGTAATGAAACCTGACTAATTTACATACTGTTTTGTAAATGAGATTTCCTAAAACACACTTTCATTTTCAAACCTTCTCTGAAAAACCTCTGGGGATAAGCAAAGTTCAGTACGATAAAGAAAACATTTTATTCAGCTTTAAGAGCTGAAATGCCTGCCTCAGAAGAGTGTTATGTAGGATGGCTACATGCCACACCATCAGTGGAGTTGACTATTCTCTTTTAGTAGTAGTCTTCTTTTTTTTTTTTCAGTTTTGATTTAAAATCTGCCTGAAGCCACAGATGAGCTCTCAGCTGGCGGCTCTCTGAGTAAGGACACAAATCAAAATCGGCTCTTTCCTCAGAAAGCCACTTTGAAGGTTAACTGTCCACTTGGGCTGAGTGAAGCACCTTTGACTTCAGGAAGGCTGCTGTGCTGCAGATGCTTGTAGACCTGGAGTGCCCTCAAGCACTCCAGAGCAAGAGGCTTCCACTGTACCAGACAGTAGCTGTTTCAACTCTTTAAAATACGGGACAAGTTATGCTAGAGAAAGAGACAAAGAAACAGATTGAAGCCAGATGACTGCCCATTTATTTTTTCGGCAGGCGAGGGTCTTCACACATCTGAATAGAATAACTCTAGGGGTTTTGCATTTTAAGAATCTCTGTCACATGAATTCAGACTGATGAACCCACACATCTGTTTGACTTTTTGTGTTAAAATACATGCCCAGCTTAGTTTTGCCAGTAAAGGCAATGTATTAACCAGATAATACACTGAAAAAGGTGCCCGAACCAAATAGATGATCTAGCTATGCCTGCAAAGATTGGAAATTCACTTATTCAGACAGCTTAAGGTACCAAAATATGCAGATAGATGTTTCAGGAGATTATGAAATATGCCTGATGTCCCTTGAAATCAAATCAGATATGCTGAGTCAGTCTTGCCTATGGTATATCCTGTAAAACAATCATGAATAAATATATAGGTCATTACTTATGTGTAGCCATGTATACTCATGGCCAAAATAACTGCTCGTAGACCAAACACCTTCCTGTTTACTGGGCTTTCGGGAGCTTGTTTAATATTAACAGTGGTAAAATGATAGTAAACAAAGTCATCAAAACAGGGCTTATGCAGGGTCACCTCAAGCATTTGCACGTAAGCAAGGAAGTGCTTACAAGGAGCCATTATGGAAAAACCCCAGACCTTTACTGGGCAATCAGCATCCTGGGGTGCCTCTCTGAAGTGTGCATACGCTAACGCGTGCAGCGTGGGGAATAAACATGAGCAAGTAGAGATCTGTGTGCAGGAGAATGGCTATGATGGTGGAATCACAGAGACGAGGTGGGATTGCTCGCAGGACAGCAGTATTGCTGTGGAGCAATACAGGCTGTGAAGACAATGTGGTGGAGTTGCCTTTTATGTGAGAGAACAACTGGAGTATATAGATCTCTGCCTAGGGATGGATGATGAGCCAGCTGAGAGCTTATGGGTATCAGTTACTGTGCAGACCAATATAGGTGACATTGTAGTGGGTGTATGCTACAGGTGGCCTGAGCAGGAAGAACAAATGGATGAGGCCTTCTGTAGACAGAAGTAGCCTCATGTTCACAGGTCTTGGTCCCCATGAGGAACTTCAACCACCTTGATATCTTCTGGAGGAACAACACAGATGGGCCTATGCAATTCTGGAGGTTCCTGAAGAGCACTGAGGAAAACTTCCTGACCTAAATGATGGAGGCAACAATGAGGACAGGTGCTCTGCTGGACCTCATAATAACAAATAAGGAAGGGCTGGTTGGGGAAGTGAAGGTCAAAGGCAGCCTTGGCTGCAGTGACCATGCGATGGTAGAGTTCAGAATCCTGAGAAGAGGAATCAGGGCAAAAAGCANCCTGACCTAAATGATGGAGGCAACAATGAGGACAGGTGCTGTGCTGGACCTCATAATAACAAACAAGGAAGGGCTGGTTGGGGATGTAAAGGTCAAAGGCAGCCTTGGCTGCAGTGACCATGTGACGGTAGAGTTCAGAATCCTGAGAAGAGGAATCAGGGCAAAAAGCAAGATCACAGCCCTGGATTTCAGAAGAACAGACTTTTGCCTCTTCAGGGATCTGTGGTAGAGTCCCACAGGGTAAGGCCCTGGATGGAAGAGTGGCCCAAGAGAGCTGGTTCATATTCCGGGATCACCTCCTCCAAGCTCAAGAGCAGTCTATTGCAATAGCAGGAAGTCAGGCAAAAATGCTGGGAGGGTTGCATTGATTAACCAGGAGGTCCTAGCAAAACTCAAACATAAAAAGGAGAGCCACTGTCTGAGCATGCAGAAATGCAGTTAGGAAAGCCAAAACCCATCTGTAATTGAATCTAGTGGGGGATGTTAAAGGTAACAAGAAAGGCTTCTCAAAGTACATAAGTAGAAAAAGGAAGACTAGGGAAAATTTGTGCCTGCTGCTTACTGGGGCAAGGGCCCTGGTAACACATGACATGGAAGAGGCTGAGGTACTGAACATCATCTTCACCTCAGTCTTTACTAGCAAGACCCACCTTCAGAAATCTGAGGGCCCAAAGACCAAGGGGGAAGTCTGGAGCAAGGAAGACTTACCCTTGCTGGAAGAAGATCAGGTTAGAAAATAATGAATCAAACTGGACATGCATAATTCCATGGGCCCTGATGGGATGCACCCAGGAGTGCTGAGGGAGCTCGCTTATGTCATTGCAAGGCCACTCTCGATAATCTTTGAATGATCATGGTGACTAAAAGAGAAGTGTCTGAGGACTGGTGGAAAGCAAATATCACTCCTGTCTCCAGGAAGGGCAAGAAGGAGGACTGAGGGAACTACAGCCTCACCTCAATCCCTTAGAAGGTGATGGAGTATCTAATCCTGGGAACAACTTCCAGGCATACAAGGGACAAGAAAGTAGTCAGCATGGATTCACCCAGGGGAAGTCATGCTTGACCACCTTGATAACCTTCAACAATGTAATGACTGCCTTGGTAGATGAGGGGGGACCCGTGGGTATTGTTGACCTCAACTTCCATAAGGCTTTCAATACTTTCTCCCATAAGATTCTTAAGGAGAAAATAATGAAGTATAGGTTGACTGAGCAAAAAGTGAGGTGGACTGAAAGCTGGAGAGAGTCCAGCGAATGACCACTAAGATGATTAAGGGACTGGAGCATCTCTCATATGATGAAATGTTGGGAGAGCTGGGACTGTTTAGCCTAGAGAAGGGAAGTCTCAGGGGCTAATTCCTCAGTGTGTACCAATATCTGAAGAGAGGGTGCAAAGATGGAGCCAGGTGGTTGTGGAGTCTCCATCCTTGTAGATGTTCAACAGTTATCTTAACATGGTCGTGGTCAGCCAGCTTTAGGTGACCCTACTTGAGCGGGAGAGGGTTGGACAAGATGACCTTCAGACGTCCCTTCCAACCTCAGCCATGCTGTGACTCTGTGACTTATGCCATGCTTTTATTTCAGGCATGAGGACAAATTAAATAGATAATGCTTATCTGTATTTACAACCCAATATCTGAATCATAAAATGTAAAATTAAAGTGAGGAAAAGAGCCGCAGAGGGTCATGACACTACAACAAGTAAGGTTGTGCTAAAACTAACTGGTAGTTTTATTAGTGAAGACATGTTACTTCTAGCAAGATCCTGGTGTTGCATCAGGAGTTCTTATCTGTTGTAGGCAGTCGGTAGAGCCACTGTAGATCTTTTCCTGCTATGCCAACAGAGCCACCCTTACTGCTCCCTCACCCAGGAGCTCCACACCAGGATTCTGGAGCAGCCTGGAGGTAGAACAGAAGTCTGTGTGTTTGCTCCTCCCATTTAAGTCTTGATACTACCTACAAAAGAATTTTAGTCTGTGTTTTTACAATGAAGAAGAGGTCCGACAACTGGTGCCAGAGGAAGATTTGTGTAGCCATATAGGAGCAGTTGAGCTCAGTTCTCAGTCCTCTGCAAAGAAGGCCTCAGACTGTAGGCCAGATGAAGTGGTTAGTGGCAGTCCGTCTGAATCCTGTGAGAAGTGAGTTTAAACGTCTGCCTCAATTCTGCAGAGCAGGGAATGCAGAAATGAGCTTCCGAAAACATTGTGGGACAAAAGAGGGGCACAAGAAAAGGATTTTGCAAGGAGCCCATCTTCCTCTGCACTGATTTGTGAAGTCAATACCTCCTTGCTCCTCAATGTGCTGGCCAAAAATGGTGTCTGTTTAGAGGCGGGGGAAGTTGATGGAAACAGTTAACATGTGCCCAGGCCCTTTTTATCTGCCTGACTATAAACATCCGTGGATATTAGCACAGTTTGTGTATATTTTTCCAATTACCATGGAAGTGAGCATTGCTGCAGTGTAAGCATTTTCATCCATTTGTCTTTTGAGTACAACCAAGAAAAATAACCAATACCAGAACATTGAAAACATTGCAAAATCACTAAGTGTTCATTACAGCTCATACAGATGTCCACTTTGCCCTATTGTAATGCCATGAGTAAAGTTCTCAGTGTTTTGGCAGGCTTTATTTACCTGGTTTCATTATCATTTTAATTAGATGAGATTTCAGCTGTGTATTTTTAATTTCATTTTATTATTTTTTTGCATGTGCAATATGAATGTGATTGGAAGGATTGCAGCTTTTTGCTATATCCAGTAAATGTGGTCTGAATTGTCTTTATACACCCAAATACGATTACAAACGTGAACAAAGTCACCAAAGCATTTCCTATTCCATGTGACCAACAGGGCTGAATTGGCCATCCCTGTGCTTGATGACTGAAGCTTCTGCTTTGCATCCTCCATTTTTTCAAAGCATAATGCAGTTTCTATTTCCCTGTTGTTATGATTGTATGAGACAAACCCTAGCTTTAGAAAAGGCAGCAGCAAGTCAGGGCATTAAAATTAAAGGGAAAAAAAATCTACACAAACCACTTAAGCACACTCATTATTATGGCCCTTGCTACCTCGGGCCACTGGAGAACTTATAATTTAGTCAGCATTATGCAGTTTGAAGTGTTTTATGTTCTGCATGGGAGCAGGCTGCAATTCAAATATCAGTGGCCATGAAAAATATGCACATACGTTTAGTATGAAAATCTCCAAGGGCATAACAGAAGAGACGGGCACATGTAGCTGCAGTGTGATGGAGAATTTCTGTGAATTAATCATTTGGACATAGTTTATCACCATTTTATATTTTGCCAGAGACGCTTCCTCACCATTTGTTGGGAAAACTTATTATACATGCACATCTTAGGAAGATAATAAGGCCAAAGCCTTTGATGCTTAAAGGCAACAGGCTTTGTTAGATTCTGTTATGACACAGACAACTTCTCCACTGACAGAGCCATTCAGATAACAAGAGTAATTGCTTATTTTATCGAGTTTAGGGAATTGTGCTCCATTCTCCCTTCCTGCCTATTACATCAGCTATTATGACCCATCTTCTATCATAATTTAAGGGGAGTGGAGTATGTGCATTTTGAAAGCTTTTCTTGAAAGAATAGAGTGCTGTATTTACATTTTTCCTTCATTATCCCAAAGTGCAAATACTTTAATGTATTCCTTCCAAAGAAGCAGGGTGGCATGCGTGTGCGTGTGTGCGTCCCTTTATGTGCCTAGGTGTTTGTGTGCAGCTTACCGTCTGGAGTGGGTAGAGGAATAAGAAGGGTTCATTTAGTTGTTTCTTTATACCGTCTTCTTACAATTGCCATTGTAATTGGTATTAGCAAAACTACATACAAAGCAGTCGCTTCTGACACTTTAAAAGAACTTTATTGACATCCCCAAACACGTGGGGAATTTTAAAGCAGAACTTCTCCATCTGTAAGGCTTGGTGTGATCAAAGGCCTGATAGCAGCTCCAGATTACTGAAAATGAGGCTACAGACCAGATCCCAGCTCTTTTTGAAAAAAAAAAAAAAAAAAAAAAAAAAAAAAAAAAAAAAA